>CM068968.1:25642066-25656672 GCA_035128595.1 Eptatretus atami
ATCATCAATTTGGTTTCAGACCAGGTCACTCTACCCTGGATATGCTGCTTCTTCTCTCCCAACAATGGATAGAGGTCCTCAATGCTGGACATGAAATCAGAGCCATATCCTTAGACATATCATGCGCTTTTGACATGGTCTGGCACCCTGTGCTACTCACCAAACTCTCTTCCTATGGTATCCAAGGCCATCTCCACTCATGGCTCGCAGACCTCCTCTCCTCTCACACGTCAACGCGTGGCCCTAAATGGAGTTCTTTCATCCCCTCTTCCTGTCCAGGCTGGACTTCCTCAAGGTCGCATTCTGGGCCCTGTTCTTTTTCTGGTTTTCATCAATGATCTCTCCGACTCTGTAAAATCCTCTTTATCTCTAAAAGAGAGAGATGAGAATCGAAGAAGTTTGATTCATATTGTTTGCTTTTGGAAGAAACAGAATTACAGATAAAGATAATCGGTGTTATGATTAGTCTCACATATTTTTTTGATAAATAAATGAGTAGTAAGTGCCAACTGGGGTAAGTAAACCAACCAATCTTCAAAAACTATCTCTTTATTCCAAATCAAAGCTTGTAGATTAAAGTGATACAATTAGAGAAAAAGACAGTAAGAATTGATGTTTTGCTCACAAGAGAACAGGTGAAACATCTTGAACGATACTGGCACACTTAAATTAAATATCAAAACCTAATGTTGAAGAATATTCAATAAGAGAGACAAGTGGAGGATTTCCACATTTCTAATTCCTTTATTTGGCTGGTTTAAGTGCGGCTGGAGCATTGGATCGGGTGGGTATTCGCAGCGGTGAAAGCTTCCACGAAAGGAAGCGCTCACTGGGCTCAAAATAATTGGAAAGAATAACAAAGATTGAAGAAACAAATTGTGGAGTGGTGTAATGTGATTTGCTGAAAACTTGAAAGTCTGCCTGTAAAAGTGAGATGTTAGTTGGAGATATGCTTTCTTCTATCGCACAATGAGAATGTAAAATGAACTAAAGAGGTAATGGTTATAACTTTCTAATAAATAAATGAGCATTGATGAGTGGTTTTTAAAGATTTGGAAAGAATACATCAAATTTACAATTGTAAATATTGTAAGAATTAAAAAATTCATTAATGTGGTTCTTTGTATGAGAGATGAATTAACAAACGTGTCTAAACATCAAGAAATTATTATGAACTTAGCAAGATAATAATGGGAACGTTATTCATTGGGTTTGTATTTTAATAGTCAAGACAAATATTATTTTGAATAGTTTTGTCTTCCCACCACTGTTTGAAGAAATTAATATCTTACAGAATGGGTTTTTCAACATTTTCCCAGTTGGCAAGCATTAATTCAAGTGTTGTGCTCAATTATATCTTATGTGTTTTTAACTCACAAATAATTTTTTTGTGATATTTTTTAATCTAATATAAAATGACTTATGTTGGAAGATGGTTTCTATTGGTGTATCCCAAGAATGGATATTGATTTATCAAATTGATTACAACAGCACAGGCTGATGACAGAAATATGTATTGCAAAAAATATTAATGAAATGCTATAATTAATAAATACCAAGCCCGACTGACGTGAATGACTGGGTGACGATTCAGTGATTTATCACAATATATATCCTTAATAAAACGGCTGTGTATTCAAAGATACAGAAGTGTTGATTTATCTCCCAGGTCATACAGAATTCAGTTCCAATTAAAATAAACATGTTATAAAGAAGCGACATCTTGGGTTTGTTTGAGAATAGAAACAATGGGGAATATGAATGCATGAATGATTAGGGTATATTGGTCATTTTACAAAATTAACCTAGAAAAACTGGAACAAATTAAATCAGTTCGGTAGAAGAATATTATCCACTTGGTGCCGAGCAATCGGGAGTTTTGTAGAAGCAACGATTAGCCAATCACAATAAAGAATTTAATAAGGGTAAAATCAACTAATGGTTTTTTCCATAGTTTTATATCATGAAAACACAAGAACAGGATTTATATATAATAAGTACGCGGAATACAAACTGATTTAAGCTATGGGAAGAGGGAGGTATTCCTGTTCATTAAATTAATCTGTCATATATTTCTGATACATATGACAGCAAGAAGGCTATAAAGAAAATTATCATCTTCTGTGTTCAAGCTTACCTTCAGAAAAGGGTATTCGTATTTTACTAAATATGTTTACTAACAACATAATATGAGGTATTTTCAAATAAAAAGATTGCTTTAATACTGATGTTATAACCAACTTTGATTACTAAAATGTTAAATAATGAAAAAAAATTTAAAGTTAAGAAACGCAAGGCTCTTTTAGAATCAGAAGAAAATTTTATTGGGTTCCTGTTGTAAAAAATATTTGATGCAGAAATAAAAAGAAATCCTGATGAATTATGTGTGATATCTTAATGGGGTGGGAAGTGGTCAAGGTGTAGGGATGACGGAAGGCGTTTGAAGAAACCTGAGAAGAGAGGCAGGAGGAGAAGAGAGAGAGAAGGAGGAAGGGAGAAAGAGAGAAGGAGGAGAAGGAGAAAGAGAAAGGAGGCACAAGGGGAAGAGAAGGAGGCAAGGGAGTAGAGAGAAAGGAGGCAAGGGGAGTAAGTAGAAGAGGCAAGGGAGAAGAGAGAAGGAGGCAAGGGAGAAAAGAGGAGAAGGAGGCAAGGAAAAGAGAGAAGGAGCAAGGGAGAAGAGAGAGAAGGAGGAAAGAGAGAGAAAATTAATAAATATTTATATATTATTTATTTAATTCTATATATTTATATCATAAAAATTTATATAAATAAATATAAATTATTATAGTACTAATACTAAAATAAAAAATAATAAATTATTTTATATTAAATTTTTAATTATAAAAAATTAAATTAATATAATTTATATTTTAGTAAAATTAATATTTATTTTAATATTATAAATAAAATATATTATTAGATATAAATAAATAAATATTTATTAAAAAATAATAAATAAATTTTTAATTATAATATAAATAATAATTATAAATTATATACTTAAAATATAAATAAAAAACTTTTATAATTATATATTATATATATTATAATTAATTATCTTATTAATATTAAAATATTATATAATATATACATAAAAAAAAAAATATTAATATAAATAGATTGGAATATAATATTATATAATTATTTTATATATATATAATTTATATATAATTAAAAAATTTGAATAATTATAAAAAATAATTATTTAATATAATTTTAAATTTATTATTAAAAAATTATATAGATATATAATAATTATTTATAAATTTATATAAATATAATAATAAATTAAGTAATTTATAAATTAAATTAATATAATCATTAATAAATTAGTATAAAATAATAAAATAATTAATAAATAATAATTAAAAATAATTATTTTATAATAAATTATATAAATATATAAGTATATAATAAATTATAGAATTATGAAATAATTAGTTTATATTTTTATATATTATATTTTAATCTATTTTGTATATATTTGTATAATTATATTAACTTTCTAAAAATAAAAAAAAATCAATATATAAAAATAATAATATATTAATATATTAACAAAATTTAGAAGTAACAATTACTATAATTTAATATTTATGACTTTATAAATATATATAATTATATATTATAAAACAAATATAAAAATTTAAATATTAATATAATTATTTATAAAAGTATATATAAACTATATTAAATAAATATCTAAAATAATTAGTTTTATTAACATAATTATTTTAATAACATATATATATATAGTAATAATTTATAATATATAATAATTAGGGTATATAGTATAATAATAAAAAAATAATGAAAATATAATATTTTAAAAATATTAATATTATATATAAATTTTATTTTATTCATAAATAAATATAATCACTATAATGTATAATTAAATTATTATCTTATAATTTATTTTAATTATAATAATTTAGGCGCCGTGCATCTAATTATATATAATATAATTAAATTATATAAGAATACTATATACTAATAATAAAATATTAAAATATAATTTATAATAAATATAATAAATCAATAATTATATTAAATATATTAAATTTAAAATTATATATCTATTTTATAAAATATATATAATAAAATACAAATTGATAAAAATTATAAAAATAATAATATTTTATTATTATAATAATTTAAAGTATATATAAAATATTAATAATATAAATTTATACAATTATATAATTAATATAGATCATAAAAATTATATATTAAATTAAATAATTAGATATATAAAGTATATATATATTTAAAATATGAAATCTAAATAATATAAATAGGAATTTAATATTAATATTATTAGTTTATAAATATAATTATAATTATATATTATAATAATAGATTAAATAAATCATATATAAATGAAAAATATTAGATTTAATTATTAAAAAAAAATAAATTAATACAATAAAAAATAGAGTAAAAAAAATAGTAGAAAATACTTAAATAACTTAATATATGATTAATAAATTTACATATACGAGTAAACAGTTAAGAATATATATACTTTATATAATAAAAAAAATAAATATTATTAGATAATAGGATAATAATGCAAATAGTATTGATAATATGATTTAAGGTCGAAATAAGGAGGATATCATATAAATATTAATTAAATGGAATATAAGAAAAAAATGAAGAATGATCACTTAAATGAATTAATTTATATATATATTGAGGAGAAATTTGAGGATACTATTTAGATGAAATGATAAATAATATTAGAAGTTTAAAATATAAGTTAATAGTATTGATACATTATATTATTATGTAGTAAATAATTTTATAAAATGATATATAATAAAGTTTTATATATAGTTAGAAGTTTAGTTCAAATATAATAAATATATTAAGTTAGTAAAAATGTAGAAGTTTATTAAGAATGGCTAGTAAATTAATTTAGTAAATTAAGTTAAAATAAAAATAGTTTAATAAATGTATTAATGATAAATTAAAGATATAAAGATAATTATAAGTAATTATATTAAATAAGATATAAACACATAAATGTAAATAATATAAGAGTGTAATTTACGAAGTATTTATTATAGTTAATTAAAATATTTGATATACGGAATATGACGTAATAAAATACTATAACAGATTAAAAGATTAAATTATATATTAGTATAATGAAATTTGATCATAATTAAAGAGTAAAAAACGTATAATAAAGAGTGTATACTATATATATAATATTCTGAGATAAATATATAATATTAAATATGATTATTATTAATATGAATTAACTTAATATATATCTAATAAATATTATATATAAACGAACAAGTTTTAAGCTAAAATGAATATAGTTAAAAGGTAACAATAGTTGATATAAATAGTATAAGAAATTTTATGACATATTTATATAATATAAAAGATATAATTATAAGTAACAAAGGTGGATAGATTATATTATTTTGATTAAAATATGGAAACACAGTAGATTTTCAAAAAGATCGGAAGGTTATTACAGAAAACAAATCAATCTCAATGCAACTGAGAAGAAACAAGGGAATTGCAGTCTATGAGAAATATAGTGCGTCAAGAGTAATTAAATCGATTTTCAGGAGATATATAAACGAGAAAGTGGAAAAAAAAAGAGAAAGAAGGGAAAATTATTTCTTATCTTGCAAACGAAGTTTTTTGCAAGATATGTTGTCAGCTTGTATGTTTTTTTATTTATTTTTTTTTGTTTGTCTGTAATTCCAAACGTATAAAAATTCTGCAGAGCACAGTTATCATTGAAATTTCTGTTTACTTACGCATATTCAGAGGCTATAGAGTGTCCCTTAGCGATTAAAATTTTGAAGGTCAAGGTCAAGGTCCAGTCACTTTTCGCAAATCAGGGAGTACAGACGAAAGACCTTATTTTTGAGTAATTTGATCGGATCAGTCTTCAAACTTCATGGGAATATAGTTCATGTCCTGGCGCTCAGCTGATAATTAATTTTGGGGCGATTGCCTTGCCTTCATACTGTTTTTTGTTTGTTTTTGTCTTAATCATCGTATAATCACTCTGCAGAGCACAGTTATCATGTGGAAACTTTTTGTAACTTCCATATCAGAGGGCTATAGAGGTCCCCTTTCAGGCATGAAAAATTTTGAAGGTCAAGGTCAAAGGTCAAGGTCACTTTGTCGCCAAATCAGGGGAGTCGACGAAACCCTTATTTTTTGAGTAATTTTAATCGAATCGTCTCCAAACTTTAATGGGATGTAGTATATGGTCTGGCGCTCAGATGATTAGTTTTTGGTGGCGATGGCCTTGACCTTCAGTGTTAAGCGGCTGAGGTCAATATTTTGACTTCCCAAAGGTCAATTTTCAAGTTTAGGAACCATATCGTCGTAGTACCATACAATTGAACACCTCGATGAGTGTCTTCTAGATATGTCAAGCTTGAGACATTATGACGTCATTTGGATGACGTATGAGGCAAACAAACATAGATTGTTCATGGTTACTTCTGTAGACGATTCTCATCGAATCTCTCGTCGGCAGATATTCCTCAAAGAGTCGCTCCTGGTTGGAATAGCAGCTTGTTCACCTAGTGTGATTAAAGAAGTACACGTTGTCACCTTTTGGCAGATACGCGGTCACCCTAGTAGCGGGACATTGGTTTTATTGTGATGTTGGTGTGATTGACTTCAATAAAGTTTTCCAATTTTTTTCTTAAATAAATGGAGGAGAGAGTGAAGAATGTTCTAAGGATTCTTTATGTATTAAAAATTAAGATTCAAATGTGCATGTTGAAACTAGAAAGGTATTCGCACTCTGCAGAAATTTTTCTCATAAATAATGGTTATTGTCTCAAATGTAAAAAGAAAACTAATACGAAAAATATCTCATATTTTAAAGTAAATGACGGGTTATACAAAAAGGCAATATGTTACTGGTGTGTCGGCTCTAAGAAGAGTAAATTCCTCTCCAACACAAACGTGGAGACGAAACAAAGTTTTTATATCAGAGAAGAAATTTACAATACTGGAATAGGGGAATTAATCTACCAGGTATTTTTCTTTGGTCCAGGAACAAACTTGAATAAAATGAATTATATGAAGGCTGACAATCCCTAAACCGTGGACAAAGACCTAATCAATAGGTTGATGAATGTGCGATGAGGCACGATTATTGATTTGGAATAGCAAACGTTGGAAGAAAAACTGAAGTCGATAAGAAATTTGTATAATTTGCTCTTGATTAGCAAAAATCCAACCTGAGTATAAAAACTTGATAGTTCATCGTGAAGAGATGATCAGTGCAAATTGAACATTGGCTTGGAAATTCAAAAAACCTTATAGGCGTCTCATAGATGTCATATAATATTGAAGAGCAATTAGCTGATGAATACATAAACCAAAATCCACAAGTTTCATAGAGTTTATTCAAAGAATGCTAGTTATTATCTGGTCGGCTGATTTGATTGAACTCATAATGATAAGGGGTACAGTTGCTTTATTACCGTTATTGATTGAGGAGTAGATATCGTGGTTTGTCCCTTAAAAAACAAAACAGTATACCTCTTATGTTTAGCCTTTCACAACAGATATTTAATAACACCAAGAGAAACTAAAAATTGTGGACTGATGAGGTACCTAGTTCTTACAACAAAATATTACTGACATTTTCTTAAGGAAAAACAGAAAATACATTATACAAGTCCTTTAATGAGGAAAGCGGTTGTTATGAGCTTCAATCGCACTTTGAAAAGAGAGACTACTATAAAAGAATTCACTCAAACTTCGGTTCTGAACAATGTTATCTTTAATTCAGGATCATGTAGATAGTATAATGTGATACGATTCACCCTCAACGAATACTAAAACATCAGAAACATTTACAAATTCAGAATATAAAAAAGAAGATTAATGTCAGAAAGCCGAAGTTCCAAAGTTGGATATAATAAGAATATACAGGTGGAAATCTCATTTGAAAAAGGTTATACAAAAGCGATGGACAAATGAATTGTTTTAAATCGTTGATGTAATGATAGTTTCTTGGACTTAAAGGTATATGAGTTTAGAAGGGGAAGAGATTTTTAGGTTCATTTTATTCAAAGAAATTACAAAAGACAAAGATATCATTGAAAAAAACCCTTGGGGACTTTACAATTATGTGATTTAAGCGGGGAAGAGATTTTAGGTTCATTTTATTCACAGGAATTACAAAAGACAAGATAATCTAATTTTTTTTTTGACCCTCCACCCTCCCGTCTTTTTAACGAATAAATGTTTCAAGGACAGTCATCATTTATTTCACATCGTCATGGAATTTCAAATATAATCAATTTCAACGATCAGTGTATCAACGATTTTGTTCTTAGTCTGGGGACACCTGTAAGAACAAAGACATGCAAGTAATATTGGTTATATAGTATTTAATTCTGTTTAACACTAACGCAATTGGGTTTGAGGATCCCACCTGTTCATCTTTGGGAAAACGATTGATCTGCAAGGTTTCGTAATAATCTGAACCGCTCCACATTTGAAATAAAACCGCTCGGCACAACAAGTTGGTTATAAATAAGCAACTTATCGATGTAATGGGTGATTACCGAAAATGTTTTTTCGGGTGTGTCCCACAATAGGAAATGACCGGAATTTTTTTGGTGGTTCGGGCTAGGCAGCTTTGCTACACAACACTGCACTCATTTTAACCACAAAAATGAACATTCTTGCTTTGAATTATTTTGATAAAACCCACGATAAAAGCTGTTTTTAGCTAAACTTTGTTCTGTTAGTGTTCTGATATTTAGATATAACCATGAGAGACATGGGCACAGAATAACTTCCTCATTTTAAGCACGGACTGCCTAAAGCACTTCCCAGTTACAAACGAAGGAGGAATAGCCTTTCTTTCGTGCTTCGAAGAGATAAGTGAATATACTCGATGGAAATGAATGTTATAAAAGAAATAAGTTATCCCTGAGTAGAACATGGACAATATTCGTTGGCTTCGCTCTTTGAGGTGGAATGAAATATGAAAGGAAGAAGTCTTTAGTCAGTAAGTCTCAATTTTCAAGCTCCATTTTAACATTTGCTTGTAATGGGAGGGGGAAGAATGATCTCAATTTACATTGTGCTTGTATGGAGGAAGGGGATAGGTGGGGATAAATCAAGTCTCCTAGTTTGAGCTTTTGGGGCTGAGTCAGAAAGTTCTTTTCCCTTTTCCCCATTCATTTGAATGTGCGTCCCAGAAGCCCCTATTATCATTTACTCAATTAAATGGGACACGTCGGCTTGATCAGTTGTGTGCCTTCTTGCACTGCCTGGGTTTTTCCTGGAAGCAATACTCAAGTATATGTATGTGAGTATCGTTGTTTGAGGTGCATGTTTGTTGTCAAAACACAAATTTACAAATGTGATTATTATGATGGTTAACGTGCGCCTGTTATTAAAAAATATTGCTTAACAGGTTTATTATAACACCTCTGTCTCAGGCCTCGAGGAGTATGTTGCCCGATCCTGCCTGGGTTCCCTGGGAGTGATAAGAATATGTTTTGTGAGATCGTATGTTGAGGTTGTATACTATATCCCTTGTAATTTAGTAATGAATATTTTACGATTCACCTTAAATCATTAAAATGAAAAACATCAAATAAATTTGCCAATGTCAAATTGAGACCTCATGCACTCTCACCTCTTGCAACAATGCAGATTAATTGCCTAATTATACAGCTAATCTCAAGTGGGGAATATGATCTGGACTACTGGCACACAAAGGCCTTTAACACTTGATTATTTGGACACGATCAACTTTTTTTAATGTTAAAATGTCTTTCACAAACTTCCAAAATTTCAAATGGGATGCAAATGAGGCTGATGGCAATGGCCTAGAGGTAGAATAAGTTGCTCTGAGCTATCTAGCCTGGTGTTGAATCCCAACAAGCTATAAACTGTCCATTCCTGGTGTTTCACAGGCAGGGTTGATTCATCACAAGTGTGTGTGCACGCTAGTATTTATGTATGTAATGTATGTTATCAACTGGGCAGTCATATCTGCTCGTTTTAATTGGTGGATGTTAATATCCCACATATCCTTCATGAAAGAGTTAGGCAGCTATGCGCCACCATGAACAAATCTCACATTCCTTGCCTATTCCCTGGTCAGATGGTGATTGTCAGGATGGTAACACTATTCATAGAAACTTTGCAGAACTGCACTCTGAATTAGGAGCTGCGGTACATGATTATTAAAAAAAATGGCGTCTTATTGCTTCATTTGAAAATAAGCTGGATTGAAAAGGCAACTTTTACCTGCTGGAAGTTCCACCAGAAGTTTTTTTTTTACACGTGGAGCAGCAAACTAATACGTATAAAGGCTCATGGACGACTTGTAGATACAAATGATTCTTGTAGGATGAGTACAAGAGAAATTTTGCATTGAAATAATAAAGAGATTACACATTTGAATAATGGAAAATGAAAACTGGAGTCGACAGCACCATACGCTTATTGTGCTCAGATGGTATGACCAATGCTGGCCAACAAGAGCAAACTAGAGCCGACGTGCGTTCAGTACCATTGGACAGCCTTGGACTCCACAGTTCCATTGTTCGCCTTCCACAGGTGGGCAAAAGTCGTAAAAAGGCTGGAATTTTGGCTCCCCACTACAACCGGCTTTCACACCTTCCTCGGATTCTTATCCAGGACAAACAATTGTGCTCAAGGAAGAGTACTTTCAATGATCCATGACAAAGCGTGTCTCTGGCTTGCAAACCGCAAGCCATACCTGGTCACTCACTGACCAATAGCACATAGGCACCCACACTATGCTGTGCTCGCGAGGCGTTTGAGAGGATTGCCTGCTAGGGTTATCACGACGACCCTGTGAAGTGATAGCTTGTCGAAGGAACATGCTAGAGACCTCTTCTAGAGTGGGCACCCGGCTCAATTGTTGGCCTGCCAGGCCACCCGCACATGCAACAGTATAGCCAATCCAAGGAGAAATTTTTGGCTTAAAGGTATCAACTCAATCCTTCAAAATGTTTATAGCTATAATGACTATAGTCAAGACTGAAATGGCTGATTTGAATCTAGACAATGATGGCTTGATGAACAATATACCAATTACAGTATCCCGATGTTCAATAATGCCATGTTGTTTGGTGTGCTATCCTAATACTGAATAACACATATAATGCCTTGAGGTCCTATTCGCAGCATATCCTATTAGAGCTGTCCACACCAAGCGCACACTCCAGAGATTAACGGCTTCTCTAATTCCAGGCAAACTTGAGCTAGGACAATCGACCTGTATCGGTGGCGCAATGGTTGAGCGTCCACTCTGAATTGGAAGGTCAGTGGTTAAACCTCAGCAGAGTCAACCAAAGGCTTTTAAATGGTGTCATGCTTGCATCTTTGCTTATGCTTCACATTTGAAGGTAATCTAGCATTGACAAATAACCAGTAAAATTTGCAATAATAGCACGAGCTTTGATGGGGCCTAATGGCCTCCCCCTGAATTGAAGTTCCTTGGAAGGGAACTTACCTAGCAAAGATAAAGTTCAACACGTATTCAAAGAAACTTCATTCAAGCTTAAAACTGTTCTCAGCACAGCTACACTCCACGGCTCAGGCAAGTGCAGGCGATAAGTCAAAGATTCTTTCAAGCTCTGTGTTGAAGATACTATTTGATAAAACTTCCTGGCACAACGACCTGCAATAAAACACCAACATCCTGCAAATCATATAATTCCTGAGTGTCATTCAAGCACCAAGATAATTTTTCGGAAAAAGCTGAAGGTCACAATATTAAGCATACAGATACTCAAAAAGTTATTACATCAAGAATTGTACTGCGAAACACAACAGACCAAAAGCAACTTAAAAACTATGCACATGCAGGATAAATCCAAGCAATATCCACAACAATTATAATCTTGTGAGTAATTCAAATTGACATCGCTAGCATTAACAAGCCAAATTTAAATTTACTGTAAATAAAAATTAATATTTGGATCCAGTCCTGCAGCTCTGGTTTGCATCTGTGCTGTTGGGTGCATTATGCCTGGAGCGAATGGCTGTGCTGCTGATGTAGTGCCCCTGTTTTCCAGTAAGCTGGTAATATTTGCTGAAATCAGAAGGATGACAGGCTGAGGCAACCCAAATGGTGTTGTGCAACAGTATGAAGTGCCGTTGAACCATTAAGCCAACACAGGCTCTTTGTTTTTTTGTTTTATATAACTCACAATAATTTGAATAAAAAGATTATTATAATTTTCAATAACAACAACGGCAAGTGTTTATTAAGTCCCCTACGGTTTCACCAAAGGACTAGGTTTGCTCTCCGTCCGTACGCTGTCCGTCTCACCTGTGGTTTTTTTCTGACATTTTTTCCTATAACCCTTACAACATATTCAACTTGAATTGGTACATGGTTTTTATTTGATAAGTTACAGAAAAGTTCGAGTTCAGGGTGTTTCGTCAATTTTTCACAGAGTTATGCCTTTTTAGTCTTATATTATTATCACATATTTTACTATGGGTTTCAGTGTTCAGCTGTCTTGAGTCCCACCCCACTGATTTACAAACCTATTGGCTGGACAGCTGGCATGACTCCACCCCAAATAAATCATGTGCCGCCATATACAATGAAGCAGCACAATATCAGCAAGGCCTCAGGGCCTTATTGGCCTAGTGTTAGCCCATGCTCAGAACAATTGGAACGATCACAGGATATAAACACGACATACTACAATGCAGCATAGCATTGATGCTTTTTTGCTCATGTATGTACATTGGGTTATGAAACAGCACAGATGAGGCCTTCAGGCCTATGGTGTGGGTGTATCGTCCATGCTGCCAGTGCAATTGGAATGATCCGCAAGTCATTAACACAATGGTATTTTTTTATGTTAAAGACTTCAAGTCACGAGACTATGAGTCCTCATCGAGGCCAGGTTTAAATAAAGAAACTACAATTTCGACGAAAAGTGAATGAAAGAGTTGTAAGGAAGTAAAAAAAACCTTTTTCAAAAGAGGTTCAGGTAAAGGTTTGTGAAAAAATGATTAAAGGTAAGAGAGTTCCAGAGTTTGGCGTGGAGGGAGAAACAAACATCATAACGGCCCACCCTTGATTGCCAACTGGTGACACATATGATCAATGGGGGAAAATTTGAAAGTGGCCTTTCCCCCCCTCAGTATTTTGTGGCTCACTGATGTGGAGGTCACGTACACAAGCAGCAGTGATATACGCAACAAGCCATACGCAGTTTGCTTCAACGTATGACTTTGACAAGTATGTTGATCGCTCCACGTTCGTTTGTTGTATTCTGTCGTCCTGCTCTCGCCACCAGCCAAACCGTTTAACTATCACTTGAAATTTTCAGGAGATTATGTCACCGCCCGTGCGAACGTCGCGCATTGTAAGGCTTCTTAAAATCGTCAACACAAAGGGGTCGATATAGTCAATTTGAGCCAAATTTTCTAAAATCCTAAATTTAATCCATTGACTTGAATATTTGAACAGGATTTGCACATCAGGTCAGTGAATCAATCCACCTATTACATTTGAGGTTATCTCTCTTTTTTTTGTACACCTTGTCGAGGCTCGCATGAGGATGCGAACGACACAACGCACAGCAAGGGGGGGCATGAGCAAGAGAGCCGGAGTGAGGAGGACAAAACAGTGGGGAACAGAGACATTAGGAGAATTGTGGAAGGCGGAGGGATGAGGGGGAAATGTGGAATACAAGATGGACATTACAGGGACTTTCAGAAGTAAAGCAGGCGAGTTTGAGGAGGTGGGCTTGGGTGATTATCGGGCGTAGAAAGATCGAGGATTGGTATGGGGATGATAAGTAGGTGGTGGTGAACAGCTGTTTTGAAGGCCTGGAGGGAAGAATGGGAATTGAATAGAGTGAGGAGTTTATTCAAAGCGGGAAAAAGAGGACTGAAAGGTGAAGGTGAGCAGTGATTCGTGGATTTTTGGTATGTTGTAGCCAGAAGGGGTTTTGGCGACTTGAGCGCCCTCAGAAAATGTGTGGGGACAAATCAAAGAGAGGCAGGGGGGGGGGCGAGGATGAAGAGGGACGGTAGAAAGAACAGAACAGACACGACAGCCTGCGGTGAGAGAGATGAGAGGCCAAAGACTAGCCCATTGCGGGAAATGCAATATCGAAATGCCTTGGTTCCCCAGCGTGAAGCCAAGAACGGTTGGGAGGCAGCGAGCACCAGCCCAGAAGGAGAGCAGTACTCCATCAGCTCGGACGGACAGCTTGGGCAGTGGTCAGGAGCTCGGTTGGCCGAGAAGGACTTTTGCCGACGGAGATTCCAGTCGGGACTGGCTTTGGAGAGAGGTTTTGAAATGTGGCTTCCCAGGAAAAGGTCAATGCGATGTGGAGACCCAGAAGCTTGAAAGAAAGGGACTTTCTTCCAGAGATTGTTGAGAAAGTGGATGGTGGGGGTTTCTAATGGTCCTTTCAGAGAGACTTTAGTCGCGGTTGAGATTGTCCGATTGAAAGACTGTTCACATGTTGGGACCAGCCATTCTGTGATTTTACCAGATATCAGTGAAGCGAAGCAAGCTGCTGCATGGGCGTCTGAGGGATGGCGATGGTAGGCAGAGGGTGGAGTAATAGCAA
>CM068968.1:25696235-25713736 GCA_035128595.1 Eptatretus atami
AAGTACAACTAAAGATGGAACGTAAATTCATAATGCACTTCTCTTTTTCATCATTATCCTCAAGTATATCATGGATCTGTGTTTGTTTATTGTTTGTCGGACTACTCCCTTTTCTGACAGTTGTGGGGCCGATTACATCCATGACTGCTGCATCGAGTCAGATTAAGACCCCGTTAAGTGTTTGGGGTGGTTTTTTATCTTTGCAGGTGGTCTTTTGGGAAGGGGAGGAGAGGGGATGACAAATCTCTCCATGTAAATGTGTGACTAGTCGTTGTAGCAACCACGCTTCCGAATGGCGGGGAGGGTTACAGGTCTTGACCCAATGTTACAGTACAGTAGTGAACCTGTCCGCCACAGTTTTCCAGTGAGTGAGGTGTTTTGAATTATATGCAGCAGAGGTCATGTTTTATTAAATGCACACGAATAACCACAGGGTTGTTTTTTTTGCCGTATACCGCAGTCAGTTGCCTATTACACCACCAAATAAGAGTATGCGCAGGAAGAATTGTGTTGCATGCTTAGAACAAGATCGTCGATAGAGCAGAATATTCTGCGAATAACTCAATATGAGCTCCGTTTTGTTGGCAACGCAGACATCAATGGCAGGTAAAGCGAGATGTTTGCCATGTTTGGGCTTATCAGCAAGTTAACGTTCCACCAGTGCGTGTGCTAGCTGTGATCGAGAACGAAGATCGTGCGATGTGTTTGCTACATGGTTGTTGTGGAGCTAGGACACTCTTTGACAATCTCACAGAAAAAAAAAATAAGGGAGGGTTATAATGGAGGTCAGCGCGGTTGTCCATCTCGGCCAATCCGGCGACCTGGAAATTTTCTAATGTTAGGACAGGTCAAACGGCTAATGACCCAATGAAGGGAGCTGCCGTCTGTTGAAAATGATATCGCGGTGGTTGCAGGTCTTCATAATCTATTGCGGAAGGCATAATCCTTAAATCATGTAAATGTCTACACAAACGAGCAACCTCGTATCAACGTACACATAGAGTAATACGCGGCCCCAGGTGCACACGTACAAAAGGGGAGCAGGAGAAAAAAGGGGTGGAGAGGAGAAGAAAAAAATTAGTGGGAAACGGAGACATTAGGAGATCGGTGCGAAGGGGAGAGGGATGGGGTGGAGTACACAGGGGTAAAAAAGTGGACACAACAAGGGACTTTCAAGCGTCTTTAAACGGACAGGGACTCTTAGGAATGGAACAGGCAAAAGGAATTTGAAGGAGGTGGTTTGGGTGGATTAGTGGGGTAGAAAAAGATCATGCGTATGATGGGGGAAAATATCAGATATAGTGGGTAAGCAGCTGTTTTGAACAACTGGAGCGGAAGAGTGGGGATTGGGAGAAGATGTAGGAGTTTGTGTCAAAGTGTGGAAGGAAAAGAGGAGGAAAGAGTGCAAAGGTGAGACATGATTCTTGATTTTGTATTTTTAGCCAGAAGGGGGTGTGCTAGCCGACCTTGAGGACCCTGCGAAAATACTGTGGGGGGGACACATCTCAGACAGAGGCACGGGTGGTGAGACCAGAGAAGTAGAGTAGAAGACAGAAAAACCACCGACCCTGCCTGCGGGCGAGAGAGTGAGAGACCCAAACATTCATCCTCATTTGCGGGGAGTAGTCAATGATCGTAAGTGCCTGGTTTCCACAGAGTGAAAGCCGAGAAAGGTGAGATGGGACACCAACACCAGGGGAGAGCGTGACTCCATCAGGCTGCAGGATGAAAGCTTTGTATGTGGTAGGCTGTAGGATGTGCAAAGTAAGGATATTTGCATGACGTAGGATGCCAGTTGAGTAGATGGCTTTTGAGCAGCTTGGAAATGTTAGTTTCCCAGGAAAAGGTCATGAGCAAGGATGTGAGGCCCAAAAAGCTTTAATGCTTTCTTCTTCAAAAGGATTGTTGAGAAAGTCAAGATGGGGGTTTCCAGACGGTCCTTTCGGAGAGGACATAAGGAGAGTGTGCAGATTTGTCAATGTTGAAGACATGATTTCCAACGTGTTGGATCCAGTTTCGATTTTACACAGATTCTGCAGTGAGCGAAGAAGCTGCTGCTGCCGGTCGAGGGATGACCAAATGGTAACGGGCAGAGGTCGGGTCAATCAGCAAAGAGATATGAGAGATTTTCCAGAGAGTCGGAGAGATCATTGATGAAAACAGAAAAAGAACAGGGCCCAGATACACTGCTTGAGAACTCCAGCCTGGACCATGAAAGAGGGATGAGCAAACTCCATTTAGGGCCGACACGTTTGACTGCGACAGGAGAAGGAAGTACTGTGAGGCACTGAGAGTGTAGATGGACTGGATATACCATTGGAGAAGAGTAGGTGGCAGCATGGGAGGGTGCCAGACCATATCGAAGGCATCGCAATATGATCTCAGGAGAATGGCTTCAGATTTTATGTCTGGCATGAGATCTAACAGTCATTGTTGGAGAGCAAAACTAGCATATCCAGTTAAGGTGACCTGGTCGAAATCCAAATCGATGATGGGAAATCAGGGCCATTGGAGAAAGGAAGGATTTAATGTCTGAATGATATGGATCCATGAACCTTGTTTTTTCTTTCTTTTTATGATTGGGAGAAGGCTGTTTGGTCTGTAGTTGAGATCTGTTTTTTCATGATCTGCCTGAAATAAATCATTTCAGGTTATTGAAAGTAATCTAAATAAATGTACAATTGGTCACTCGGCCTTTGACAACCAACCCAAACTTTTTATAATCGGACCCTCGGCATCAAAAAAACTTACATATAGGTGGTGGAGAAAAATTGAAAACCACCGTGGGTAAATAGGGACATCAATGCAAACGGTTTCAACACAAGGTGTGGCGAATGTGTTTAATGAATGCAAATAACATCGCAGCATGTTGGTGGCTCACGGTATAAATGCTGCACCAGGTCTGGTTCTTATAATTATAGGCTTCGTTGTGCTGCCAGAGAAGGACCCCCAGATAAGTGCCCATTCACAGATGATGTGTAGTTGCCCCCAATGTGTTGATGAGCATGGACACTGGTGTCTTTCATATGTTCATGGCTCTCAGTCATCAGATATGAACCTCAATCAAGCATTTATGGATAATTTTGAAACAACGCTGAAACAGCGTTTTTCACCTCCCTATCAAACAGATGTGAGTCTGATGGACACTCTCTTGGTGGGAAGAATGGTGCCGCATCCCCTCCTGGGCAGAATTCCAGATGCTGCGTGAAGCTTTATGCAATGGTTGATCAGAGGCCCGTACTGGGCCTCTACGTCTGTTGGCTAATGCATCTTTAAATGACTTGACATCTTTACATTGCTGGTTTCCATATTATTGTCCACGCCACCTGCATATCGAACCAATCATTTTCAATGGAGTCATCTGCCAGCATGAGAGCGATTTAAATTGCATCAGACGTGGTATGAGAATAGTGAATTGTTGTCTCCCAGCTTCCCCATTTCTACGAATGACAGAGACCGTGTATTTTCATCGCCCTGATTCCTATGTCCTTCGCGTATTCGTTAGAAGTCCACCATGTGCTGATGGAGCACGGCGAACTAGCTGGTTGACAGGAATATAACAGCATGCAGGGTAAATTTATGCTCACCAAAGGTGTAGGGCACTGCGGTTCAGGTGCTGACATGAGAACGCCTGGTTGGAGAGACTGTCTCTGAATGTCATACCCTATCACTCATAAACCGAACATTTCAGTTATAGAATTTTTGCATGTTCAACCTCACGCCCAGTTCATGAGTAAGAAGTGAGACACCAAATATTAGTCTAGAAAGCTGTCAAAATTGGGTAAAAAAAGGTGTGTGCCGAATGACAAGTTGGCACGAGACTGATCTTTTAATTGTCATGCAGATTTTGTTCCAAACATAATTGCGTTGTGAGAGGTCATGTCGCCGGTGATCCGTAGAGGCGATAAGTTCCAATGTTTGGGCGCGTTGTTCAAAATAAAGCCCTAATAAAATGGGCATAGTTCATAATGACTGCCACAGAAAGTGCCTATTGTTTCCATGATGCGTCCTAATGAGATGCAGATCTCAAATATTTGTTTCCGAGCTCTGAAGGCGCAAGATCTGTCATGTGACTATCTGGGTGTCCATAAGTCCTTTACCCCGCCCAGTGTTAGACAGGCTTTCTGTTGTTGTTACCAGGTGAATTGGGATAAGGGTATTTGAAGATGTTGCAAGATATGGTGACTGGGTGCCCCTTTATTTTAACAAGAGCATTTAGTGATGAGTATTGACGAGCTGAATGTAAATCAGGACTAGGAAACTCCATGAGCAACTGATTTTGATTGTATTTCAAAAGGCAAATTTAACACAAACAAAAACGTCGTTAAAAAATAATGCTAAAATAAGTGTAAAGATACATAAATAAGTAATGTATTTGTTTTATTTGTGTCACCATAATCTAGAAAGAATAGGTTTTGGGGCAAAGGGACTATAAGGGAACCGACTGTACTTGTACTGTGGGGAAAGCTCCCAAAGAGGCTTATATGCAGTGTTTTGGTGTGCAGATTCCATACATTCCTGAGCCAAAAACTTTATTCAATGAAAGTGCACTCTGAGAGCGGTGTAACATCCACACGGTCCGGAGCCACACACAAATCAAATCAGTTCGTCCTGTCACACAAACGACTGTCCACTCGAACAGTTTCATCCAAATCCGTCCATACAACATCTTTAAGATAATTCCTGCAACACCAAACAAACAAACAGACAGACAGACATACAGGGGTGAAAACATATCCTCCACCCCACATTCAGTGGACAGAAGTACACTCAGAATGGCACTATTCCGCATACTCCACCAGCGTGAACAGGTTACGTTTTGTATACCATAGATAGGCCAGATAAATATAATATGTGTTGGCCACATAATATATTCCTGTGGCCTGTAGCTTAATACTGCCCCCCTGTCTGGCAGCATGGGTCAGTAAAGCTCTTGCACTGTAGCATATCTAGAGGAAAAATCGTCAAGTTGTCTTCTCCATACCTGCTAGGGAGGGGAGAGGGGGTTTGCGCCCATGACCCAACACCATAAGTGCAAAATTTGCGTCGAGATGCGGGCCAGCCCTGTTCTTTATATGTACATTGCAAACACATACACACACCTAGTAAAAAAAAAACTTAAAGAATGCCTGTTTATAATGCAGTCGGGGATTCCGAGATCGAGCCCACACACTAGAAAATAAAAAACTCAACCGGTACTGAACGTGCTAATCATTTTCTTGCTCTACAATACGGCCTTTTAAATTCGATGCTCGCTGCATCAACAACATTTTGGAGGCGCTAAGCTAATTTTCACTTACCCAATAGCCTGCAAAAGATGCAGTTTGATCTGTGTGCAATTTGATAGATAGCAACCTCCTTCTCTTCAACTCCCATATCACCATCTTGTTAACTTGGATTGAGGTCATAAAAGCTTCAGGCTGCCTTTCCAGTGTAGCAGTCTGCTGACAGTACTAGCTCTATTCATATTCTCCATAAATTAACACGCGCATTATAGTAATGATTCACAATTGTAAGTCAGAAGCTGCCCTCTTCATGAGTACATTCCATCCGCTTTTTTGGGGGGGGGGCACTTCTTGTTAATCTTGAGAGGCTTTGTCTCACCTTGTCAGGCGTTTCAAACTGACTGAGTAATTGTGTTTGTAAACATGATGCAATTCAAGGTGCGTTTAAGTCGCAATAATATTTGCAGCAGCAGCCATAAACAAGTGGTTTTAAAAAGCTCCATAGCACTGAAAGGGCCATACCAACTGAAAATAGTGCCTTTCCTTATGTTTGAAACTGAAATTAATAAAAACACTGCTTTATTGAATGCACAATCATGAACGAGCTATTTAAAGAAGGCTTTTTAATGTGTTTAGGCAAAGAGTTGTTCATAGTTCGGGTTGGTGATAAGTTTTGCTAAGTTAATCTTATTTCTCTGTTGCCGAATATAAAGTGAGTTTTTACTGAGAATTGTTTTAAACATATCTTATTGACAAGAAAACTAGTACACTAAATGATGTTAAGTCATCGCACCGCTTCTGCCATCAGCACATCCCTCTGAGTTCATACGGAATCAATTATAATGAAGTGGAAAAAATGAAAAAGAAAGTGTTTTTTATTTTTATTCAATGTCACATCTTGTAATTTCCTCTTGCATTTCCTCCTCTTTCCTCTTCATTTCCTTCCTTCTCCGCTCCTCCGCATCCTTGCGCTTTGTCCATGTGTGAATTAAACCCCATAAAAGATCGGAAGACGATGTGTATTTTAAATCCATAAGCTTTGAGTCCTAGAACAAAAGTAAGCATTTTAATAAATTACCCGCGACCAACATAGAGGTGGACAGAGGTTATGTTTCTCACCCTCTGCTGTTTGTCTGTCTGTCTATCTGTCTGTCTGAAGTAACCAGGATATACTCAAAAAGTTGTGACAGGAGATCAGGACGAAGATTTGCGTGAACAGTGTTAGGGTGGTGGAGACAAGGCTAGAATTATGTATAGTTTTGGTGAAGATCTGGATCCAAGCCCAGATATAAGATTAGAAAAAAAAATTCAGGTGATTCTTCACACATTGAAGAGAACGGCCAAGAAAATGATATATAGATTGATATCTACAAAAGTTGTGGACAGGATCTTGACGAAACACTGCTAGATACAGTTGAAAATGAAAGGAAACAAGGAGGAAAATGGGATAAGAAACAGCAATGGGACACAAAAAAACGAAAAACTGTAGTGAGGAGGAGGAGGAAACACAATAACCTGGAAAGTAAATGGGGTGGGTTTGGGAGGGGAGAGCGAGGGGCTATTGCTCAGATCTCACGAGAAACTCTGGCTATTCTCAGAGAACTGCTCAACAATGTTAGATGTGACATTTTAACTCAAGCAAGATTGGCAGAGAATGAAGCAGCACATCTTTAATTCAGGCTGACTCATATCCCTAATCTACTGTCCAGACTGTTATCCCAGCCAGTGAGGAAAGTTCTTCCACAAGAAACTGCCAGTTTCTCCTCTAATGGCCACAGATGAATCTCATCTCGTATTCTCATCTTTCAAAATTGATCCCACTCTTCTTTCCCGTCTCTCACATGGTCCTACTGAGAATCCCGTGGTGAGCGAGTCGGCCTACTGAAAGCAACTTGTCCAGTTTCGTCTCATTCTTCCGAGGACCGGTAAGGCAAATGCGATAAACAGGCAATCTCATGTCTCAGTGTCCAAAAATACCCCAACAACAAGTGACCGGATGTTGCACTCCTCAGACGACCCAGAGAACTTCACCATTGCTGGGCCCAATCCGTGCGAGAATATAGAACCTTTCAAATCTTGTAATCTCGTCCTTCTAACAAAAATGGATGTGATGCCTTTTGATAAGTCTGTCGTATAAGACAGATTGTATACTGTACCCCTTCCAAAATCTCTGGCCCTTTTCAAAATGGCACAAAGCAATCCATCTCTATGAGATAACGGACTGAATACATCAATTCTATTGTTGGTTCAATACTCATTGAGTGTGCAGCCAGATAAGGCGCCCGCTAACTCTCGAGGACCCTCATACCTTACCCAGTGTACGTACCCACTGCTCGAGACTCCTCGATGTCGCTTTGCACTGAGAATGGTGCGAGAAAAGTTCTTTCAAACTCAAACTCTGACTCATGCGACTGAACTGGATGGGCAATCCAGCTCACATGTCTAAAAACCTGGTTGCTGCTTTGCACATCCTCGCTGCTCTAGCCATTTCACCCCTGTCAGTTGTGCTAGTTCGTCTTGTTCATCTGCTTGAAAAAATCCCAACATCGCTGTACTGCATAAACAAGTGTGCAAAACTTGATCCCTCAACTACATACCGTAGTCAGCTTACTTCAAATTATCAGCAAGGATCATGGTCAATCCACATCGCAGTTGATTATAAATCTTCCTTTTCTCCAACAATCATCTCAGATCACAAAAGTCTGGTTTCAGACCAAGGCATTCCACCTTAGACATGCTGAGCTCGTACCACTCAACAATGATGGAGGCCTAATAGTCCAGAGATGAGATCAGCGCCGTAACTCGGACATACTCAACCATTTGATGCAGTCTGGTCATCCGCCTTCGTCTCCAAGACTCTCTTGCCTTTGGTGGTTCAAGGCCAACTCCGACACATGGCTTTACTGACACTCTTTAACTTGTAGCCAATGTGTGGCCTCAACAAAATTCTTTCATCTCCTCTCCCTGTCAAGGTTGGATTTGTCCCAAGGAACGTTCTGGGCTCAGTCCTATTCCTGGCTCTTCATCAATGATCTCTGACTGACTCTCTGAAAAAATCCTTTCATCTATTTGCTGATGACTCCGACCTCTGCTGTGACATCCCTCATCCATTGCAGAACAAGGCAGGCTGCACCTCTTCCTTCTCTTCAGACACGTGAAACAATCACAAGCTGGTCAAACACTTGGAATATGTGTTTCAAATCCGTGAAAATCTCACACTCTATCTATCATGTCTCCGAAAGGACTGTCCGCAAACCCTTAATCTACTTTCTTACAATTCATCTGAGGGAAATTCAGTCATTCAAATTCTTGGTCTCACGATGCACCATATCTTGTCTTGGGCAAACCGATCATTTCAGATGTTGCGCCTCCAAAGCAGCCACCAAAACTGGGCACCCCTCCATCAAATACAAAGTCCATTCCTTGGCACACCTGAACTCTTTACCTCAAATCGTTCATTTGCAGCTTTGGATGGAGAACTGCTTTCCCCTTCTAGCTTTGCTCTCCTCCCCACATCTTGCTTAGGTTGACACCCATGGAAACAAAGGCCTCAGATAATTGAAATCTCCCGCACTGTTACTGAGTTTTATGGGCTACATCACTTGCCATCATGCAGACAGGTTCGGTGGTCTCTGTCTTCTACTCGCCTCCTTCTGGACTTGCACCCTCGCTCTTACCGGGACTGCTTTGTCCCCCTCCCCCCCCCATTTCACAGGTTTCTGCAGGCTCACACTAGTCGTACCATCAACAACTCTTCTGGTAATAACTAACTAAATCCAGAGATCCTTGCTCACGGCTACACTCATTTGTTCCTCTGTTTATATCACCTGTGAGTCAACTTCCAAACATCTCTTTAGACCTCATTCGTTCCCTGCAGGTTCTCAAAACAGGCTGATTTCCGCCATCTCTTGACCGTCCCAATCTAAACCCACTGATTCTTTTCTACCTTTCGTTAACCCTAACCAATCTCTCCAAATTTCTCACAGTTCTCCCTCTTTGGAGTTTCCTTACTGTCCATGCATCTTCTGTATCCATATTACCCACCCCAAGAAGTGTGTTTTGGCATCATGTTTTTGTCTGTTATGTCCCATCCCATTTCATTGATGCTAGCTCTTCCACACCTCGACTATGTATACAAAAAATCTCACAGCCTCTTCAAACACAATGTTTATGATGGTTTGGAAAATCTGAGGCCTATGCTGTCTCCATTAGTCAGTAATTTTGAATGCCATTTTTAGCTCAATGAATGTGCGATACGGAGGCAACAGAGATGTTGGGCATCTCAGCAAAAAATAATCACATGGTCAACTCGAGGCTATATCCCGAGGATATTTGAGAAAAAGCTCAGGGGGGCTTATATCTTTTTTACCCAATTGTTTTCATATTACAAACAAAATATTGTAACATTTTAACTTCTAATGAAAAATAATATAAAATTCCAGCATTTAAACATAAATGAACATTCAAATGATCTTGATATTCACTACATTACACACAACCAAACCTTTTTAAGACAGGAACAAATCCTCCACGTAGAACTACATTTACTTTTTGATTTTTGGGCAATTGGACGTACCGCAACAACCAAGAACACAATTGCCACTACATTCAGATCCAAGGTGTCTGCAAGCTTCAAGACTGCCATGTGATTGTGCTCCAGAAGACACAAAAGCAAAACCCATTTCAAGCATCTGTTCTATTCAGGGCATTATGCAGCCAAAATGTTTCGCATTTACAATGTGCTGTCAGGAGGTTGAGAAAAAGGTCAAAGCTAATAAAGGCTCTCAAATGTTTCAGCTGGATCGTTATGCTTAATGAGATGCAATTGCAATGGAGACAAAGCAATATTACGCGTTTTATTGAACAAAACTGTGTTCAGCTAACAGGCGCACATTAGATGCATTGTACTGAGAAACAAATCTGTGCTCAAAATCAACAAATACCATTGCTGGAACGAGATAACTAGGATAGCTATGTATTTACAGCCAAAAGTGTTACTATAACTACACTGATTATAATTATTGAGCCCATCCGCCCTTGTGTGGGAGAATGGGGTGTTGTAATGCGAGTGTTTGTGTGCTTTATATTACCATTTGAGCATTTGTTATCTATTTTTAAAATCCTTATTATGAGAATATGGAGAGGACTACATAATAATTGGGTCGAATATGTCAAAGGGCAAGGTCACAGCTTTGACATTTCCCATCGTCCCTTTGTGATCGCAGACATCAAGTAAGAATAGATATCTGCAACCACAAAGCGATAGCCAAGGGTACTAGCGCCCGCAATCCGCTGATAGCTTCTTTTTTTTTGGACCGCCATATGACCTTGACCTTCAACATTTAGGATATAGTGTAAAATAAGGAATATGTCCCTATCTACAATCTATCCATAAAACTCAACATCATGGAAATCGGTAGGAAAATTTTCAAGTTATAATCAAAAAGCGTGTTTTTTTGTTAATTAGGTCATAATCCGAAAAAGTAGGTCAAGGAACAAAATACCAGGTGCACAACTTAATTGCAGGTACACTATTATGATGCAAGGACATCTTGAAGCCCAAGTGGTCTTTCAGATTCCCATTGGCAAAATTGAATGATGACAAAAAATGCATTTTATTTTTTCAGACCATCATTTGACCTTTAAACTTGGAGGGTGTGGTGACAATAAGACTAACTAGAGCGCATTATGTTCAATCGGACAAACCTAAGTCGAGATACATGAAAAATGGTAAAAAATTACTATAATTAGTCATAACCTTAAAATTATGACAAGATCAAAAACAACCATTTCAAGCCCGCATATTTTATAATCCCATTATTGATGCAAATTTCATTCTGAAAGTCCCAGACAGCTCCAAGATACAGCTCAGATATTGGTTAAAAAAAACCAAAATGGTGGTTGCGTACTTGTAGGGATCTAAGAAACTCGAGATACCGTTAATAATGGTGGGGCACTACAACACAGGTACTGCATAAGCCTCCCCAATCCTACAGGGGGCACTCTCCCTTGTTAGCCTATCTGCTGCATAGTGTGACAGCCGGGTCTTTTTAATTTTTTTGTAATTCCTCTCCTGTTCTTTATTATTTACACTTAGCAAAGGTACCTGTCATTGCTGGGAAGTACTGGGGTCTCATCCCACCCGTTCTCCTCCCTCCTCAAAAAAAAAAGTACCCAGCATTGCCCGGGATGTAACGTACATCTATTGGACTAACAACAATTAAGCACATACAGTGCCTTCAGAATGTATTCACACCCCTCGACTTTTGCCACATTTTGTTGTGTTATCGCCTGGAATTTAAAATGGATTCAATTTAAATTTTTTGTCACTGATGTACACAAAATACCCATAATGACAGAGTGAAAACATGTTTTTAGAAACTTTTGCAAATCGATTAAAAATGAAAGATGAAATGTCTTGCATCAATAAGTATTCAACCTTGTGTCAAATTTGTAGAACACGCCTTTGGCAATGATTACAGCTTCGAGTCTTCTTGGGTATGTCCTGTTATCAGGTTTACGAATCTGTATTTGGGATTTTCTCCCATTCTCTTGTAGATTTGCTCAAGCTCTGTCAAGTTGGATGGGAGTGTCGGCGAACAGCAATTCCTCAAGTCTTTCCACAGATTCTAATTGTGATTCAAATCTGGGATTTGGCTGGCCACTCAAGGACTTCACGTTCTTGTTCTGAAAGCCATTCTAGTGTTGCTTTGGCTGTATGTTTAGGGTCATTGTCCTGTTGGAACATAAATCTTCTTCTTTTGCACTCTGAAGCAGGTTCTCCTCAAGGATTGCCTGTATTTGGCTCCATTCATTGTTCCCTCTATCCTTACAAGGACACAAATTACAAGCACACAAAGAAAAGGATCTTCCAGTCCTGCCACTGAAAAGCATCCCCATACCACGGTGCTGCGACAACCATGCTTCATAGTAGGGATGGAGTTAGATGGTGATGAAGCTGTGCTCAGTTTTCTGCCAGATGTAGTGCTTTGCATTCAGGCAAAAGAGTCAATTTCCTCTCATCAAACACAAAATGTTTGCTCATGCTCTCAGAGTTTTCGAAGTGACCTTTTCAAACTCGCAGGTGGATGTTAGTCATTGGCCATTTTTCTCCCGGAATAGCTTCTGTCTGGCCACTCTCTAATAAACACTACATTTGTGATGCGCTGCAGAGATTGTTTCCTCTGGCAGGTTCTCCCATCTCAGCCAAGGAACTCTGCGGCCCTGTCAGAGTGGTCATTGGTTCTTGTCACCTCCCTGACCAAGGTCATTCTTGCCTGGTTGCTCAGTTTGGTCGGAACATCCAGCTCGAGGAAGACTCTGGTAGTTTCATAGTCTTTCCATTTCCTAATGATAGAGCTCTCTGTGCTCTGAAAACTTTCAACACTCGTGAAATTGTTTTATACCCTTCCCCAGATCTACTGTATGTCTCCTCACAAATCTATCTCAGAGTTGGACATTTCCTTGGACTTCATGTCGAGTTTCTGGTAGAGATCGTCATGGTAGATTTATTTTGTCCTACAACTCCAGGATTTCTCCATGAAGAACCAAACCGCGGTTGCCACAACCACTGCTTTCCGCATGGGAGCTTTCACTTGCTTTAAAATTATTTTTTCCACTCAATTAAGTTACACTTTGGCATATTGTTTAATCTTTGGAAGGCAAAATAAATTAGAGGATGAGGATAAGTAAAGCAAACGGGGAGTTCAAGAGAGAATTGAAAAATGTTTTCAGTGGCTATGAAAGCAATGCATCCCACTACACTGCCAGGATTGCTGAGAGGTACGCACATTCGCTCTAAGCTGTATTGCTTGGGTTGAATCTCAACCCAGCTATAAACTGTCACCTGGTGTTTCACAGGGACGGTAGATAATTAATCAATGTGTATGTCGTCTCTCAGATGGATGTTAAACTGGGCATCACATCTGCCGGAATCGTTGGTAAACATTATAGCTCCCTTGTGGTGTCCTTCTTGAAGAGTAGTGGAGCTATCCCAACATCCTGTCCAAATTCCAAATTACTGCTCTAACTAAAGAGCACAAATTAATCTTCAATTTCACAAGTAACAAACAGATAGTGAGAAAACATAATCTCCGTCCACCTTAGCTGGCAAGGCAATTAACAAATCCATACAAGAACAACAGCCCTGTGCAAAGCCGGAATGCCAAACAATCTACCAGTCTTTCACTTCTATACAAATGATTTACAAACGTGAAAATTCGTACAGTCATTCAATATGTGTGTGACTCCCCCAAATTTCACCAACCTGTTGGTGTGATTGAACATCGTCCTGCAGTGGCAGGCCCTGTCTGGACTTTGCTGCAATTCGGTGCTTGTAGGTGTTGGCTCTTGCACTTCCCATGCAATAAACGACAAGAAACCCTCCAAAAAAATCTTATTGCAAAGGAAATCGTGATTATGGTTTATTACAAACTGGAGTTTGTTATATATAGCTTTGCAAAGTCAAAACAAATACGTATTAAAAAATACTCACAAACTAGATATTTACAGAAGAACACCTTACCCCACACAGTCTGTGAAAACAAATGGAAGGTCTTCTCAACTCTTGCTTTGCGTTTCGATGCATAGATATTTCTGACGAGGCACGATTTTGTCTGAATGTCGATATTCCCCAACGCTGAGAGCAGGGGCAGCAAATTTGATTGTGATGAGATGGCATTAAAATTGAGTAGTAATTTTGTTCAAGTACTGCAACATGGAGGTTTTTGAAAGTGACAACAAGGCGATTTGTGTTCTACAGTGTGAAGCATATAATTAAATAAATTAAATATAGGTTTTAAAGGCTGTAGAAAAAAATTCCAAAGTTTATTTAGACACGTCACATTGGTTATTCATGCTTGTTGTTTGTTTACTTTGTGACGTCCCTAAAAAAGTAAGTTTCCCTATTGAAGAATTTTAAATTTTGTTTTTTGCCAGACAGGGTAAAAAATAATAATAAATAATATATAATAATAATAATCTCATTCCTCATGTGCATTGCACGCTCAGATGAGATTCCGTACAATTGCCAAATTCAGAGCCAAAGTACTGCTAAACTTCAGGTTCTGTTTTCCGTTTCATGTTCTAGTTTAAATATAACTTGAATTTGAAATCAAAGTTGTTCCTCAATCATAGACTGACGTCTGTAGACAGAGAGACAAAGTGAACCAATTGCTTAACACCGCTTTTCACTTCACGTGTGGGTGATTATTCAAATACATCCGATTGAAAAAAGATGAAGGATGAAGTTTTGATCATGGTGGATATGATCATTCTGAAAGAGGTATGCCAGACATCATTGCAGAGATACATCACCTGTATAGTAGCTGATGGATACATCGTGCATGGAGGACAGCCTGCTAAATACCTTCTCTGTAAGATAACATGCTCCATTATGCAGCACCCATTGCAGCATCAAAGAACTGCAATTTATGAGGTGGTTCAACTCAAAGAGTTGCATTTGAAGAGGTTCAGCTTCGAAGGATTGATGAATAATGAGATGTTATGGGTGAAAAAAAAAACATCTGCAGATAAAGATAATTAAAATTTCCTTATATGAATTAACAAAAATACAAAATAAACTTGCTTTGTGATTTTGCCCTTGTAAATATTCGATATGTTATGCATTTTCATGCAACACTTCATCATTTGTCGTGACAAGTCCTTGCAAGAGAGTATTTACAAATGTCTGCAATATTATGGAATTGTCAAATCATATAAGATGAAGGTTTCTGCTTTCTGATCTTATTGGATCTGACCCTTTCATGCAATAAACTCAAACTACAACATGGATCATGCCGGAGGTGGCTCTGCGCATCATGAATGATGCTGGTAAAGGCTTGGTTGTCCTATTCGGCATCCAAGATGTTAAAGATCATTTTGTATATGTTCAGAAAGATTAGGCATTTGTGCCAAATACTGAGTTGAGGATGAAGATCGAGCACTTGTCTCAATCGGATTCTTCTTTGTCTTTCAAAACACACTATTTTTTTCAGCAAGTGATGTGCAAACTCGACCCACCCAGTGGGTGGGTACTCCGCTATCTATATATAAAGAAGAAAGTTTGTTTGTTCGTTTATGCATTCGGACGTTGCAGGACCAGTGTGACAAAACTTTGCATGGCCTCCTCTTCATGTCCAGAGAAAGGTCGAGGCTATGTTTGGATTAAAAAAAATTGACCCGAGATAAACTCACATAAGTAGATAAAATGGGGCTTCTGACGTCCATTCAAATGAATGGGGGAAAAGGGAAAAACTTTCTGACTCAAACCCCAAAAGCTCAAAATAGGAGACTGATTTTCTCCCCACCTATCCCCTTCCTCCCCTACAAGCAAATGTAAATTGAGACTCATTTCCTCCCCTCCCATACAAGCAAATGTAAAATTGAGACTATGAAACATTGAGACTTACTGATTAAAGCACTTCTTCCCTTCATATTTTCATTCCACTCAAAGAGCGAACCAACGAATATTTGTCCGTGTTCTACTCAGGGAATAACTTAATTTTCTTATAACATTCATTTCCAACGAGTATATTCACAAGAAGAATAACTTGGAACTTGGTTCTTGGTTTAAGTGTCTTTGTTGAGCAGAAATGAAATGATAAACTTCTCTTAATGCTCTTATTTGACCACCTCCTGAGCCACATATCATTGTTGAGATTGTAGTAAATTATTTTTCCATTGTTCAATTGATAACCATCAAAGTTTTCAGTCCATCAAGGATATTTTTTTCTTTAATCCCCAACTTATTTGTAATTAAAATTATCCGCCTTATTTGTTTTATCTACTTTTACCCCGGTTATTCTTCAATAAGACTTATTTGATATTTCTCACATTCTTTATGTTTCCCATTTAAATACCAAGGTGATTACATCTCCACTCTTTGGTTTGGTTATTTCTTGGTCTATCATTAGTAGGATCAAAATATGAAAATAAACAGCCTTAACCTCAAAAAAATTGCAAGAAAAACGTTTTATTTCATGTTTTGCTGTAGTACTTGATCCGAAGAACAACATATCAAAAGTTGGCCGAAATCGTACCAATCAGAAGGGTCAAACTTTACGTTAAAAAAGATGGCTAGGTGCCTCTGTGATGGTTATAAAAAGTACACACTATTAAAAGTGCCTCATTCTTCTCATATCCCATCATCTAGCTGTTTTTACACATATATGTGTAAAAATAAAGTTTTTAAAACTGTTCAAACAGTATCTCAGTGAATTCGCCATTCTATATTGAACATTGCATACCCAAGTGACGTCATGACGTGACTTTTAAATATTTCACAAATTATGTGGCAAATTGATGATGATGAAGATTTAGATGGTATTACATGAAGGCATGTAAGTTCATTAATTCTTCCTGATCAAGCACCTATAGTACAGTGCTGCCATTTACAAACATCTCAGAATATTAGACAAAGGATTCCAATCAGCTTCAGATTTTTCTAAATTTCACTTCATCAAAATGTTGAATTATGATATTGAAAATGACAATATGTTCGAAACTAAAGAAGATCACACAGGTAGATTTAAAAACGTCAATGGCCATTTTTCCCATTAGACAGTCATTCAGTTTGACTTCAATTAACCAGCTGTGAGCCATGTGCGATTTCTTGTTAGGGCATACATGGTGTAAACTATATGTAGGAGAAGACCATTGATGAGTACGAACTTTCGCCATATCCCCCCTCCTTGTTCGAAGCTACAAACATCAACTACGGAAACCAGACAAACCTGTGCTTCTCGAGCTATACGAAACCATGCTGCGTCCGTGGATGATGCTGTCCTTCAGTCGAATCCAAGACAGATACTACGTCTGTGATGAAGGTTCCCTTCTACATCGCTTGAGATGGACAGAGGAAGGACCTACAGTTCAATTGCGATGATTAATGCATCTTTTACAGTGGAACTGTATGGAAAAGCCACTGTGGTATTCGATGGATATGAGGGACCAAGCACAAAGACAAACCCACCAGCGATGGAAGACAACAACTGTGAGAAATGCTGTCAAACATTACAGAGACACATACCACAGTGGCTTTTCCATACAGTTCCACTGTAAAAGATGCATAATCATCGGCAATTGAACTGTAGGTCCTTCCTTCTGTCCATCTCAAGCGATGTAGAAGGGAACCTTCATCTAAGACGTAGTGATCTGTCTTGGGAATCGACTGAAGGACAGCATCATCCACGGACGCAGCATGGTTTCGTATAGCCTCGAGAAGCACAGGTTTGTCTGGTTTCCGTAGTTGATGTTTAGCTTCGAACAAGGAGGGTG
>CM068968.1:25713761-25730938 GCA_035128595.1 Eptatretus atami
AAGTACAACTAAAGATGGAAACGTTAAATTCATAATTGCATTAATACTTTATACATACATTATCCTCGAAGTATATCATGGATCCTGTGTTTTGTTTATTTTGTTTGTCGCACTACTCTCCTTTCTGACAGTTGTGGGCCGATTACATCCATGACTTGCGTGCATCGATCAGCATAGACCCCGTTAAGTGTTTGGGGATGTGTTTTTATCTGTGCACGGTGGTCTTTTGGGAAGGGGAGGAGAGGGATGACGAAAATCTGCTCCAATGTAAATGGTGTGCTATCGTGTAGCACCACTTCCGAGATGGGCGGGGAGCGGTATACAAGAGTTCTTGACCCAGATTTACAGTACAGTAGGTAACCTGTCCGCCACATTTTCCATGAGTGAGGTTTTTTGAATTATATGCAGCAGAGGTATGTTTCTTATTCAATGCACAACAATAACACAATGTTGTTTTTTTGCCGTATAACCGCAGTCAGTTGCCTATACACCACCACAATCAAGGTATGCGGCAGGAAAGAATGTGTTGCATGCTTAGAACAAGATCGCTCGATAGAGCAGATATTCTGGAATTACAGTCAATATGAGCTCGTTTTGGGTTGGCAACGCAGACATCATGGCAGGTAACACGCAGTTTTGCCATGTTGGGTATCAGCAAAGGTTACGTTCCCACACAGTGCGTGTGCTAGCTGTGATCCGAGAACGAAGATCCGTACTGACGTTTTGTTACCATGGTTGTGGTGTGGAGCAGACACGTCTTTGACAATCCCTCACAGAAAAGAAAAATCAAGGGAGGGTTATATATAGTGAGGTCAGCGCGGTTGTCCATCTGGCCAATCCGGCGACCTGGAATTTGTCATTAGGACAGTCCAAACGGCTAATGACGCCAATGAAGGGAGCTCCGTCTGTTAGAAAATTGATATCGGGGTGTTGCACGGTCTTCAAATCTGTTGCGGAGGGCATAATCTATAAATCAGTAAATTACACAGAGTACAATCGTAATCACATTAAAGAAAACGCGCCACCAGGTCAACGTACAAAAAGGGGAGCAGGAGAAAAAAGGGGTGGAGAGGAGAAGAAAAAATAGTGGGAACGGAGACATTAGGAGATCGGTGGAAGGGAGAGGGGATGGGGGTGGGTACACAGGGGTAAAAAAAATGGATCACAACAAGGGACTTTCCAAGGTCTATTAACGGACAGGGACTTCTAGGAAGGAACAGCAAAGGAATTATGAAGGAGGTGGTTTGGGTGGATTAGTGGGAGTAGAAAAGATCATGGTTATCGATGGGGGAAAATGCAGATATAGTGGGTCGAACAGCTGTTTTGAACACTGAAGCGAAGAGTGGGGATTGGGAAAGATGTAGGAGTTTTGTCCAAAGGGGAGAAAAGAGGAAGGAAAGAGTGGAAAGGTGAACATGAATTCTTATTGTTGGTATTTTTACCCAGAAGGGGGTTGCTAGCCGACCTTGAGACCCTTGCGAAAATACTGTGGGGGGGACACATCTCAACAGAGGCAGGGTGGTGAGAGCCAGAGAGTAAGGACGTAGAAGAGCAGAAAGAACCACCGACCCTGCCTGTGCGAGGCGAGAGAGTGAGAGACGCCAAAACATTCACTCCTCATTGCGGGGATAGTCAGATGATCGTCAAGGCCTTGGTTTCCACGAGTGAAAGCCGAGAAAGGTGAGAGATGGGACACACCCCAGAGGGAGAGCTGACTCCACATCAGGCTGCAGATGAAAGCTTTGTATGTGGTAGGGCTAGGATGTGCAAAGTAAGGATCTTTGCATTGGACGTAGGATGCCAGTTGGTGACTGGCTTTTGAGCCAGCTTGGAAATGTTAGTTTCCCAGGAAAAGGTCATGAGCAGGATAGTGAAGCCCAAAGACTTAATGCTTTCTTTTCAAAAGGAATTGTTGAGAACAGTCAAGATGGGGGGTTTCCAGACGGTCCCTTTCGGAGAGGACAATAAGTGAGAGTGTGAGATTTGTCAATGTTGAAGACATAGTTCCACGTGTTGGAACCAGTTATCGAATTTGGTATCCAGATTCTGCAGCTGAGCGAAGAAGCTGCTGTGCCGGTCGAGGGATGACCAAATGGTACGGGCAGAGGGATCGGGATCAATCAGCAAAGAGATATGAGAGTATTTCCAGAGAGGTCGGAGAGATCATTGATGAAAACCAGAAAAAGAACAGGGCCCAGATACATGCTTGAGAACTCCAGCCGGACAGGAAGAGGGATGAGAAGACTCCATTTAGGGCCGACACGATTGACTGCGACAGGAGAGAAGTACTGTGAAGTCATGAGATGTAGATGGCAGCTGGATCCATTGGAAGGAAGAGTTAGGTGGAGCATGTGGAGGGTGCAGACCATATCGAAGGCACGCAATATGATCTCAGGAGAATGGTCAGATTTTATTCTGGCATGAGGACTACATCATTGTTGGAGAGCAAATACAGCATATCCAGTGTAAGATGACCTGGTCGAAATCCAAATCGGATGATCGGAAATCAGGCCATTGGAGAAAGAGAAGGGATTTAATGTCCTGAATGATTTATGGATTCATGAACCTTGTTTTGTTTTCTTTTTGATGATTGGGAGAAGGCTGTTTGGTCTGTAGTTGAGGATCTGTTTTTCATGATCTTCTCTGAAATAAAGTATTTCAGGTTATTGAAATAATCCTAAATAAATGTACAATTGGTCACTCGGTTTGACACCAACCCAAACTTTTTAATAAATCGGACCCTCGGCATCAAAAAAACTTACATATAGGTGGTGGAGAAAAATTAGAGAACCACCGTGGGTAAATGAGGGACATCAAGCAACGGTTTCACACAGGTGTTGGCCAATGTGTTTAATGAATGCAAATAACATCGCAGCATGTTGGTGGTCACGGTATAAATGCTGCACAGGTCTGAGTTCTGTATAATTATAGGCTCGTGTGGCTGCCAGAGAAGGACCCCCAGATAAGTCCCATTCACAGAGATGTTGTAGTGCCCCAATGTGTTGATGAGCATGGACACTGGTGTCTTCATATGTCATGGCCTTCTCAGTCATCAGATATGAACCTCAATCAAGCATTTATGTATATCTTGAACAACGCCTGAAACAAGCGTTTTTCACCTTCCCTATCAAACAGATGTGAGTCTGATGGACACTCTCTTGGTGGGAAGAATGGTGCCCGCATCCCCTCCTGGCGAATTCCAATGCTGGTGAACTTTATGCCCCAATGGTGTGATCAAGGCCCGTACTGGCCTCACGCTGTTAGGCTAATGCGACTATATAAATGACTTGACACTTTACATTGCTGGTTCCATATTATTGTCCACCTACCTGCAACTCGAACAACATTTTCAATGGAGTCATCTCGCCAGCACTGAGAGCATTTAAATTGCATCAAGACGTGGTAATGACGAATGTGAATTGTTGTCCTCCCAGCTTCCCATTTCTACGAATGACAAGAGATCCCGTATATTTCTATCCATGATGCTATGTCTCCTATTTCCTCGTTTAGAAGTCCCATGTGGCTGATGGAGCACTGGCAACTAGCTGGTTGACACGGTATAACAGCATGCAGGGTGAAATTTATGCTCACAAAGGGGGGGCACTGCGGTCTCAGGTGTGCTGAGAACGCTGGTTGAGAGACGTGTCTCTGAATGGTCATATCCCTATCATCAAACTACTCGAACATTTCGTTATAATTTTTGCATTGTTCACTCACCCCAGTTCATGTAGTAAGAAGGTGAGAACCACAAATATTAGTCGTAGATAGCTGTCAAAATTGGGTAAGAAATAAGGTGTTGCTGCCGAAGACAAGTTGGCACGAGACGTTGATCTCTTAATTGTTCATGCACGATTTTGTTCCAAACTAATTGCGTTGTGAGAGCATGTCGCCGTGATCCGTAGAGGCGGATAACGTTCCATGTTGGGCAGCGTTTGTTCAAAATAAACCCTAATAAAATGCATATGTTCATCAATGACTGCCACAGAAGTGCCTATTGTTTCCATGATGACGTCCTAAGAGATGCAGATCTCAAAATATTTGTTTCCGACTCTGAGGGCAAGATCTGTCATGTGATATGCATGGGTGTCCCATAAGTCCTTTACCCCGCCCATGTTAACAGCGCTTTATGTTGTTGTTTCCAGTGAATTGGATAGGGTTTGAAGATGTTGCAAGATATGAGTGACTGGTGCCCCTTTAGTTTTAACAAGAGCATTTAGTGATGAGTATTGCGAGCTGATGTAATCAGGACTGGAAAACTCCATGAGCAACTGATTTTGATTGTGTTTCAAGCAAATTTAGACAACAACAAAAACGTCGTTAAAAAGTAATGCTGATAAATAAGTGTAAAGATACATAAATAAGTAATGTATTTGTTTTATTTGTTCACCATAAATCTAGAAAGAATAGGTTTTGGGCAAAGGGACTTAAGGGAACCGCTGTACTTGTACTGTGTTGAAAGCTCCCAAGAGCTTATATGCAGTGTTTTGGTGTGCGATGATTCCATACATTCCTCGAGCCAAAAAACTTTATTCAACTGAAAGTGCACTCTGAGAGAGCGTGTACATCCACACGGTCCGGGCCACACAGCAAATCAAATCAGTTCGTCCTGTGTCACAAAACGACTGTCCACTCGAAATTATCATCCAAATCCGCCATAAAGCATCTTTAACGATAATCCTGCACATCAAAAAACAAACAGAGCAGACAGACATACAGGGGTGAAAACATATCCTCCACCCCACATTCAGTGGACAGAAGTAACTAGAATGGCACTATCCGCATACTCACCAGGCGTGAACAGTTACGTTTTGTATCCATAGATAGGCCAGGATAAACATATAAACTATGTGTTGGCACATAATGATATTCCTGTGGCCTTAGCTAATACTGGCCCCCCTGTCTGCAGCAGGGTAGATAAAGCATCTTGCACTGTAGCATATCTAAAGGAAAAATCGTCAAGTTGTCTTCTCCCATCCTAGCATAGGCGAGGGAGAGGGGGGTTTGCGCCCATGACCAACACATAAGTGCAAAAATTTGGTCGAGATCGGGCCAGCCCTGTTCTTTTAGTTGTGACATCGAAACACATACACACACCTAATAAAAAAAAAATCTAAGAATCGCCTTGTTTAATACTGGCAGTCGGGGATTCCGAGATCCGAGCCCACAACTAGAAAATAAAAGAAACTCAACGGTACTGAACGTGCTATCAGTTTCTTGCTCTACAATACGGCCTTTTAAATTCGATGCTCGGTGCATCAACAGACATTTTGTGAGGCATAAGCTAATTTTCACTTACCCAATGCTAGCAAAAGATGGCAGTTTGATCTGTGTGCGAATTTGATATGCACAGCAACCCCTGTCTCTTCAACTGCCCATATCACATCTTGTTACACTTGAGAGGTCATAACAGCTTCAGGCTGCCTTTCCAATCGTAGCAGTCTGCATGGACAGTACTAGCTCTATTCATATTCTCCATAATTAACACGCGCATTATAGTAAATTGATTTCACAATTGTTGAAGTCCAGAAGCAGCCGCTCTTCATGAGTAATTACAGTCCCTTTATTTATGGGGGGGGGCACTTCGTTGTTAATCTTGGGAGGCTTATGCTTCACTTGTCAGGCGTTTCAAACTGACTGTAATTTGTTTGATGAAACATGATGCAATTCAAGGTGCGTTTAAGCGCAATTAATATTTGCACAGCAGCCATAAACAAGTGGTTTTAAAAGCTCCAAGCACTGAAAGGGCCATACCCAACTGAAAAGATAGTGCCTTTCTTTGTTTAAACTGAAATCTAATAAAAACACTGCTTTATTGAATGCACAAATCATGACGAGCTATTTAAAGAAAGCTTTTAATTGTTTAGGCAAAGAGGTTGTTCTAGTTCCGGGTTGGTTGATAAGTTATTGGCAAGTTAATCTTATTTCTCTGTTCCGAATATAAACGTTAGTTTTACTGAGATTGTTTTTAAACACATTCTTTATATGACAAGAAAAACTAGTACTACTAATAATTGATGTTAATCATCGACTTTGCCATCACACATCCCTGCTGAGTTCATCACGTGAATCAATTATCAATGAAGGTGGAAAAAATGAAAAAGATAAGTGTTTTTTATTTTTATTCAATTGTCACATCTTGTACTTTCCTCTTCCATTTCCTCCTCTTTCCTCCTTCATTCCTTCCTTCTCCGCTCCTCGGCATCCTTGCGCCTTGATCCATGTGTGAATTAAACCCCATAATAGATTCGGAAACGATGTGTATTTTAATCCTATAGAGCTTTGAGTCTAGAACAAAAGTAGGCAATTTTAATAATTACCCGCGACCACTAGAGGTGGACAGAGGTTATGTTTCTACCCTCTGCTGTTTGTCTGTCTGTCTATCTGTCTGTCTAGTTAAGAACTAGGATATACTTCAAAAAGTTGTGGACAGAGTATCGGAACAGAGATTTGGTGACAGTGTTAGGTGGTGAGACAAGGCTAGGAATTATGTATATTTTGGTGAAGATCTGGATCCAAGCCAGAATATAAGATTGAAAGAAAAAATTTCAGGTGATTCTTCACACATTCGAAGAGAACGGCCCAAGAAAAATGATATATAGCATTGATATCTAAAAAGTTGTGGACGGATGCTTGACGAAACGACTGCTCAGATACAGTTGAAAATGGAACAGGAAACAAGAGGAAAATGGGGATAGAAACAGCAAATGGGACCCAAAAAACGAAAACTGTAGTGGAGGCAGGAGAGGAAACACAATAACCTGAAAGTAAATGGGTGGGTTTGGGAGGGGAGAGCGGGGGCTATTCTCAGAATCTCACGAGAAACTCTGGCTATTCTCAGAGAACTGCCTCAACAAATGTTAGATGTGACATTTTACTCAAGCAAGATTGGCAGAGAATGCAAGCAGCACATTTTAATTCAGGCTGACTCATCATCCCTATCATACTTGTCCAGGACTGTTATCCTAGCCAGTGAGGAAAAGTCTCTTCCACAAGAAACTGCCAGGTTCTCCTCCGTAAGTGGCCACGATGAATCTCAATCTCGTATTCTCATCTTTCAAAATTGATCCACTCTATCTTTCCCGTCTCTCACCAGGCCTCTGAACATCGCCGTCGGTGAGCGAGCGCTACTGAAAGCAACGAGCTTGTCCATTCTCTTCTTCTTGCCGGGAGGCAAATCGGCACAATCAAGGCAATCTCATAGTCTCATGTCCACAAAATACCCACAACAAGTGGCACAGTGTTGCACTCTCAGGCGAGCCCAGAGAGAACTTCACCATGCTGGGCCCAACCGTCAGAATATGACCTTTCAAATCTTGTACTCGCCTCCGTTCTTAACAAAATGGAGGTGTGACCTTTTGATAAGTCTGTCGTATAGCACCGTTTGTATATGTCCCCTTACCAAATCTCTGGACCCTCTTCAAAATGGCGACCAAATGCCAATCCATTTCTCTCATGAGATAACGGAACTGAAGTACATCAAGTTCTATTGCTTTGTTCAATGCTCTTGGTGTCACTGAAAGCGACCCCTAACTCTCGGGACCCCATCCTTACCCAGTGCGTACCCAACTGCTCGAGACTCTGATGTCGCTTTGCCACTGAGAATGGTGGAGAAAGTTCTTTCACAACTCAAACTCTGACTCTGCGACTGAACTAGGATGCAATCCACTCAACATGTCTAAAAACCTGGTCTGCTGCTCTTGCACATCGCTCCTCTCTAGCATTTTCACCCTGTCAGTTGTGCTAGTTCGTCTTGTTATCTGCTTGAAAAAATCCCAACATCGCTGTACTGCATAAAAAGTGTGCAAACTGATCCCTCAACTACAACCTAGTCAGTCTTACTTCAAATTATCAGGCAAGGATCATGGAATCCAGTCATCGACTTGATTATCAAATCCTTCCTTTTCTCCCAAACAATCTATTCAGATCACAAAGTTTGCGTTTCAGACAAGGCATTCCACCTTAGACATGCTGAGCTCTGTACCACCGCAACATGGATGGAGGCCCTCAATAGTCAGAGATGAGATAGCGGCCGTACTCGACATATCTTCACCATTTGATGCCAGTCTGGTCATCCGCCTTCGTCTCCAAGACTCTCTGCCTTTGTGTGGTTCAAGGCCCAACTCCACACATGGCTTTTACTGACACTCTTTAACTTGTAGCCAATGTGTAGGCCACTCAACAAAATTCTTTCATCTCCTCTCCCTGATGTCAAGGGTTGGAATTGTCCAAGGAACTGTTTGGCTCAGTCCTATTCCTGAGTCTTCATTTCAATGATCTCTGGACTGACTTCTGAAAAATCCCTTTCATCTATTTGCTGATGACTCCGACCTCTGCTGTGACATCCCTCATCTTGCAGACAGCAGGCTGCAGCCTCTTCCTTCTCTTCAGACACTGAAACAGACTCCACAAGCTGGTCAAACACTTGGAATATGCTGTTTCAAATCCGTGAAAATCTGCACACTCATCATCTATCTGTCTCCGAAAGGACTGTCGCAAACCCTTAAATCTACTTTCTTAACAATTCATCTGAGAGAATTCAGTCATTCAAATTCTTGGTCGTCACGATCGACCATATCTTGCTCTTGGCAAACCGAAACCATTTCATGTTGGCCTCCAAAGGCAGCCACCAAAAACTGGGCACCCCTCCATCAAACTCACAAAGTCCTTCCTTGCACACCTGAACTCTTACCTACAAATCGTTCATTTGCAGCTTTGATGGAGAACGCTTTCCCTTTAGCTTTGGCTCTCCCTCCCCACAATCTTGCTTAGGCTTGACACCATGGAAACAAAGGCCTCAGATAATTGAAATCTCCCGCACTGCTTAGCTGAGTTTTATGGGCTAATCACTTGCCAATCATGCAGACAGGTCGGTGGTCCTGTCTTCATAACTGCCTCCTTTCTGGACTTGCAACCCTCTGCTCTTACCGTGGGCTGCTTTGTCCCCTCCCCCCCCATTTCCACAGGTCTGCTAGGCTCAACTGTCTACCATCAACAACTCTTCTGGTAATAACTACACTAAATCCAGATCCTATGCTCACGGCTACACTCATGTTGTTCCTCTTTTATCTACCTGTGAGTCAACTTCCAAACATCTCGTTTAGACCTCATTCGTTCACCTGAGGTTGTCAAAAACAGGCTAGTTTCCCGCCATCTCTTGGACGTCCCCCAATCCTAAACCCATGATCTTTTCTCCTTTCGTTAACCCTAACCAATCTCTCCACAATTTCTCAAGTTCCTCCTCTTTGGAGTTTCCTTATGTCCCATCGGCATGCTTCTGTATCCATATTAAGCCCACCCCAAGAATGTGTGTTCTTCGGCATCACGTTTTTGTCTGTTATGTCCATCCATTCATTGTGCTAGCTCTTCCGACACCTCGACTATGTATACAAAAAATCTCACAGCCTCTTCAAACACAATGTTTATGATGGTTTGGAAAATCTGAGGCCTATGCTGTCTCCATTAGTCAGTAATTTTGAATGCCATTTTTAGCTCAATGAATGTGCGATACGGAGGCAACAGAGATGTTGGGCATCTCAGCAAAAAATAATCACATGGTCAACTCGAGGCTATATCCCGAGGATATTTGAGAAAAAGCTCAGGGGGGCTTATATCTTTTTTACCCAATTGTTTTCATATTACAAACAAAATATTGTAACATTTTAACTTCTAATGAAAAATAATATAAAATTCCAGCATTTAAACATAAATGAACATTCAAATGATCTTGATATTCACTACATTACACACAACCAAACCTTTTTAAGACAGGAACAAATCCTCCACGTAGAACTACATTTACTTTTTGATTTTTGGGCAATTGGACGTACCGCAACAACCAAGAACACAATTGCCACTACATTCAGATCCAAGGTGTCTGCAAGCTTCAAGACTGCCATGTGATTGTGCTCCAGAAGACACAAAAGCAAAACCCATTTCAAGCATCTGTTCTATTCAGGGCATTATGCAGCCAAAATGTTTCGCATTTACAATGTGCTGTCAGGAGGTTGAGAAAAAGGTCAAAGCTAATAAAGGCTCTCAAATGTTTCAGCTGGATCGTTATGCTTAATGAGATGCAATTGCAATGGAGACAAAGCAATATTACGCGTTTTATTGAACAAAACTGTGTTCAGCTAACAGGCGCACATTAGATGCATTGTACTGAGAAACAAATCTGTGCTCAAAATCAACAAATACCATTGCTGGAACGAGATAACTAGGATAGCTATGTATTTACAGCCAAAAGTGTTACTATAACTACACTGATTATAATTATTGAGCCCATCCGCCCTTGTGTGGGAGAATGGGGTGTTGTAATGCGAGTGTTTGTGTGCTTTATATTACCATTTGAGCATTTGTTATCTATTTTTAAAATCCTTATTATGAGAATATGGAGAGGACTACATAATAATTGGGTCGAATATGTCAAAGGGCAAGGTCACAGCTTTGACATTTCCCATCGTCCCTTTGTGATCGCAGACATCAAGTAAGAATAGATATCTGCAACCACAAAGCGATAGCCAAGGGTACTAGCGCCCGCAATCCGCTGATAGCTTCTTTTTTTTTGGACCGCCATATGACCTTGACCTTCAACATTTAGGATATAGTGTAAAATAAGGAATATGTCCCTATCTACAATCTATCCATAAAACTCAACATCATGGAAATCGGTAGGAAAATTTTCAAGTTATAATCAAAAAGCGTGTTTTTTTGTTAATTAGGTCATAATCCGAAAAAGTAGGTCAAGGAACAAAATACCAGGTGCACAACTTAATTGCAGGTACACTATTATGATGCAAGGACATCTTGAAGCCCAAGTGGTCTTTCAGATTCCCATTGGCAAAATTGAATGATGACAAAAAATGCATTTTATTTTTTCAGACCATCATTTGACCTTTAAACTTGGAGGGTGTGGTGACAATAAGACTATCTAGAGCGCATTATGTTCAATCGGACAAACCTAAGTCGAGATACATGAAAAATGGTAAAAAATTACTATAATTAGTCATAACCTTAAAATTATGACAAGATCAAAAACAACCATTTCAAGCCCGCATATTTTATAATCCCATTATTGATGCAAATTTCATTCTGAAAGTCCCGACAGCTCCAAGATACAGCTCAGATATTGGTTAAAAAAAACCAAAATGGTGGTTGCGTACTTGTAGGGATCTAAGAAACTCGAGATACCGTTAATAATGGTGGGGCACTACAACACAGGTACTGCATAAGCCTCCCCAATCCTACAGGGGGCACTCTCCCTTGTTAGCCTATCTGCTGCATAGTGTGACAGCCGGGTCTTTTTAATTTTTTTGTAATTCCTCTCCTGTTCTTTATTATTTACACTTAGCAAAGGTACCTGTCATTGCTGGGAAGTACTGGGGTCTCATCCCACCCGTTCTCCTCCCTCCTCAAAAAAAAAAGTACCCAGCATTGCCCGGGATGTAACGTACATCTATTGGACTAACAACAATTAAGCACATACAGTGCCTTCAGAATGTATTCACACCCCTCGACTTTTGCCACATTTTGTTGTGTTATCGCCTGGAATTTAAAATGGATTCAATTTAAATTTTTTGTCACTGATGTACACAAAATACCCATAATGACAGAGTGAAAACATGTTTTTAGAAACTTTTGCAAATCGATTAAAAATGAAAGATGAAATGTCTTGCATCAATAAGTATTCAACCTTGTGTCAATATTTGTAGAACACGCCTTTGGCAATGATTACAGCTTCGAGTCTTCTTGGGTATGTCCTGTTATCAGGTTTACGAATCTGTATTTGGGATTTTCTCCCATTCTCTTGTAGATTTGCTCAAGCTCTGTCAAGTTGGATGGGAGTGTCGGCGAACAGCAATTCCTCAAGTCTTTCCACAGATTCTAATTGTGATTCAAATCTGGGATTTGGCTGGCCACTCAAGGACTTCACGTTCTTGTTCTGAAAGCCATTCTAGTGTTGCTTTGGCTGTATGTTTAGGGTCATTGTCCTGTTGGAACATAAATCTTCTTCTTTTGCACTCTGAAGCAGGTTCTCCTCAAGGATTGCCTGTATTTGGCTCCATTCATTGTTCCCTCTATCCTTACAAGGACACAAATTACAAGCACACAAAGAAAAGGATCTTCCAGTCCTGCCACTGAAAAGCATCCCCATACCACGGTGCTGCGACAACCATGCTTCATAGTAGGGATGGAGTTAGATGGTGATGAAGCTGTGCTCAGTTTTCTGCCAGATGTAGTGCTTTGCATTCAGGCAAAAGAGTCAATTTCCTCTCATCAAACACAAAATGTTTGCTCATGCTCTCAGAGTTTTCGAAGTGACCTTTTCAAACTCGCAGGTGGATGTCTAGTCATTGGCCATTTTTCTCCCGGAATAGCTTCTGTCTGGCCACTCTCTAATAAACACTACATTTGTGATGCGCTGCAGAGATTGTTTCCTCTGGCAGGTTCTCCCATCTCAGCCAAGGAACTCTGCGGCCCTGTCAGAGTGGTCATTGGTTCTTGTCACCTCCCTGACCAAGGTCATTCTTGCCTGGTTGCTCAGTTTGGTCGGAACATCCAGCTCGAGGAAGACTCTGGTAGTTTCATAGTCTTTCCATTTCCTAATGATAGAGCTCTCTGTGCTCTGAAAACTTTCAACACTCGTGAAATTGTTTTATACCCTTCCCCAGATCTACTGTATGTCTCCTCACAAATCTATCTCAGAGTTGGACATTTCCTTGGACTTCATGTCGAGTTTCTGGTAGAGATCGTCATGGTAGATTTATTTTGTCCTACAACTCCAGGATTTCTCCATGAAGAACCAAACCGCGGTTGCCACAACCACTGCTTTCCGCATGGGAGCTTTCACTTGCTTTAAAATTATTTTTTCCACTCAATTAAGTTACACTTTGGCATATTGTTTAATCTTTGGAAGGCAAAATAAATTAGAGGATGAGGATAAGTAAAGCAAACGGGGAGTTCAAGAGAGAATTGAAAAATGTTTTCAGTGGCTATGAAAGCAATGCATCCCACTACACTGCCAGGATTGCTGAGAGGTACGCACATTCGCTCTAAGCTGTATTGCTTGGGTTGAATCTCAACCCAGCTATAAACTGTCACCTGGTGTTTCACAGGGACGGTAGATAATTAATCAATGTGTATGTCGTCTCTCAGATGGATGTTAAACTGGGCATCACATCTGCCGGAATCGTTGGTAAACATTATAGCTCCCTTGTGGTGTCCTTCTTGAAGAGTAGTGGAGCTATCCCAACATCCTGTCCAAATTCCAAATTACTGCTCTAACTAAAGAGCACAAATTAATCTTCAATTTCACAAGTAACAAACAGATAGTGAGAAAACATAATCTCCGTCCACCTTAGCTGGCAAGGCAATTAACAAATCCATACAAGAACAACAGCCCTGTGCAAAGCCGGAATGCCAAACAATCTACCAGTCTTTCACTTCTATACAAATGATTTACAAACGTGAAAATTCGTACAGTCATTCAATATGTGTGTGACTCCCCCAAATTTCACCAACCTGTTGGTGTGATTGAACATCGTCCTGCAGTGGCAGGCCCTGTCTGGACTTTGCTGCAATTCGGTGCTTGTAGGTGTTGGCTCTTGCACTTCCCATGCAATAAACGACAAGAAACCCTCCAAAAAAATCTTATTGCAAAGGAAATCGTGATTATGGTTTATTACAAACTGGAGTTTGTTATATATAGCTTTGCAAAGTCAAAACAAATACGTATTAAAAAATACTCACAAACTAGATATTTACAGAACGAACACCTTACCCCACACAGTCTGTGAAAACAAATGGAAGGTCTTCTCAACTCTTGCTTTGCGTTTCGATGCATAGATATTTCTGACGAGGCACGATTTTGTCTGAATGTCGATATTCCCCAACGCTGAGAGCAGGAACAGCAAATTTGATTGTGATGAGATGGCATTAAAATTGAGTAGTAATTTTGTTCAAGTACTGCAACATGGAGGTTTTTGAAAGTGACAACAAGGCGATTTGTGTTCTACAGTGTGAAGCATATAATTAAATAAATTAAATATAGGTTTTAAAGGCTGTAGAAAAAAATTCCAAAGTTTATTTAGACACGTCACATTGGTTATTCATGCTTGTTGTTTGTTTACTTTGTGACGTCCCTAAAAAAGTAAGTTTCCCTATTGAAGAATTTTAAATTTTGTTTTTTGCCAGACAGGGTAAAAAATAATAATAAATAATATATAATAATAATAATCTCATTCCTCATGTGCATTGCACGCTCAGATGAGATTCCGTACAATTGCCAAATTCAGAGCCAAAGTACTGCTAAACTTCAGGTTCTGTTTTCCGTTTCATGTTCTAGTTTAAATATAACTTGAATTTGAAATCAAAGTTGTTCCTCAATCATAGACTGACGTCTGTAGACAGAGAGACAAAGTGAACCAATTGCTTAACACCGCTTTTCACTTCACGTGTGGGTGATTATTCAAATACATCTGATTGAAAAAAGATGAAGGATGAAGTTTTGATCATGGTGGATATGATCATTCTGAAAGAGGTATGCCAGACATCATTGCAGAGATACATCACCTGTATAGTAGCTGATGGATACATCGTGCATGGAGGACAGCCTGCTAAATACCTTCTCTGTAAGATAACATTCTCCATTATGCAGCACCCATTGCAGCATCAAAGAACTGCAATTTATGAGGTGGTTCAACTCAAAGAGTTGCATTTGAAGAGGTTCAGCTTCGAAGGATTGATGAATAATGAGATGTTATGGGTGAAAAAAAAAACATCTGCAGATAAAGATAATTAAAATTTCCTTATATGAATTAACAAAAATACAAAATAAACTTGCTTTGTGATTTTGCCCTTGTAAATATTCGATATGTTATGCATTTTCATGCAACACTTCATCATTTGTCGTGACAAGTCCTTGCAAGAGAGTATTTACAAATGTCTGCAATATTATGGAATTGTCAAATCATATAAGATGAAGGTTTCTGCTTTCTGATCTTATTGGATCTGACCCTTTCATGCAATAAACTCAAACTACAACATGGATCATGCCGGAGGTGGCTCTGCGCATCATGAATGATGCTGGTAAAGGCTTGGTCGTCCTATTCGGCATCCAAGATGTTAAAGATCATTTTGTATATGTTCAGAAAGATTAGGCATTTGTGCCAAATACTGAGTTGAGGATGAAGATCGAGCAGCTTGTCTCAATCGGATTCTTCTTTGTCTTTCAAAACACACTATTTTTTTCAGCAAGTGATGTGCAAACTCGACCCACCCAGTGGGTGGGTACTCCGCTATCTATATATAAAGAAGAAAGTTTGTTTGTTCGTTTATGCATTCGGACGTTGCAGGACCAGTGTGACAAAACTTTGCATGGCCTCCTCTTCATGTCCAGAGAAAGGTCGAGGCTATGTTTGGATTAAAAAAAATTGACCCGAGATAAACTCACATAAGTAGATAAAATGGGGCTTCTGACGTCCATTCAAATGAATGGGGGAAAAGGGGAAAAACTTTCTGACTCAAACCCCAAAAGCTCAAAATAGGAGACTGATTTTCTCCCCACCTATCCCCTTCCTCCCCTACAAGCAAATGTAAATTGAGACTCATTTCCTCCCCTCCCATACAAGCAAATGTAAAATTGAGACTATGAAACATTGAGACTTACTGATTAAAGCACTTCTTCCCTTCATATTTTCATTCCACTCAAAGAGCGAACCAACGAATATTTGTCCTGTTCTACTCAGGGAATAACTTAATTTTCTTATAACATTCATTTCCAACGAGTATATTCACAAGAAGAATAACTTGGAACTTGGTTCTTGGTTTAAGTGTCTTTGTTGAGCAGAAATGAAATGATAAACTTCTCTTAATGCTCTTATTTGACCACCTCCTGAGCCACATATCATTGTTGAGATTGTAGTAAATTATTTTTCCATTGTTCAATTGATAACCATCAAAGTTTTCAGTCCATCAAGGATATTTTTTTCTTTAATCCCTAACTTATTTGTAATTAAAATTATCCGCCTTATTTGTTTTATCTACTTTTACCCCGGTTATTCTTCAATAAGACTTATTTGATATTTCTCACATTCTTTATGTTTCCCATTTAAATACCAAGGTGATTACATCTCCACTCTTTGGTTTGGTTATTTCTTGGTCTATCATTAGTAGGATCAAAATATGAAAATAAACAGCCTTAACCTCAAAAAAATTGCAAGAAAACGTTTTATCATGTTTTGCTGTAGTACTTGATCCGAAGAACAACATATCAAAAGTTGGCCGAAATCGTACCATCAGAAAGGGTCAAACTTTTACGTTAAAAAAGATGGCTAGTGCCTCTGTGATGGTTATAAAAAGTACCACTATTAAAAGTGCCTCATTTCTTCTCATATCCCATCATCTTAGCTGTTTTTACACATATATGTGTAAAAATAAAGTTTAAAACTGTTCAAACCAGTATCTCAGTGAATTCGCCATTCTATATTGAACATTGCATACCCAACTGACGTCATGACGTGACTTTTAAATATTTCACAATTATGTGGCAAATTGATGATGATGAAGATTTAGATGGTATTACATGAAGCGATGTAAGTTCATTAATTCTTCCTGATCAAGCACCTATAGTACAGTGCTGCCATTTACAAACATCTCAGAATATTAGACAAAGGATTCCAATCAGCTTCAGATTTTTCTAAATTTCACTTCTATCAAAATGTTGAATTATGATATTGAAAATGACAATATGTTCGAAACTAAAGAAGATCACACAGGTAGATTTAAAAACGGTCAATGGCCATTTTTCCCATTAGACAGTCATTCAGTTTGACTTCAATTAACCATGCTGGTGAGGCCATGTGCATTTCTTGTAGGCATACATTGGTGTAAACTATATGTAGCGCAGAAACCATTGATGAGTACGAACTTTCGCATATCCCCCATGCACATGGCCTCACCAGTGTTAATTGAAGTCAAACTGAATGACTGTCTAATGGGAAAAATGGCCATTGACCGTTTTTTAAATCCTACCTGTGTGATCTTCTTTAGTTTCGAAACATATTGTCATTTTCAATATCATAATTCAACATTTTGATAGAAGTGAAATTTAGAAAAATCTGAAGCTGATTGGAATCCTTTGTCTTAATATTCTGAAGATGTTTGTAAATGGCAGCACTGTA
>CM068968.1:25731990-25745699 GCA_035128595.1 Eptatretus atami
GGATAGGTGGGGAGAAAATCAGTCTCCTATTTTGAGCTTTTGGGGTTTGAGTCAGAAAGTTTTTCCCTTTTCCCCCATTCATTTGAATGGACGTCAGAAGCCCCATTTATCATCTACTTATGTGGTTTTATCTCGGGTCAATTTTTTTTAATCCAAACATAGCCCTCGACCTTTCTCTGGATGAACGAGGAGGCCATGCAAAGTTTTGTCACACTGGTTCCTGCAACGTCCGAATGCATAAACGAACAAACAAACTTTCTTCTTTATATATTAGATAGCGGAGTACCCACCCACTGGGTGGGTCGAGTTTGCACATCACTTGCTGAAAAAAATAGTGTGTTTTGAAAGACAAAGAAGAATCCGATTGAGACAAGTTGCTCGATCTTCATCCTCAACTCAGTATTTGGCACAAATGCCTAATCTTCTGAACAATACAAAATGATCTTTAACATCTGTGGTGCCGATAGGACACCAAGCCTTTACCAGCATCATTCATGATGCGCAGAGCCACCCTCCGGCATGATCCCATGTTGTAGTTTGAGTTTATTGCATGAAACGGGTCAGATCCAATAAGATCAGAAAGCAGAAAACCTTCATCTTTATATGATTTTGACAATTCCATAATATTGCAGACATTTGTAAATACTCTCTTGCAAGGACTTGTCACGACAAATGATGAAGTGTTGCATGAAAATGCAATAACATATCGAATATTTACAAGGGCAAAATCACAAAGCAAGTTTATTTTGTATTTTTGTTAATTCATATAAGGAAATTTTAATTATCTTTATCTGCAGATGTTTTTTTTTCACCCATAACATCTCAATATTCATCAATCCTTCGAAGCTGAACCTCTTCAAATGCAACTCTTTGAGTTGAACGACCTCATAAATTGCAGTTCTGATGCTGCAATGGGTGCTGCATAATGGAGCATGTTATCTTACAGAGAAGGTATTTAGCAGGCTGTCCTCCATGCACGATGTATCCATCAGCTACTATACAGGTGATGTATACTCTGCAATGATGTGCTGGCATACCTCTTTCAGAATGATACATATCCACCTGATCAAAACTTCATCCTTCATCTTTTTTACAAGATCGTATTTGAATAATCACCCCACACGTGAAGTGAAAAGCGGTGTTAAGCAATTGGTTCACTTTGTCTCTCTGTCTACAGACGTCAGTCTATGATTGAGGAACAACTTGATTTCAAATTCAAGTTATATTTTGAACACTAGAACATGAAACGGAAAACGAACCTGAAGTTTAGCAGTACTTTGGCTCTGAATTTGGCAAATTGTACGGAATCTCATCCTGAGCGTGCATGCACACTGAGGAATGAGATTATTATTATTATTATTATTATTATTATTATTTTTTACCCTGTCTGGCAAAGAAACAAAATTTAAAATTCTTCCAAATGGGAAACTTACTGTTTTTAGGGACGTCACAAAGTACACAAACAACAAGCATGAATAACCAATGTGACGTGTCAAATAAACTTTGGAAATTTTTTTCTACAGCCTTTAAAACCTATATTTTAATTTATTTAATTATATGCTTCAACACTGTAGAACACAAATCGCCTTGTTGTCACTTTCAAAAACCTCCAATGTTGCAGTACTTGAACAAAATTACTACTCAATTTTATGCCATCTCAACCAATCAAATTTGCTGCTCCTGCTCTCAGCGTTGGGGAATATCGACATTCAGACAAAATCGTGCCTCGTCAGAAATATCTATTGCACTCGAAAACGCAAAGCAAGAGTTGAGAAGACCCTTCCCATTTGTTTTTTCACAAGACTGTGTGGGGTAAGGTGTTCGTTCTGTGAAATATCTAGTTTGAGTATTTTTAATACGTATTTGTTTTGACTTTGCAAAGCTATATAAACAAACCTCCAGTTTGTAATAAACCATAATCACGATTTCCTTTTGGAATAAGATTTTTTGGAGGGTTTCTTGTCGTTTATTGCATGGGAAGTGCAAGAGCCAACACCTACAAGCACCGAATTGCAGCAAAGTCCAGACAGGGCCTGCCACTGCAGGACGATGTTCAATCACACCAACAGGTTGGTGAAATTTTGGGGGAGTCACACACATATTGAATGACTGTACGAATGTTTCACGTTTGTAAATCATTTGTATAGAAGTGAAAGACTGGTAGATTGTTTGGCATTCCGGTCTTTGCACAGGGCTGTTGTTCTTGTATGGATTTGTTAATTGCCTCTGCCAGCTAAGGTGGACGGAGATTATGTTTTCTCCACTATCTGTTTGTTACTTGTGAAATTGAAGATTAATTTGTTGCTCTTTAAGTTAGAGCAGTAATTTGGAATTTGGACAGGATGTTGGGGATAGCTCCACTACTCTTCAAGAAGGACACCACAAAGGGAGCTATAATGTTTACCAACGAATTCCGGCAGATGTGATGCCCAGTTTAACATCCATCTGAGAGACGACATACACATTGATTAATTATCACCGTCCCTGTGAAACACCAGGCTGACAGTTTATAGCTGGGTTGAGATTCGAACCCAAGCAATACAGCTTAGAGCGAATGTGCGTACCTCTCAGCAATCCTGCAGTGTAGTGGGATGCATTGCTTTATAGCCACTGAAAACATTTTTCAATTCTCTCTTGAACTCCCCGTTTGCTTTACTTATCCTCATCCTCTAATTTATTTTGCCTTCCAAAGATTAAACAATATGCCCAAAGTGTAACTTAATTGAGTGGAACAAAATAATTTTAAAGCAAGTGAAAGCTCCCATGGCGAAAGCAGTGGTTGTGGCAACCGCGGTTTGGTTCTTCATGGAGAAATCCCTGGAGTTGTAGGACAAAATAAATCTACCATGACGATCTCTACCAGAAACTCGACCATGAAGTCCAAGGAAATGTCCATAGAACTCTGAGATAGAATTGTGAGGAGACATACAGTAGATCTGGGGAAGGGTATAAAACAATTTCACGAGTGTTGAAAGTTTTCAAGAGCACAGAGAGCTCTATCATTAGGAAATGGAAAGACTATGAAACTACCCAGAGTCTTCCTCGAGCTGGATGTCCGACCAAACTGAGCAACCAGGCAAGAATGACCTTGGTCAGGGAGGTGACCAAGAACCCAATGACCACTCTGACAGACCGCAGAGTTCCTTGGCTGAGATGGGAGAACCTGCCAGAAGGACAACAATCTCTGCAGCGCATCACAAATGTAGTGTTTATTAGAGAGTGGCCAGACAGAAGCTATTCCTGAGAAAAAGGCACATGACAACACACCTGGAGTTTGGAAAAAGGCACTCGAAAGACTCTGAGAGCATGAGGCAAACGATTTTGTGGTTTGATGAGAGGAAAATTGAACTCTTTGGCCTGAATGCAAAGCACTACATCTGGCAGAAACTGAGCACAGCTCATCACCCATCTAACTCCATCCCTACTATGAAGCATGGTTGTCGCAGCACCGTGGTATGGGGATGCTTTTCAGTGGCAGGGACTGGAAGATCCTTTTCTTTGTGTGCTTGTAATTTGTGTCCTTGTAAGGATAGAGGGAACAATGAATGGAGCCAAATACAGGCAAATCCTTGAGGAGAACCTGCTTCAGAGTGCAAAAGAAGAAGATTTATGTTCCAACAGGACAATGACCCTAAACATACAGCCAAAGCAACACTAGAATGGCTTCAGAACAAGAACGTGAAAGTCCTTGAGTGGCCCAGCCAAATCCCAGATTTGAATCACAATTAGAATCTGTGGAAAGACTTGAGGATTGCTGTTCGCCGACACTCCCCATCCAACTTGACAGAGCTTGAGCAAATCTACAAGGAAGAATGGGAGAAAATCCCCAAATACAGATTCGTAAACCTGATACAGACATACCCAAGAAGACTCGAAGCTGTAATCATTGCCAAAGGCGTTTCTACAAAGTATTGACACAAGGGGTTGAATACTTATTGATGCAAGACATTTCATCTTTTCATTTTTAATCGATTTGCAAAAGTTTCTAAAAACATGTTTTCACTCTGTCATTATGGGGTATTTTGTGTACATCAGTGACAAAAAATTTAAATTGAATCCATTTTAAATTCAGGCGATAACACAACAAAATGTGGCAAAAGTCGAGGGGTGTGAATACATTCTGAAGGCACTGTATGTGCTTAATTGTTGTTAGTCCAATAGATGTACGTTACATCCCGGGCAATGCTGGGTACCTTTTTTTTTTTGAGGAGGGAGGAGAACGGGTGGGATGAGACCCAGTACTTCCCAGCAATGACAGGTACCTTTGCTAAGTGGTAAATAAATAAAGAAACATGAGAGGAATTACAAAAAAATTAAAAAACCCGGCTGTCACACTATGCAGCAGATAGGCTAACAAGGGAGAGCTGCCCCCTGTAGGATTGGGGGAGGCTTATGCAGTACCTGTTGTAGTGCCCCCAATTATTAACGGTATCTCAGAGTTTCTTAGATCCCTACAAGTACGCAACCACCATTTGGTTTTTTTTAACCAATATCTGAGCTGTATCTTGGAGCTGTCTGGGACTTTCAGAATGAAATTTGCATCAATAATGGGATTATAAAATATGCGGGCTTGAAATGGTTGTTTTTGATCTTGTCATAATTTTAAGGTTATGACCTAATTATAGTAATTTTTTACCATTTTTCATGTATCTCGACTTAGGTTTGTCCGATTGGAACATAAATGCGCTCTCTAGATAGTCTTATTGTACACCACACCCCTCCAAGTTAAAGGTCAAATGATGGTCTGAAAAAATAAAATGCATTTTTTGTCATCATTCAATTTTGCCAATGTGGAATCTGAAAGACCACTTGGGCTTCCAAGATGTCCTTGCATCATAATAGTGTACCTGCAATTAAGTTGTGCACCTGGTATTTGTGTCCTTGACCTACTTTTTTCGGATTATGACCTAATTAACAAAAAAACACCTTTTTGATTATAACTTGAAAAATTTTCCTCCGATTTCCATGATGTTGAGTTTTATGGATAGATTGTAGATAGGGACATATTTCCTTATTTTACACTATATCCCTAAATGTTGAAGGTCAAGGTCATATGGCGGTCCAAAAAAAAAAAGAAGCTATCAGCGGATTGCGGGCGCTAGTACCCTTGGCTATCGCTTTGTGGTTGCAGATATCTATTCTTACTTGATGTCTGCGATCACAAAGGGACGATGGGAAAATGTCAAAGCTGTGACCTTGCCCTTTGACATATTCGACCCAATTATTATGTAGTCCTCTCCATATTCTCATAATAAGGATTTTAAAAATAGATAACAAATGCTCAAATGGTAATATAAAGCACACAAACACTCGCAATTACAACACCCCATCTCCCACTACAAGGGCGGATGGGCTAATAATTATAATCATTGTAGTTATAGTAACACTTTTGGCTGTAAAATACATAGCTATCCTAGTTATCTCGTTCCAGCAATGGTATTTGTTGATTTTGAGCACAGATTTGTTTCTCAGTACAATGCATCTAATGTGCGCCTGTTAGCTGAACACAGTTTGTTCAATAAAACGCGTAATTATTGCTTTGTCTTCCATTGCAATTGCATCTCATTAAGCATAACGATCCAGCTGGAACATTTGAGAGGCCTTTATTAGCTTTGACCTTTTTCTCAACCTCCTGACAGCACATTGTAAATGCAGAAACATTTTGGCTGCATAATGCCCTGAATAGAACAGATGCTTGAAATGGGTTTGCTTTTGTGTCTTTGGAGCACAATCACATGGCAGTCTTGAAGCTTGCAGACACCTTGGATCTGAATGTAGTGGCAATTGTGTTCTTGGTGTTGCGGTACGTCCAATTGCCCAAAAATCAAAAAGTAAATGTAGTTCTACGTGGAGGATTTGTTCCTGTCTTAAAAAGGTTTGGTTGTTGTAATGTAGTGAATATCAAGATCATTTGAATGTTCATTTATGTTTAAATGCTGGAATTTTAATTATTTTTCATTAGAAGTTAAAATGTTACAATATTTGTGTATATGAAAACAATGTAAAGATATAAGCCTGAGCTTTTTCTCAAATATCCTCGGGATATAGCCTCGAGTTGACCATGTGATTATTTTTTGCTGAGATGCCCAACATCTCTGTTGCCTCCGTATCGCACATTCATTGAGCTAAAAATGGCATTCAAAAGTTACTGACTAATGGAGACAGCATAGGCCTCAGATTTTCAAAACCATCATAAACATTGTGTTGAAGAGGCTGTGAGATTTTTTTGTATACATAGTCGAGGTTCGTGGAAGAGCTAGCACAATGAATGGATTGGGACATAACAGACAAAAACAGAATGCAAAACACACATTCTTGGGGTGGGCAATATGGATACAGAAGATGCATGGGACATAAGGAAACTCCAAAGAGGGAGAACTGGAAAATTTGGAGAGATTGGTTAGGGTTAACGAAGGTAGAAAAGATCATGGTTTAGGATTGGGGACGGTCAAGAGATGGCGGTGAACAGCTGTTTTGAAGACCTGCAGGGAAGAATGAGGTTAAAGAGGATGTGGAAGTTGATTCCACAGGTGAGATAAAAGAGGAACAAATGAGTGTAGGTGAGCAGTGATCCTGGATTTAGGTAGTTTTACCAGAAGAGTTGTTGATGGTAGACAGTGTGAGCCCTGCAGAAACCTGTGAAGTGGGGGGGGGGAGGGGGACAAAGCAGGTAAGAGCAGAGGGTGCAAGTCCAGAAAGGAGGCAGTAGAAGACAGAGACCACCAACCTGTCTGCGATGGCAAAGTGATTAGCCCATAAACTCAGCTACAGTGCGGGAGATTTCAATTATCTTGAAGGCCTTTGTTTCCATGGTGTCAAGCTAAGCAAGATGTGAGGGAGGAGAGCAAGCTAGAAGGGGAAAGCAGTTCTCCATCAAGCTGCAAATGAAGATCTTGTAGGTGGAAAGGAGTTCAGGTGTGCCAAGGAAGGACTTTGTATGATGGAGGGTGCCCAGTTGGTGGCTGGCTTTGGAGGCCAACATTGAAATGTGGTTTGCCCAAGAAAGATCATGGCTGATCGTGAGACCAAGAAATTTGAATGACTGAATTTCCTCAAGATGATTGTTTAAGAAAGTAGATTTAAGGGTTTGCCGGACAGTCCTTTCGGAGACAGATAGTGAGAGTGTGAGATTTTCACGGATTGAAACACATATTCCAAGTGTTTGACCAGCTTGTGATTTTGTTTCAGGTCTTGAGAGAAGGGAAGAGGCTGCAGCCTGCCTGTCTGAAGGATGAGGGATGTCACAGCAGAGGGTGGAGTCATCAGCAAATAGATGAAGAGGATTTTCCAGAGAGTCAGAGAGATCATTGATGAAGATCAGGAATAGGACTGAGCCCAGAACAGTTCCTTGGAGCACTCCAACCTTGACAGGGAGAGGAGATGAAAGAATTTTGTTGAGTGCCACACATTGGCTACAAGTACAGAGAGTGTCAGTAAGCCATGTGTGGAGTTGGCCTTGAACACCAAAGGCAGAGAGTTTGGAGAGTAAGGCGGGATGCCAGACTGCATCAAATGGTTGAGATATGTCCAGAGTGACGGCCCTGATCTCATCTCTGACATTGAGGGCCTCCATCCATTGTTGGGTGAGTAGAAGCTCAGCATGTCTAAGGTGGAATGGCCTGGTCTGAAACCAACTTTGTGATCTGAGATGAGATTGTTGGAGAAAAGGAAGGATTTCATATCAACTGCGATGATGGATTCCATGATCTTGCTGATAATTTGAAGTAAGCTGATAGGTCTGTAGTTGAGGGATCAGTTTTTGCACCTTTTTATGCAGTACAGCGATGTTGGTGGATTTTCAAGCAGATGAAAGACGACCTAGCACAACTGACAGGGTGAAAATGGCAGAGAGAGGATGTGCAAGAGCAGCAGACCAGGTTTTTAGGACATGTGAGCTGATGCCATCCAGTTCAGTCGCAGAGTCAGAGTTGAGGGTTGAAAGAACTTTCTCCACATTCTCAGGTGCAAAGCGACACAGAGTCTCGGAGCAGTTGGGTACGACTGGGAAGGATGGGTCCCGAGAGTGAGGGGTTAGGGACACCAGATTTGGAACCAAACAAAGAATTGATGTATTCAGGTTTCTCATGAGTGGAGTTGGCTTTGGTGCCATTTGAAGAGAGGGCAGAGATGGAAGGGGAACATATACCTTAGACAGACTTATCAAGGCACCACCATGTTTTAAAGGAGGGAGACAAGTTTGAAAGGTCATTCTTGAGGTTGGCCAGATGGTGTTCTCTGGCGCTCCTGAGAGTGCACACACACTTGTTGTGGGATTTGTGGAATGAACTGAGATTGCCTTTGATCGGATTTGCCTTCCCGGAAGAGAAGAGAAGGCAAGTTGTTTCAGAGCGACCGCTTCACCACGGGATTCAGTGTACCTTGAGAACGGGAAGAAGAGTGGGATAATTGAAGATGAGATGAGATGAGATTCATCTGTGCATTAGAGGGAGAGCCAGTTTCTGTGGAAGACTTCCCAGGCTGAGATAACATCTGGGACAGTAGATATGGGAGATGAGTCAGCCCTGAATAAAGATGGCTGCTTGCATTCTCTGCCAATCTGCTTGAGTAAAATGTCACACTAACCATTGTTGAGGCAGTTCTCTGAGAATAGCCAGAGTTCTCTGAGAATCTGAGAATAGCCCCTCCCTCTCCCCTCCCAAACCCACCCTTTACTTTCCAGGTTATTGTGTTTCCTCTCCTCCCTCCACCTACATTTTCGTTTTTTGGTCCATTGCTGTTTCATCCCCCATTTTCCCTTGTTCCTTTCATTTCAACTGTATCTAGCAGGTTTCGTCCAAATCCGTCCACAACTTTTTAGATATCATGCTATATATCATTTTTTGGCCCGTTCTCTCAATGGTGAAGAATCACTGAATTTTTTTTTTTAATCTTATATCTGGATTTGGATCCAGATCTTCACCAAAATATAATAATTTAGTCCTTGTCTCACACCCAACCTGTTCACCAAATCTCGTCCGATTCTGTCCACAACTTTTTGAGATATCCTGTTCACAGACAGACAGATAGACAGACAGACAAACAGGCAGGGGTGAAAACATAACCTCTGTCCACCTTAGGTGGTGCGGGTAATTATTAAAATGCTACTTTTGTTCTGGACTCAAAGCTTTATGGATTAAAATACACATCGTTCCGAATCTTTATGGGGTTAATTCACACATTGAACAAGGGCGCAAGGTGGGAGGAGAGGAGAAGGAAGGGAAATGAAGAGGAAAGAGGAGGAAATGAAGAGGAAAGTACAAGGATGTGACAATTGAATAAAAATAAAAACACTTTCTTTCATTTTTTTCCATTCATTTATAATTGATTCCGTATGAACTCAGGAGGGGATGTGTGATGGGAAGGGTGCGATGATTAACATCATTTAATAGTACTAGTTTCTTGTCAGATATGTTTAAAAACAATTCCAGTAAAACTAACTTTATGATTCGGAACAGAGAAATAATTAACTTGCAATAACTTATCACCACCCGGAACATGAACAACTTTGCTAAACAATTAAAAAGCTTCTTTAAATAGCTCGTCATGATTGTGCATTCAATAAAGCAGTGTTTTATTAGATTTCATTTAAAACAAAGAAAGGCACTATTTTCCAGTGGTATGGCCTTTCAGTGTGAGCTTTTAAAACCACTTGTTTATGGCTGCTGTGAAATATTATTGCCTTAAACCACCTTGGAATTGCATCATTGTTTACAAACACAATTACAGTCAGTTTGAACCCTGACAAGGTGAGCAAAGCCTCAAGATTAACAGAAGTGCCCCCCCCCCAAAAAAGGATGTAATTATCATGAAGAGGGCAGCTATCCTGGACTTCAAATTGTGAAATAATTACTATAATGGCCGTGTTAATTATGGAGAAATGAATAGAGCTGACTGTCATGCAGATGCTAATTGGGAAAGGCAGCCTGAAGCTTTATGACCTCATCAAGTACAGATGGTGAATGGGAGTTGAAGAGGAAGGGGTTGCAGTGATACAAATTGCACACAGATATCAAACTGCATTTTTGCACATTGGGTAAGTGAAAATTAGTTAGGCCTCAAAATGTCTGTTGATGCACGAGCATCGAATTTAAAAGGCCGTATTGTAGAGCAAGGAAAACATGATAGCACGTTCAGTACCGTTGAGTTTTTTTATTTTCTAGTTGTGGGCTCGGATCTCGAATCCGACTGCATTAAACAAGGCATTTTTAGATTTTTTTTTTATAGGTGTGTGTATGTGTTTGAATGTCATATAAAAAACAGGGCTGGCCCGATCTCGACCAAATTTTGCATATGTGTTGGGTCATGGGCGCAAACCCCCCTCTCCCCTCCCATGCGAGGATGGGAGAAGACAACTTACGATTTTTGCCTTTAGATATGCTACAGTGCAAGAGGTTTACTGACCCCTGCTGCAGACAGGGGGGAGTATTAGCTAAGGCACAGAATATATTTGGCCAACACATATTTATATTTTATCCGGCCTATCAGTGGGATACAAAACGTAAACTGTTCAGCCTGGTGGAGGTATGCGGAGTGCCATTCTAGTTACTTCTGTCCACTGAAGGTGGGTGGAGGATATGTTTTCACCCCTGTATGTCTGTCTGTCTGTTTGTTTGTTTGTGTGCAGGATATCTTAAAGAGTTGTATGGACGGATTTGGATGAAATTTGGTGGACAGGTTTCGTGTGTGACAAGGACGAACTGATTTGATTTTGGTGTGGCTCCGGATCCGTGTGGATGTACACGCTCTTCAGAGTGCACTTCCAGTTGATAAATGTTTTGCTCAGGAATGTATGTGAGATCATGCACACCCAAAACACTCATATAAGCTCTTTGGGAGCTTTCACCAAGGTACAGTACAGGGTGTCCCTTAAGTCCCTTTGCCCCAAAACCTATTCTTTCTAGAATATGGTGAACAAAATAAAACAAATACATTGACTTATTTATGTATCTTTACACTTATTTTTACATTATTTTAACGACGTTTTGTTGTGTTAAATTTGCCTTGAAAATCATCAAATCAGTTGCTCATGGAGTTTCCAGTCTGATTACATTCATGCATCCGAATACTCATCACTAAATGCTCTTGTAAAATAAAGGGGGCCCCAGTCACTCATATCTTGCAACATCTTCAAAATCCCTTATCCCAATTCACCTGGAACAACAACATAAAGCTGTTAACATGGGCGGGGTAAAGGGACTTATGGGACACCCTGCATATCACATGACAGATCTTCCGCTTCAGAGTCGGAAACAAATATTTTGAGATTCGTGCATTCTTAGGACGCATCATGGAACAATAGGCACTTTCTGTGGCAGTCATTATGAACATATGCATTTTATTAGGGTTTATTTTGACAAACCGCCAACATGGACGTTATCGCTCTACGGATCACGGCGACATGTTCACACGATTATGTTTGGAAACAAAACCATGATGACAATTAAAGATCAGTCTCGTGCAACTTGTCATTCGGCACAAACCTTTATTTTACCCAATTTTGAAGCTTCTAGGACTAATGATTTGTGGTTCTCACCTTCTTACTACATGACTGGGGTGAGTTGAAATGCAAAAATTATAACGAAATGTCGTGTTTGGTGATATGGGATGGACATTCAGAAAGTTCTCAAACCAGGTTATTTGTCAGCACCTGAGACCTGCAGTGTTTTGGTGAGCATAAATTTACCTGCATGCTTGTTATATGTCACCAGCTAGTTGCCTGTGCCCACATGGGATTCTAAACGGGTAGGAATGGAGGAAGGAAAAATACAAAGGGCGTCTTCTGTCATCTAGATGGGAAGCTGGGAACAACAATTCACATTTATTACCACGTCTGATGCAATTTAAATGCTCTCATGGCGGCGAGATGCTCCATTTGAAAATGTTTGTTCGATATGCAGGTCGTGGACAAATAAATTGGAAACAGCAATGTAAAGATGTCAAGTCATTTAATAGTGCATTAGGCCAACACGTGAGGCCAGTACGGCCTCTGATCACCATGGCATAAAGTTCACCAGCATCTGGAATTCTGCAGGAGGGATGCGGCACCATTCTTCCACCAAGAGAGTGTCAATCAACTCACATCTGTTTGATGGAGGTGGAAAACGCTGTTTCAGGCGTTGTTCAAGAATATCCCATAAATGCTTGATTGGGTTCATATCTGATGACTGAGAAGGCCATGACATATGAAGACCACCAGTGTCATGCTCATCAAACCATTGGGCAACTACACATGCTCTGTGAATGGGGACATTTCTGGGGGTCTTCTCTTGCAGCCACACGAGCTATAATTATAAGTAACCAGACCTGTGCAGCATTTATACGTGACCCACCACATGCTGCGATGTTATTTGCTTCATTAACACATGGGCCACACCTGTGTGAAAGCCGTTGCTTGATGTCCCTCATTTACCCAGGTGTTTCTATATTTTTCTCCACCACCTATATGTAGTTTTTTGATGCCGAGGGTCCATTATAAAAATTTGGGTTGGTGTCAAAGCCAGTGACCAATTGTACATTTATTGTAGGATTACTTTCAATAACCTGAAATGATTTATTTCAGGGAAGTATCATGAAAAAACAGATCCCTGCAACTACAGACCAAACAGCCTTCTCCCAATCATCAGCAAGGTTATGGAATCCATCATCACTTCAGACATTAAATCCTTCCTCTTCTCCAATGGCCTGATTTCCGATCATCGATTTGGATTCAGACCAGGTCACTCTACACTGGATATGCTGTTTCTGCTCTCCCAACAATGATGGAGATCCTCAATGCCAGACATAAAATCTGAGCCATCTCCTGAGACATATTGCGTGCCTTCGATATGGTCTGGCACCCTGCCATGCTCACCTAACTCTCTTCCAATGGTATCCAAGGCCATCTACATCTCATGCCTTCACAGACTTCCTTCTCCTGTCGCAGTCAACGTGTGGCCCTAAATGGAGTTCTCATCCCTCTTCCTGTCCAGGCTGGAGTTCCTCAAAGCAGTGTTCTGGGCCCTGTTCTTTTTCTGGTTTTCATCAATGATCTCTCCGACTCTCTGGAAAATCTCCATATCTCTTTGCTGATGACTCCACCCTCTGCCGTACCATTGGTCATCCCTCAGACCGGCAAGCAGCAGCTTCTTCGCTCACTGCAGATCTGATAAAATTCGAAACTGGTCCAACACGTGGAACATGTCTTTCAACATTGACAAATCTCACACTCTCACTATGTCTCTCCGAAAGGACCGTCTGGAAACCCCCCATCTACTTTCTCAACAATCCTCTTGAAGAAGAAGCATTAAAGCTTTTGGGCCTCACTATCTGCCATGACCTTTCCTGGGAAAACTACATTTCCAAGCTGGCCTCCAAAGCCAGTCACCAACTGGGCATCCTCCGTCATGCAAAGTCCTTACTTTGCACACCTGAGCTCCTGACCACATACAAAGCTTTCATCTGCAGCCTGATGGAGTCATGCTCTCCCCTCTGGGTTGGTGTTCCCATCTCTCACCTTTCTCGGCTTCACTCTGTGGAAACCAAGGCACTTACGATCATTGATATCTCCCGCAATGAGGATGAATGTTTGGGTCTCTCACTCTCTCGCCGCAGGCAGGTCGGTGGTCTTTCTGTCTTCTACCGTCTACTCTCTGGCCTCACCACCCTGCTCTGTCTGAGATGTGTCCCCCCCACATATTTTCGCAGGGTACTCAAGGTCGGCTAGCACCCCC
>CM068968.1:25764761-25776734 GCA_035128595.1 Eptatretus atami
ATTTCTAATAAATTTATTTACAGCAAAATCAAAAGACGGAAGAGGCGAGACTTGAACGAAGATGCAGGAATTTACAATGATGCAAAAACACATACAATTCTACTTAAAGACGGGCCCACACGCAGACACACACACACAAAAGAAACGGTGGCTGAGGCCTTTAATCACGAGCTCCAGCTCGGAGGACAGGTGAGCTGAAACTCAGAGCTTGGACTGCGACACCTTTCCACCTCGTGGTGTCTTCACTTGTCCGGACCCAGGCTCCAGCGAGAGCGAGCTGGATCCAATCGCCGCGATCCTTCCCGAGCTCCCGCGAATCCTCCGCGCTTCTCCCACGTGCCGGTGAGATGAGGCGCCGAGTGCCTTCTGTCGATGCGTCGCTTCCCCGAGGAACCAACTCCAAGAAGAGGCCGATGCGTCGCCACTAGCCGGAAACAAAATGTAGAACGACAAGCTCCACGAACCAAGAGGAAGAGAAGAAGAGGAAGAAGCCTCCACTCGCAGCTCGAGCAACACCGGCTCAAGTTCCTTCCAAAACAAAGCAGCAGCCGAAGCTCACTGAGCAGCCAAGCAAAAAGCTTCTGAAGGCCTCAAGCCAAGCAAGCCAAGCAGGACCCGATGGCTGAACGACTGCTTCTCTCCAAAGCAAAAAGCTTACTCCTCCCGGGACTCCACGAACTCAGCCCTACCACGGGACTCCACACGAACCAGAAAAAGGATCTCCGCTTTATCCTTCCCACCCCTCCCCCGCACCCGGCGTGACTCATGCCCTCGTGATCCACCGCCCGCTCAACCACGGGTGGGAGGGTTGTTGACGTCACGGCATGGCAGGGTTCTTCTTCCTCTTTGCAGAAGAGGGGAGGGGACGTTCTCCATTGTTTCGTTCCCCAACTATTAAATCGATCGCAGTGCATCTAATCGATCTCTGAAACATTTAACAATGAAAGGTGAGCTATCTAGGGACAAGCACTTATTGACATAGTGACTAAGGGAACCTGTATGTTGTGTGCATTTGAATTCCAATTCGTAACAATATGTATATGTATATATATATATATATATATATATATATTGTTATAGATTTCCACCCGTTCGGCATGTGCACGACCTTTTTCAGCCCATCCAGGCCGCGCGTCCACAAAACGACAATCTAGTCGTAGCTTCCGAACAACGCCGAAACCCAGCTACGGGTGATTTTAATACACCATAAACCGCTAGTTCTTCTGTCCATGTGCTACAGGGTCAATCGCCGATTATCCATATACCTAACTATTCGCGCGGACAGAAATGCTGGGATTTATACCTCGACGGGGCCTGCATGAAAAGAGCCGCTTAAGCGGCTCATTTCCGTATGCGAATCCCGAGCAGTTTTATTTCGCCAGATCCCGTCAGACCACATTATTTTATCGCTTTATAATCAGCCAGCTAATTTCCCGAACGCTCATGGCAGTCAATGGAGAAAGTGACGCAACGAGCGGGGTGACATTCAAACAATATTGTATTTTTATTTTCCTCCCAGGCACGTAAGCAGTCAATGGGGGATGGGACAGGACACGAGCAAAAAGCCTACAGCCGAGTTCTATCGGAAAGCAAGTATTTACAGGCACTTAACAACAATTCTACTTAAGGACAAGGCGCCACAGACTTTCCTGCAAAACCAAGAAAGAAAGAATCGGGCTCGTGAGCCTTTATTGCACTCAGGGCCGGATGACCGGAATAGGCCCTGAGAGACCGGGCAGGTTACCTCGTCACCCTTGTTGGTGACTCAATGGTCTTTATTATCGGCGACCCTGGGTGTCTCCGTTCGGCCCGGTGTGTCGCGAACGCGCCAGTCGCTTGGGCGGCTTGACGAGCAGCTTGTGCGGTTCCCCTCGGTCGTCCGGCCTTCACTGCGGCCTGGCCTAGCAACGACGGCGTGGAGGAGTGAACGGGTCTCGACCCCGGCTTCCTGGTTGTGCTGCGCAAACCTTCCAGCGACGAACTTCACTGCTCCGATGACCCAACTCAACTCCTCCGCCAACGAACTCCACTCCGCTCCACTTCACCAGCTTCACCACCAACTGCTCGCTAACAGCCGAATGTCGCACTCACCAACTCCTTCACTGCGACCCGGCCCAACTGCTTTGTTGGCGAGCGAACGCGGTTTTTTTATCGCCCCAAGGGGAGGGGCCGCTGTGGGCTTCGTCACCCGAAATCAGCGCCTTCCCCCTTTTCACCTTTGAACCTTCACCCAGGCTGGATTCCACCCTCTCACTTCTGATTGGCCAGCTCCTTCAGAGGTAATGCCGTTTTGTTCAATTTTCCGTGAAATCGGCTGATCAAACGCGGACGTGGGTGAAATTGCCGATCAAACGCGGACGTGGGTGAAATCGCGATCAAACGCGGACGTGTTTGAAATCGTTGTTGTTGGTGTGACAATGTCTTTGTTTTAAAATAAAAGATAGAGAAAGAATAACGGCTAACTCAAAGATGCACAGCCGGCACACGAATAATTCCTTATACATCGGTGGGAATTCTAACTAGAACACACACTTATCGAATAACTACCTCTGGGGAACCTGACTGTGTTCTGTAAATTTCCACAACCGTAACAATATATATATATATATAATATATATATATATATATATATATATATATTATATATCCATAATTCCAGCGTGTGTGTGTGTGTGTGTGTGTGTGTGTGTGTGTGTGTGTGTGTGTCTGTGTTCCTGTGACTGCTGTTTCTCCGACAACCACTGGTCCGATCTAATTGAAACTTGCCAGCTATATCGCTGGGGACCTGAGTATGTGCCTTTTCAAGGTTTGATATTAATCGGGACAAGTGTTTCCAAGTTATGGCCATTTATTTACAAACAATGACAAGACACGTTGCTGTGGCCATTTATTTACCAAACCAATGACAAGACACGTGCTGCGTAGGCCCGTGCGCGGCCGGCAACGCTGACGTCACGGGCCATGCGGTTACGATGGGGAAAGGCACCTTAGTTCCGTGGCGTAGGAGTGGAAATGGTCAATGCAGCGAATGCTATGGCAAGCAAAGACAGGGAGGTAAACTTGATTTTAATTTGGATTTTAATTAACTCTGTGTGTGGAAGTATCACAGCAGTTGTTACTTCAATGCAAGCGATAATTCGTGGAATGCATGTGAACATTCCGCGGCGGAGCACTACTTCCGGATAGTGAGACTTAATGTATTCGAATAATTCTCGATTTCTTTATGCGCATTTATAGATAACACAATGCCCCAATCCAGGTCGGTGCACTATATTAATTCAGCCTTGGATTCTTCAACATAAACCGCTCTCTCTTATGCAAAAATTGACCTGATCTCATCTTCAGTTATTTTACCCATCTCCCCACTCTTGGTACTCTGAATGCTGTGGTGAGGCAATTGCTTAATGCAACTTGTATTCTCCTCTCTAGAAGGCAAATCCAACAAAAGGAAACTTCAGATCCTTCCACAAACCCTGCAACAAGTATGTCTACACTTAGGAGGGGCAGAAAACAACATTTGTCCATAATCAAGAAAGAGCTTACAAACTTGTGTTCTCATCTGAAACCTTGGTGGCATATTGTCAAGTCTATCTCTGGTGTATGCTCTCCTTCTCTGGTGTATCCATTCCCTCACCACAGCCGACTCTGCTGCATGGAAGCCAAATGCCTCAATTCTGTGTTTGCTTCAAAGTCTTGTATCCCTAACCCCTCTCTCTCTCCACTCATCCTTCCAGTCATACCCAGCAGCTCCTGTATTCTGTGTCTTTCAACCTGAGAAGGTGGCAAATTTTCTGGCAACCCTCGACTCTGACTATGCAACTCGACCAGACGGCATCAGCTCAGGCGTCTTAAAAACTTGCTCTGTTGCTCTTGCACTTCCTCTCTTCTTCTGCCGCTTTTCACCCTGCCATTTACGATAGGTCATCTTCCATCTGCTGGAATCAGCCAAATCACAGCATTATATAACAAGGGTGCAAAAGCGGATCCCCCTAACTACAGACCAATCAGCAAAGTCATGGAATCCATCATCACAGTTGACATAAATCATTCCTTTTCTCCAACAGCCACATCTCAGTCATCAATTCGGATCCAGACCTGGTCACTCTACCTTGAATATGCTGCTTCTACTCTCGCGAACAATGGATGGAGGCCCTCAATATCAGACATGAGATCAGGGACGTCTCTGTGGACATATCTCGAGCTTTTGATACAGTCTGGCATGCTGCCATGCTCATCACTGTTGCTTGTGGAATCCAAGGCCAACTCCACTCTTGGATTGCCGACTTTCTCCACTCTCATAGCCAACCTGTGGCTCTTAATGGTACCTTTCTTTTCCTCTCCCTGTCGAGGCTGGAGTACCCAAGGCAGTGTTTCTCGGCTCCACCTTATTCCTAATATTCATCAATGATCTCACTGACTCTCTGGAAAATCTTCTTTTTCTCTTTGCTGATGACTGCACTCTCTGCCGTACATCCATTATCCTTCTGGCAGCCAGGCAGCAGCCTCTTCCTCTCCTCAGACCTCGACAAAAATGATAAACCGCGTCAAACACTTGAAACATGTCTTGACTGTACCACAAACCCTCCTATCTACTTTATCAAAAGCCCTCTTTAAAAGGTTGTCATTCAAACTCTTGTTCTCACTCTCAGCCATGATCTCTCTAAAGTCGGCCTCAAAGCCAGATGCCAACTGGGCATTCTCTGTCTTGCAAAGTCCTTCGTTGGCACTCCTTAGCTCCGTTCCTATTACAAGGCTTTCAGCTGCAGTTTGATGGAGTAGTGCTCCTCCTCTGGGCTGGCCCCCTGCCTCACATCTTGCTCAGCTTTAACGTTGTGGAAACCAAAGGCTTTCAAGATCATTGGAATCTCTCATGATGAAGCTGAGTCTATGGGCCAAATCAGTTCGCCATCGCCGACAGGTCGGTGCACTCCATTTCTGGTCTAGCACCCTCCGCCTCCCCATGCTTTGTCCCTCCCTCCGCCCCCCCCCCATATACTGTATCTGCAGACACACCAGTCCACAAGCAACACCACTCTTAGTGAAACTGCCTGATCCAAGAACCAATGCTCACCTTCCACTCATTTATTCCTCTTTTTCCCTGCCTGTGGAACCACCTTCCACCCTCTCTTCAATCCATTCTTCACTCCAGGTCTTCAAGACAGGCTGCTCACCACCATTCAAGTCACTCCCCCACATCCAAATCCATGACCCTTCACCTGTTTAAATCACCCCTCACAAAATTTTGCTCATGTATCCATCTTGTCCACCCCTTGCATTCTCCCTAACCCCATGTCGATACCTGCATCCTTCGTTTGTTGTCTCCATATACCTTCTCCCTCAGGCCTGCTGTTGGCATTTCTCCTTTCTCCTGCTGTTCCCTTTGTTAGTAGTGTCTGGTCTGTCTGTGTCCTAGGTGTTCAACGAGCCTAGACCATGTATAAAAAAAGTAGCATAACCGTATAAAATAACAATTGGTGCTTCAAATGATGACTGATGATGTTGATCTGTAAAGTGGTCGACTGTATGAGTAAAACTTGGAGTTACAAATGCATCGAACACACAAAGCCCTCCTTTAATCCAGTTGTGTTATTGAACTAGAATTAGGAATGAGGCAACTTCAAGCAACTTCTTTCAGCAGCAGCTTGAGTAACCAGACTTTCATGCTCTCACACTGGCAACCTCTGGTGATCCAGGATTCTCCAACTCTATTCCTAATTAATGGGTTGCTCTTATAGCACAAAAGAATCTCTAACTTTACCTGTAAATCACTGACCCACATCAGCCGTAAATCAAGAAGGGGAAAAAATAAAGCAAAATGAGAGAAACTGAGCTTTCGTGAAACTTTTCCAGCCCCAGAGAAAATCATTTTGTTTTTCGGATGAAGGCATCTCATTTTTAACCTTTATATTATTTTCTGCAAACATCACATTTTGTATTTAACATGCGTTCTAGTCCAAGCAATCATCGCCTTGCTCGATCGATTCTAATTCTCTGCTTCAACATTGCCATAACAATTTCATCTATTGGTGTGTTTGTGGCCTTTAAGTGGTTGAATCAACTTCAATACAACTAAATCGATAAGCTTATTGAGAGAGTGATGTCTTGTTTTTTTTTTTCTTTATTTTACAGTTTATTTTCCCTTGAAAGTAAATAAATATTAATTCGTTTTTTGGACTGTTTGTCTGCTACTCTTCCCCCTATTTTTTTTTCAAATTCGTCTCGTTTCTTTTTCATCCTTTCCCGATTATAAATTACAGTTGTCTGCTCCATTACGTCAGCGGTCCTTGCAGATTAAAGTAAACTTGAACACTTAACTGATTTGGCTTCCTTAAAAAAAAAAGCCTTAAGTTTATGATGCGTTGTTGAATTAATATTCTGCAATTTTACATCAGGAATGCATATTGCTTTTCTCATTGGTCAGATTTGTGTTGATCAGGAATAAGTCTTGGATAATTCCGCACAAACGCGAAGCAACCTCCAACCTCAACTTTTGCTTTAGCAAGAATAGGTCGTTGAGAGGTCAGTGTTGAAGTTCAATGAATTATTATGAAAACAAAGTTCCTTAGATATGCTGCATTATGTTTACATGAAGAAATTGATTGTAGGGATCCGTTTTTGGCTACGTCCAGAGTCATTTGGGGTGAAGTGTCAGAGTGGGGCCCTTAAGCCAAAATATTCACAATTGGTGCATTTTGTGATAAAAGCACCACATTTGGCACAGAGATTGACCACTATATTATCAACGACAATCGAATATTGGGGCATCATAGATTTGGCGTCTGCATGGCCATGGCAACCATATTACAAAAATGGCCGCAAGTGGTGGCAATGACATCAAAGACTCTGCTGAACTCTGAGGATAAGATGGTTAGAAATAAGAGATAATTACTCTGAAGGCTAAATAAGACATCTGTAAACATGGTAGTGAACAGATTCCTGCTTGAATCTGGCAGAACCACTTTAGAATCTGGCCTCACTCACTCCATGCAGCCATGAAAAAGCCGACACTCGCATGTTGCTGCATGCATCCCATGCAGCCGGGCATGGCCACAACAAGATACTGATCCGGACTGTTGACACCGATGTCGTGGTGTTGGCCGTGTCTGTGGCCCATGGACTACAACATAAGATGAACTGTGGATATCATTCGGAACTGCAAGAGTTGCCGGTACCTGCAAGCCATTAACTGGCAGCTGGCCTGAGAGGAGAGAAAGTACGGGCTCTGCCAATGTTCCATGTTTCTGACTGGGTATGATTTGTTGACATCAACCCCCACCTAATTCTTCTTGTCAGTAACCCTGACATTCCATTGCTTACAACTCCTTAGTGCCCAGCAAGAGTCGGTGTCTTTTTACATAGTACAAAACTTGTTTAATTTCAATTACTTTTGACCACATTTCAAGCTTAACAACATTTCCAATTATATGGAATGTATTCTTATTTTATCTGCAGCAACCATACACAACACACACACACACACACACACACACACACACACACACACACACACACACACACACACGACAAAACTAAGGTAACAGATATAAAATAAATCCCCTGTTTGGAATCATGATGAATTCATTTTGTAATTGTATTCTTCACATGGGAACAAGGACAGACATGGCACAAGGTTAATGAGACAGATTAGAGAATGCAAGCTGAGATGTTCAACAGCGAGTATGAGGAAGGTGGGTGTACAGAGAAGGCGAAAAATACACTACGTGGCCAAAAGTATGTGGACACTGTTCGTCCAACATCTCATTCCAAAATCATGAACATTAATATGGAGTTGGTCCCCCATTTTGCTGCTATAACAGCCTCCACTCTTCTGGGAAGGTTTTCCACCAGATGTTGGACATTGCTGCAGGGATTTGCTTCCATTCAGCCACAAGAGCATTTGTGAGCTCGGGCACTGATGTTGGGTGATTAGGTCTGGCTCGCAGTCGGCATTCCAGTTCATCCCAACGGTGTTGATGGGGTTGAGGTCAGGGCTCTGTGCACGCCAGTCAAGTTCTTCCACCACGCATCTCGACAAACCATTTCTGTATGGACTTCAATTTGTGCATGGAGCATGTGATGCTGGAAACGGGAAAGGATCTTCCCAAACTGTTCCACGTTGGAAGCACAGAATTGTCTAGAATGTCATTGTACACTGCAGCGTTAATATTTCTTCACTGGAACTAAGGGGCCCAGCCCAAACCATAAAAAACATCCCAGACATAATCCTCCTCAACCAAACTTAGCAGTTGGAACTATGCATTCGGGCAGGTAGCGTTCTCCTGGCACCCTGCAAACCCAGATTCGTCCGTCGGACTGCTGGATGGTGAAGTGTGATTCAACACTCCAAAAAACGTGTTTCCACTGCTCGGGAGTCCAATGGCAGTGAGATTTCACCACTCCAGCCGACGCTTGGCAGTGCACATGGTGATCTTAGGCTTTTGTGCGGCTGCTTGGCAATGGAAACCATTTCATGAGTTTCCGACGAACAGTGCTAGTGCTGACATGCTAGTTTGGAATCGGTAGTGAGTGTTGCAACCCGACAGATGATTTTTCTGCGCTATGCACTTCAGCACTGCAGTCCCGTCTGTGAGCTTGTGGGCCTACCACTTGCGGCTGAACTGTTGTTGCTCCCAGACATTTCTACTTCATTCTAGTTCAATTTTTAAGGTTAAAAAATTGCATGAGAGTCAAAACTCGTGGAAGAGTGAGAACACTGAATGAATTAGGATGCCACAGAACAAAACGAACAGCAGAAGGAGAGGGGGGAACACAACAGGATTGAGGACAACATAGAGGGAGACTGGGGACAAGCAATGGGTGTGGGGAGAATGAGGGGTAGGGGAGGATGCATGGGGTGAAGAATATGGATGCAGAATAAAACTCTCAGGAAGGAAACCAGAATGTTGGGAAAGGAGTCTTTGAGGCTGGGTATTTGGTCTCTCATTCTCTCACTCTCTCACCACAGGCAGGTCAGTGTCTTTTGTTTCTAACATCTCCTCTCCGGCCTTGACCCTCTGCTCTGTCTGATATATGTCCCCCCAATATAATCTGCAGGGTGCTGAGGTCTGCCAGCAACCCATTCTAGTAAAACTACCAAAATAAAGAATCACTGCTCACCTTCACCCTTTCATTCCTCTATTTTTTACACTTATGAACAACTCCACCCTCTCTTCAATCCCACTCTTCCCTCCGGTCTTCAAAACAGCTGTTCAACACCATCTCCTATTTTCCACCATCGAAAACCACATCTTTTCTACCCCCGCTAATCCACGCCAACCCACCTCCTTCAAGTTCCCTGCTTTCCTTCCTAACAGACAGCTGCAAGGAGCTGTAAAGCACTCTGAGGGCACTGTGAAGCGCTGTGAGAAGCTGTAAGGTGCTGTAGCTCTGTGAGGCTGTCACCAGCGATCAGAGCTCAAGGTTGCAAGGCCGTCACCAACTGTCACAAACTCAACTGCCGCCAGCTCACACAACCATCTGACTAGACTGATTGGAGCTCACTGGAGCTGACTGGAGCTGAAAATAGCTGTCACCCAGCTGTCACAAAACTCTAAAAAACAAAACTTCTCAGATGCAAGAAGCCGTAACCAGCTGTCACCAAATGACCTCCAACTGTTGCAAAACTTTCAAAGTTTTAAGGAGCCACAACCAGCTGTCACCTTACTGACTCAAAGAGTGGTCCTCCATCTTTTTTATAGGCGCCAGTCTGGGTGGAGCCTCAAGCAGACTTCACCCAATCCACCTTGCCTATTGGCGCATTCGTTGCACGTTACAACTGCCAATCTCGCGGATTCATTGCAACGGCACAAACAGCGATCGTGGTGTGATTAATCAAATGTGCTGCAAGTCAAGTGTAAATTACATTGTGCACTTCCAAGCCAATGTTCCTGATGGAAAAGGGGTAGATGAGCCTCTGTTGGGCTAACGGCTACCTCACATGCATGAATGTGTCAGTCTTAAAGAGAAAAAGGCCATCCCATAAGAAGGGAATCTATTCTTTACCCTTCTCAATGCATCAAGTTAGAATCCACCAGACATTGGGATGGTCTATCCTGGACATACAGTTCGGGAAATAACTGTCTGAGGACCTATACGATTTTGTATGCATTGCCGGATGCGATTCTGAAATCCGTAACAATATGTTATTTTTTCTGCTTCTCCTAAGTAGTGGACACACTGTTGCTGGGCTTGGTTGAATGATCTGAGGTTGACTTTGGTAAGATTTGCCTTCCAGGGAGAAGGAAGTTGTTTTCAAGACAACAGCCTTACCACTGGATTTAGAGTACCATGAGTGGGAGGATGGGTATGATAACTGAAGACAAGATGGAAGAATCTGTGCATAAAGAAGAATTCCAGGGGTGGTAGATATAGGAGACTAGTCCTGAAGTAAATGGCTGCTGCAGTCCCTGACAGTTTGCCTGAGTGAACTACCAGACTCAACGGTGCTGAAGCTGGTATTGAGAAAGCTAGAGAGATGTTGACCTTCACAAGCACGTGATGAGATAAGCCAATTTGAGCAGGTGAAGAACGGAAGACATTGGTGGAAGTTAAACATAACCAATCCAGAAGGGAGGATTTACATTGACAGAAATCTGGTTTGGAAAGTTTACAGAAGAGTAAGTCCATAGAGTCACAAAGTCCTTTGCGTTGTGCCATGGCTGGGTGAGGGGTACCAACATCCGGCAAGTGGCTTGTTGGACAATTGGAATTTGACAACACCACATATGAGGAAGAAGAGGTGGGATGAGTGGTTAAAAGTTGTTTTCATGTTGTCAGAGAGAGAGAGAGAGAGAGAGAGAGAGAGAGAGAGAGAGAGAGAGAGAGAGAAGAGGAGAATGGATGGCGTCATCATTGTTTGGAGCATGTGCAACGCAGACACTCAAGAGGTATGAATGGAGGAGAAGTCGCAGCCAGAGTACTCAGGGGGTTTCGGAGGTGTAAGAGCAGTACATGGCCAGTGAGAAATGGGTTGTGACTCCGCCATCAGCATGAGGTTCAGGCCTATCAAACAAGGAGACAATAGCCAGGGAAAGTCACAAAGAGTCAAGTGTGCTGTGTGAAGAGGATTCTGTTAAACAGATGATGTCCGTTTATCAGCAGCATCCTGAATTCAGATTGTCATCACATGCAAGATTTATGAAGAGGTTGCTTGAATTTGTACATGAAGGCATTAAAAATAGATACATTCTCAAAAACTTGAATGTAATCTGCTCAGAGCTTGAATCCATACCTCGTGCCTGGACTCTAACTCCAAATGATGACCTTTGGTGTCAAATATAAAATAATAAAAAAAGTTAACTTCCAAGAGTGAAACATTTTTGCCACCAATATGCTGTTGTGTAAAATTTCTCAAAACAAATGCATACAGTTCGTTTACATTTCATGGACTATACCAAAAAATGAGATTGTGTAATTTCAACGACAGAAGCTCGAAATAGATCTATCTCGGAATGAAGCGATCCATAATTAATGTGCGTCGGAATCCTGGTGAGAGATGGGTTGTAAAGGCGCAGATTTAGCACACCCACGGATTTGATTAAAACCTCCCGCGCACTCAACCGGGTTCGAGACGTGCGCATTGTGACACAACGAAGCACATCAAACTTTCAGAATCGCTGTATTTCCTGCTGGAGAAATTCATGTTTTTTGTTTTTTTTGTGGTGGGTATTGGGGTTGCATAGGGTTGCTCTGTCTCCCAGCGAGGAATTGCTATTGGTGCATATGTATATGGTGTACACCTGTCTGTCCTTTTACCTTTCTCATCATGCTTGGATTCCTGCATGTGGCATTTATTTGATGTATTGTTACATGTTAATTTTATCTGAGGGCCTTTTTGATCACCCTAGCTGTGTCTCAGAGCAGTTGTAAACACCTTCTCTCCCAACTTCCGGTCTTTCTTCTCCTCCTTCCGACCTTTCTTCTTCTCCCCCACCCCCATCCTCTTCTCCTTCCTCATTTTTCGCAGAAACATAA
>CM068968.1:25777751-25789505 GCA_035128595.1 Eptatretus atami
GGACGTGGTTGAAATCGTTGTTGTTGGTGTGACAATGTCTTTGTTTTAAAATAAAAGATAGAGAAAGAATAACGGCTAACTCAAAGATGCACAGCCCGGCACACGAATAATTCCCTTTATACATCGGTGGGAATTCTAACCTAGAAACCACACACTTATCGAAATAACTGACCTCGGGGAACCTGACTGTGTTCTGTAAAAATCCACAACCGTAACAATATATATATATATAATATATATATATATATATATAATTATATATTATATATCCATAATTCCAGCAGGTGTGTGTGTGTGTGTGTTGTGTGTGTGTGTGTGTGTGTGTGTCTGTGTTCCTGTGACTGCTGTTTCTCGACAACCACTGGTCCGATCTAATGAAACTTGCCAGCTATATCGCTGGGGACCTAGATTGCCTTTTCAAGGGTTGATATTAATCGGACAAGTGTTTCCCAAGTTATGGGCATTTATTTACCAAACCAATGACAAGACACGTTGCTGTGGCCATTTATTACCAAACCAATTGACAAGACACCTGGCTCGTAGGCCCGTGCGCGGCCGGCAAACGCTGACGTCACGGGCCATGCCGGTTACGATGGGGAAAGGCACCTTAGTTCCCGTGGCGTAGGAGTGGAAATGGTCAATGGCAGCGAATGTCATGGCAAGCAAAGACAGGGAGGTAAACTTGATTTTAATTTGGATTTTAATTAACTCTGTGTGTGGAAGTATCACAGCAGTTGTTACTTCAATGCAAGCGATAATTCGTGGAATGCATGTGAACATTCCGTACGGGCACGCACTACTTCCGGATAGTGATGACTTAATGTATTCGAATAATTTCTCGATTTCTTATGCGCATTTATAGATAAACACAATGCCCCAATCCAGGTCGGTGCACTAATATTAATTCAGCCTTGGAATTCTTCAACATAAACCTGCTCTCTCTTATGCAAAAATTGACCTGATCTCATCTTCAGTTATTTTACCCATCTCCCCACTCTTGGTACTCTGAATGCTGTGGTGAGGCAATTGCTTTAATGCAACTTGTATTCTCCTCCTAGAAGGCAAATCCAACAAAAGGAAACTTCAGATCCTTCCACAAACCCTGCAACAAGTATGTCTACACTTAGGAGGGCCAGAAAACAACATTTGTCCAATATCAAGAAAGAGCTTACAAACTTGTGTTCCTCATCTGAAACCTGGTGGCATATTGTCAAGTCTATCTCTGGTGTATGCTCTCCTTCTCTGGTGTATCCATTCCCTCACCACAGCCGACTCTGCTCATGGGAAGGCCAAATGCCTCAATTCTGTGTTTGCTTCAAAGTCTTGTATCCCTAACCCCTCTCTCTCTCCACTCATCCTTCCCAGTCATACCCAGCAGCTCCTGTATTCTGTGTCTTTTCAACCTGAGAAGGTGGCAAATTTTCTGGCAACCCTCGACTCTGACTATGCAACTCGACCAGACGGCATCAGCTCAGGCGTCTTAAAAACTTGCTCTGTTGCTCTTGCACTTCCTCTCTCTCTCTGCCCTTTTCACCCTGCCATTTACGATAGGTCATCTTCCATCTGCTTGGAAATCAGCCAACATCACAGCATTATATAACAAGGTGCAAAAGCGGATCCCCCTAACTACAGACCAATCAGCAAAGTCATGGAATCCATCATCACAGTTGACATAAAATCATTCCTTTTCTCCAACAGCCACATCTCAGATCATCAATTCGGATCCAGACCTGGTCACTCTACCTTGAATATGCTGCTTCTACTCTCCGAACAATGGATGGAGGCCCTCAATATCAGACATGAGATCAGGGACGTCTCTGTGGACATATCTCGAGCTTTTGATACAGTCTGGCATGCTGCCATGCTCATCACTGTCTGCTTGTGGAATCCAAGGCCAACTCCACTCTTGGATTGCCGACTTTCTCCACTCTCATAGCCAACCTGTGGCTCTTAATGGTACCCTTTCTTTTCCTCTCCCTGTCGAGGCTGGAGTACCCCAAGGCAGTGTTCTCGGCTCCACCTTATTCCTAATATTCATCAATGATCTCACTGACTCTCTGGAAAATCTTCTTTATCTCTTTGCTGATGACTGCACTCTCTGCCGTGACATCCATTATCCTTCTGGCAGCCAGGCAGCAGCCTCTTCCCTCTCCTCAGACCTCGACAAAAATGATAAACCCGTCAAACACTTGAAACATGTCTTGACTGTACCACAAACCCTCCTATCTACTTTATCAAAAGCCCTCTTTAAAAGGTTGTCATTCAAACTCTTGGTTCTCACTCTCAGCCATGATCTCTCTAAAGTCGGCCTCCAAAGCCAGATGCCAACTGGGCATTCTCTGTCTTGCAAAGTCCTTCGTTGGCACTCCTTAGCTCCGTTCCATTTACAAGGCTTTCAGCTGCAGTTTGATGGAGTAGTGCTCCCTCCTCTGGGCTGGCTCCCCTGCCTCACATCTTGCTCAGCTTTACGTTGTGGAAACCAAGGCTTTCAAGATCATTGGAATCTCTCATGATGAAGCTGAGTCTATGGGCCAAATCAGTTCGCCATCGCCGACAGGTCGCCCATTTCTGGTCTAGCACCCTCCGCCCTCCCCATGCTTTGTCCTCCCTCCGCCCCCCCCCCCCATATACTGTATCTGCAGAACACACACAGTCCACAAGCAACACCCTCTTAGTGAAACTGCCTGAATCCAGAACCAATGCTCACCTCCACTCATTTATTCCTCTTTTTCCCTGCCTGTGGAACCACCTTCCACCCTCTCTTCAATCCCATTCTTCACTCCAGGTCTTCAAGACAGCTGCTCACCACCATCTCAAGTCACTCCCCCACATCCAAATCCATGACCCTTCACCTGTTAAATCACCCCTCACAAAATTTTGCTCATGTATCCATCTTGTCCACCCCTTGCATTCTCCCTAACCCCATGTCGATACCTGCATCCTTCGTTTGTTTGTCTCCATATACCTTCTCCCTCAGGCCTGCTGTTGGCATTTCTCCTTTCTCCTGCTGTTCCCTTTGTTATGTAGTGTCCTGGTCTGTTCTGTGTCCTAGGTGTTCAACGAGCCTAGACCATGTATAAAAAAAGTAGCATAACCGTATAAAATAACAATTTGGTGCTTCAAATGATGACTGATGATGATTGATCTGGTAAAGTGGTCGACTGTATGAGTAAAAACTTGGAGTTACAAATGCATCGAACACACAAAGCCCTCCTTTAATCCAGTTGTGTTATTGAACTAGAATTAGGAATGAGGCAACTTCAAGGCAACTTCTTCAGCAGCAGCTTGAGTAACCAGACTTTCATGCTCTCACACTGGCAACTCTGGTGATCCCAGGATTCTCCAACTCTATTCCTAATTTAATGGTTGCTCTTATAGCACAAAAGAATCTCTAAACTTTACCTGTATAAATCACTGACCCACATCAGCCGTAAATCAAAGAAGGGGAAAAAATAAAGCAAAATGAGAGAAACTGAGCTTCGTGAAACTTTTTCCAGCCCCAGAGAAAATCATTTTGTTTTTCGGATGAAGCATCTCATTTTTAACCTTTATATTATTTTCTGCAAACATCACATTTTGTATTTAACATGCGTTCTAGTCCAAGCAATCATCCCTTGGACTCGATCGATTCTAATTCTCTGCTTCAACATTGCCATAACAATTTCATCTATTGGTGTGTTTGTGGCCTTTAAGTGGTTGATCAACTTCAATACAACTAAATACCGATAAGCTTATTGAGAGAGTGATTGTCTTGTTTTTTTTTTCTTTATTTTACAGTTTATTTTCCCCTTGAAAGTAAATAAATATTTAATTCGTTTTTTGGACTGTTTGTCTGCTACTCTTCCCCTATTTTTTTTTCAAATTCGTCTCGTTTCTTTTTCATCCTTTCCCGATTATAAATTACAGTTGTCTGCTCCATCACGTCAGCGGTCCTTGCAGATTAAAGTAAACTTGAACACTTAACTGATTTGGCTTTCCTAAAAAAAAAAAGCCTTAAGTTTATGATGCGTTGTTGAATTAATATTCTGCAATTTTACATCAGGAATGCATATTGCTTTTCTCATTGGTCAGATTTGTGTTGATCAGGAATAAGTCTTGGATAATTCCGCACAAACGCGAAGCAAACCTCCAACCTCAACTTTTGCTTTAGCAAGAATAGGTCGTTGAGAGGTCAGTGTTGAAGTTCAATGAATTATTATGAAAACAAGTTCCTTTAGATATGCTGCATTTATGTTTACATGAAGGAAATTGATTGTAGGGATCCGTTTTTGGCTACGTCCAGAGTCATTTGGGTGAAGTGTCAGAGTGGGGCCCTAAAGCCAAAATATTCACAATTGTGCATTTTGTGATAAAAGCACCACATTTGGCACAGAGATTGACCACTATATTATCAACGACAATGAATATTGGGGCATCATAGATTTGGCGTCTGATGGCCATGGCAACCATATTACAAAATGGCCGCAAGTGGTGGCAATGACATCAAAGACCTGCTGAACTCTGAGGATAAGATGGTAGAAATAAGAGATAATTACTCTGAAGGCTAAATAAGACATCTGTAAACATGGTAGTGAACAGATTCCTGCTTGAATCTGGCAGAACCACTTTAGAATCTGGCCTCACTCACTCCATGCAGCCATGAAAAAGCCGACACTCGCATGTTGCTGCATGCATCCCATGCAGCCGGGCATGGCCACAACAAGATACTGATCCGGACTGTTGACACCGATGTCGTGGTGTTGGCCGTGTCTGTGGCCCATGGACTACAACCATAAGATGAACTGTGGATATCATTCGGAACTGGCAAGAGTTGCCGGTACCTGCAAGCCCATTAACTGGCAGCTGGCCTGAGAGGAGAGAAAGTACGGGCTCTGCCAATGTTCCATGTTCTGACTGGGTATGATTTGTTGGACATCAACCCCCACCTAATTCTTCTTGTCAGTAACCCTGACATTCCATTGCTTTACACTCCTTAGTGCCCAGCAAGAGTCGGTGTCTTTTATACATAGTACAAACTTGTTTAATTTCAATTACTTTTGACCACATTTCAAGCTTAACAACATTTCCAATTATATGGAATGTATTCTATTTTATCTGCAGCAACCATACACAACACACACACACCACACACACACACACACACACACACACACACAACACCACACGCCGAAAAACTAAGGTAACAGATATAAAATAAATCCCCTGTTTGGAATCATGATGAATCTCATTTGTGTAATTGTATTCATTCACATGGGAACATAGGACAGACATGGCACAAGGTTAATGAGACAGATTAGAGAATGCAAGCTGAGATGTTCAACAGCGAGTATGAGGAAGGTGGGTGTACAGAGAAGGCGAAAAATACACTACGTGGCCAAAAGTATGTGGACACCTGTTCGTCCAACATCTCATTCCAAAATCATGAACATTAATATGGAGTTGGTCCCCCATTTGCTGCTATAACAGCCTCCACTCTTCTGGGAAGGTTTTCCACCAGATGTTGGAACATTGCTGCAGGGATTTGCTTCCATTCAGCCACAAGAGCATTTGTGAGGTCGGGCACTGATGTTGGGTGATTAGGTCTGGCTCGCAGTCGGCATTCCAGTTCATCCCAACGGTGTTTGATGGGGTTGAGGTCAGGGCTCTGTGCACGCCAGTCAAGTTCTTCCACACCGATCTCGACAAACCATTTCTGTATGGACTTCAATTTGTGCATGGGAGCATTGTGATGCTGAAACGGGAAAGGATCTTCCCCAAACTGTTTCCACAAGGTTGGAAGCACAGAATTGTCTAGAATGTCATTGTACACTGCAGCGTTAATATTTCCCTTCACTGGAACTAAGGGGCCCAGCCCAAACCATAAAAAACATCCCCAGACCATAATTCCTCCTCAACCAAACTTAGCAGTTGGAACTATGCATTCGGGCAGGTAGCGTTCTCCTGGCACCCTGCAAACCCAGATTCGTCCGTCGGACTGCTGGATGGTGAAGTGTGATTCAACACTCCAAAAAACGTGTTTCCACTGCTCCGGAGTCCAATGGCAGTGAGATTTTCACCACTCCAGCCGACGCTTGGCAGTGCACATGGTGATCTTAGGCTTTTGTGCGGCTGCTTGGCAATGGAAACCCATTTCATGAAGTTTCCGACGAACAGTGCTAGTGCTGACATTGCTAGTTTGGAACTCGGTAGTGAGTGTTGCAACCCACGACAGATGATTTTTTCTGCGCTATGCACTTCAGCACCTTGCAGTCCCGTTCTGTGAGCTTGTGTGGCCTACCACTTCGCGGCTGAACTGTTGTTGCTCCCAGACATTTCTACTTCATTCTAGTTCAATTTTTAAGGTTAAAAAAATTGCATGAAGAGTCAAAACTCGTGGAAGAGTGAGAACACTGAATGAATTAGGATGCCACAGAACAAAACGAACAGCAGAAGGAGAGGGGGGAACACACAACAGGATTGAAGGACAACATAGAGGGAGACTGGGACAAGCAATGGGTGTGGGGAGGAATGAGGGGTAGGGGAGGATGCATGGGGTGAAGAATATGGATGCAGAATAAAACTCTCAGGAAGGAAACCAGGAATGTTGGAAAGGAGTCTTTGAGGCTGGGTATTTGGGTCTCTCATTCTCTCACTCTCTCACCACAGGCAGGTCAGTGGTCTTTCTGTTTTCTAACATCTCCTCTCCGGCCTTGACCCTCTGCTCTGTCTGATATATGTCCCCCCAATATATCTGCAGGGTGCTGAAGGTCTGCCAGCAACCCCATTCTAGTAAAACTACCAAAATAAAGAATCACTGCTCACCTTCACCCTTTCATTCCTCTATTTTTACACTTATGAACAAACTCCCACCCTCTCTTCAATCCCACTCTTCCCTCCCGGTCTTCAAAACAGCTGTTCAACACCATCTCCTATTTTCCACCATCGAAAACCACGATCTTTTCTACCCCCGCTAATCCACGCCAAACCCACCTCCTTCAAGTTCCCTGCTTTCCTTCCTAACAGACAGCTGCAAGGAGCTGTAAAGCACTCTGAGGCACTGTGAAGCGCTGTGAGAAGCTGTAAGGTGCTGTAGCTCTGTGAGGCTGTCACCAGCGATCAGAGCTGCAAGGTTGCAAGGCCGTCACCAACTGTCACAAACTCAACTGCCGCCAGCTCACCAACCATCTGACTAGACTGATTGGAGCTCACTGGAGCTGACTGGAGCTGAAAATAGCTGTCACCCAGCTGTCACAAAAACTCTAAAAACAAAACTTCTCAGAGCTGCAAGAAGCCGTAACCAGCTGTCACCAAAACTGACTCCAACTGTTGCAAAACTTTCAAAGTTTTAAGGAGCCACAACCAGCTGTCACCTACTGACTCAAAGAGTGGTCCTCCCATCTTTTTTATAGGCAGCCAGTCTGGGTGGAGCCTCAAGCAGACTTCACCCAAATCCACCTTGCCTATTGGCGCATCGTTGCACGTTACCAACTGCCAATCTCGCGATCATTGCAACGGCACAAACAGCGATCGTGGTGTGATTAATCAAATGTGCTGCAAGTCCAAGGTGTAAATACATTGTGCACTTCCAAGCCAATGTGTCCTGATGGAAAAGGGGTAGATGAGCCTCTGTTGGGCTAACGGCTACCTCACATGCATGAATGTGTCAGTCTTAAAGAGAAAAAGGCCATCCCATAAGAAAGGGAATCTATTCTTTACCCTTCTCAATGCATCAAAGTTAGAATCCCACCAGACATGGGGATGGGTCTATCCTGGACATACAGTTCGGGAAATAACTGTCTGAGGACCTATACGATTTGTATGCATTAGCCGGATGCGATTCTGAAATCCGTAACAATATGTTATTTTCTGCTTCTCCTAAGAGTGGACACACTTGTTGCTGGGCTTGGTTGAATGATCTGAGGTTGACTTTGGTAAGATTTGCCTTCCAGGAGGAGAAGGCAAGTTGTTTCAAGACAACAGCCTTACCACTGGATTTAGAGTACCATGAGTGGGAGGATGGGTATGATAACTGAAGACAAGATGGGAAGAATCTGTGCATAAAGAAGAATTCCAGGGGTGGTAGATATAGGAGACTAGTCCTGAAGTGAAATGGCTGCTTGCAGTCCCTGACAGTTTGCCTGAGTGAACTACCAGACTCAACGGTGCTGAAGCTGGTATCTGAGAATAGCTAGAGAGATGTTGACCTTCACAAGCACGTGATGAGATAAGCCAATTTTGAGCAGGTGAAGAACGGAAGACATTGGTGGAGAAGTTAAACATAACCAAATCCAGAAGGGAGGATTTACCATTGACAGAAATCTGGTTTGGAAAGTTTACAGAATGAGTAAGTCCCATAGAGTCACAAAGTCCTTTGCTGTAGTGCCATGGCTGGTGAGGGGTACCAACATCCAGGCAAGTGGCTTGTTGACAATTGGAATTTGACAACACCACATATGAGGAAGAGAGAGGTGGGATGAGTGGTTAAAAGTTGTTTCATGTTGTCAGAGAGAGAGAGAGAGAGAGAGAGAGAGAGAGAGAAGAGAGAGAGATGTGAATGGCGTCATCATTGTTTGGAGCATGGTGCAACGCAGACACTCAAGAGGTATGAATGGAGGAGAAGTCGCAGCCAGAGGTACTCAGGGGGTTTCGGAGGTGTAAGAGCAGTACATGGCCAGTGAGAAATGGAGTTGTGACTCCGCCATCAGCATGAGGTTCAGGCCTATCAAACCAAAGGAGACAATAGCCAGGGAAAGTCACAAAGAAGTCAAGGTGGTGCTGTGTGAGGAAGGATTCTGTTAAACAGATGATGTCCTGTTTATCAGCAGCATCCTGAATTCAGATTGTCATCACATGCAAAGATTTATGAAGAGGTTGCTTGAATTTGTACATGAAGGCATTAAAAATAGATACATTCTCAAAAACTTGAATGTAATCTGCTCAGGAGCTTGAATCCATACCTCGTGCCTGGGACTCTAACTCCAAATGATGACCTTTGGTGTCAAATATAAAATAAATAAAAAAAGTTAACTTTCCAAGAGTGAAACATTTTGCACCAATATGCTGTTGTGTAAAATTTCTCAAAACAAATGCATACAGTTCGTTTACATTTCATGGACTAACCAAAAAATGAGAATTGTGTAATTTCAACGACAGAAGCTCGAAAATAGATCTATCTCGTGAATGAAGCGATCCATAATTAATGTGCGTTCGGAATCCTGGTGTGAGATGGGTTGTAAAGGCGCAGATTTAGCACACCCACGGATTTGATTAAAACCTCCCGCGCACTCAACCGGGTCGAGACGTGCGCATTGTGCACACAACGAAGCACATCAAACTTTCAGAGATCGCTGTATTTCCTGCTGGAGAAATTCATGTTTTTTGTTTTTTTTGTGGTGGGGTATTGGGGGATTGCGATAGGGTTGCTCTGTCTCCCAGCGAGGAATTGCTATTGGTGCATATGTATATGGTGTACACCTGTCTGTCCTTTTACCTTTCTCATCATGCTTGGATTCCTGCATGTGGCATTTATTGATGTATTGTTACATGTTAATTTATCATGAGGGCCTTTTTGATCACCCTAGCTTGTGTCTCAGAGCAGTTGTAAACACCTTCTCTCCCAACTTCCGGTCTTTCTTCTCCTCCTTCCGACCTTTCTTCTTCTCCCCCACCCCCATCCTCTTCTCCTTCCTCATTTTTCGCAGAAAATAATTCATATAATAAACTGGCAAAAAAAACAAAAAAACGTATATACTGTCCTTTAATTTTTATAACTAAAAAAAGACATATATATGTATATAGATGTATATATATGTATGTATATATGTATATATATGAAGACCACAAGGGGAAAACTCTAGACGATGTCATTTATAAATTTCAGGTTATTGCACCTGCCAATAGTTGGCAACATAAGGTTTCCTCTCACAATATTACTTTAACAAATAACCAGGGGTGTCACATAATTATTATGGTATAAAGTTTAGCCGTGCAATGAAAAAACAAGTGTTGTCAAAGCTGAACAAGTAGAAACCCAGAGTTGTCAGTACTTTACTCCTGGTTATCTCCCTTTCATTCATGTTAACTGTTCCACCATAATATTCAGAGTTGAGAAACTAAAAAATGAAAGGTTGTAAAACTTTCACAGCAAAACTCTGAGCACTACAATGGCCTATTTGGTTATATCATGGGCTCCGTAGTTGGTGCATATCGTGGTTCAAGCCTGGTCAAACCTTTATTGTGACTTTTATGGAACCCACGCCGTGGCTTAATGGTTAGCGCGTCTGAGTACCCATCCTCATTCGATGTACCCACCGCCCAATCAACCTGCTTAGGTATATGAGGGAGTCACATGAGGTGACTTCGGCTATCGCGGGGGTGGTTTATCCTTGGTTTCCTCCCGGTTTTCCATCATATTAAGTGATACGGAGTAAGAAATGGAGAATCCGTCGTCATATAAGCGAAATACCCTTGAGTATGGCGTTGAACACCAATCAAACAAAAAAACAATGACCGTTTAATGTTGAAAAAATAATCTGTGATCACCAAAGTCATGTAATGTATGCTAATAACCAACAAGCATGAATTTGCTACACATCCTGGGTTAAAATTGCATGGCAATTATTAAACAAGGGAATAACCAGTGATGTCAGTTTGCAACATTGATTCGTTCTTTGCTCTTAAATTAAATAACACAGAAGCTTGGCAAATGCTACATGCTTAATTGGATCGGCCAATGATCACTCTTCCTTTTACTGGAAAAGAAATCTATATGACAGTTATTAAACAGTCACCAAAGTCTTGAAACTTTGTTTTCAGTTTCTTCAAAATTGACTTATCCTGACATCTCTGGTTTTCCCCTTGTGGTCTTCATATATATGTATGCATGTATATATGTATATATGTATACATATATATATATATATATATGACTCCTCTCATGCTCTTCTTGCCCAATAAGGCTGCATAAAGCAACCATGAAAGACTACACAAGGTAAACCCTTTGCTGTTTCAAACCATTCCCAGAGTTCCTCCACAGCTGCAAAGACATTCACAAATAGTACACACATGAGAATCCCAATGATACACACCCTCTCATCTGCCGGGATTGGTTTCATCGCTCATTGGTGAATCATCAGCGACAGCGAGAACAGAAATGCATACCATGAAGGCTCACAAGCATGTACAATGTGAAAATGTCCAAAAGCGTTCAACATAGTGTTAAGGATTTTAGAATCCGGTCTGATGAATGCATCCACACATCCAGGTCCTCAGACAGTTATTTCCTTAAAATGCATGTTCAGATTAGCCCCATCCCCATGTCTAATGGGATCTTTAATGTGATGCGTTGAGAAGGGTAAAGGATAGATCCCCTTTCTTGTGGGAAGCTTTTTTCTTTACGACAGACACGCTCACACACATTTCTTTCACGAGCTCTAAAGCCCGCCCTCATTCTTCCTCATCAACATTCTTTCACGAGCTCTGAAACCCTCCTTTTTTGAGAGTGCACGGGTCATCATGATAACCGTTCCCCAGGGAGGCGGGGTGAGCTTGGGGTGGACGGCACCCCGCGGAGATGGCCCGGGGATATAAAAATGAGCGAGAGAAAGCGTGAGAGACGTTCTGTGAGGAGAGATGTTCTGATATATAAAAAAGTGAGGAAAAAGCGAAGGAGGGACATTCTGAAGAGAAAGAGATATGGAAAAAGTGTTCTGAAGAGAAAAAGTGAGGAGAGGAAAAGCGAAAGGAGAGAGGAAAAAGCAAAGGGCGAGAGAAGCG
>CM068968.1:25789522-25801484 GCA_035128595.1 Eptatretus atami
ACGAGACAATTCGCCCTTCCGAGTGCTTCGGCAAGCGAGCGTGTGGTGCGCGTGTGGGTGTGAGCAGCGCTGCCAACAAATGAGGCATGGGTCGATCACCAACAACACCAGGGTCTAAACCCGCGACGGACGATCTCGGTGCCCTCCAGACGTCCGACTGGCGTTCAAAGGCTGCCCCGCGAGAGGGTGCACGGCAAAACTGGGTGTTGGCGACGGACGTGACACACACAACACACGCATTTTCAGGACATTTTCGCTTCACGGACGACTTTCTGGTGAACGAGACGATTCTCCCCCTCCCCTCCCCCTGAATGATCTGCTGGGTACCCTTGTCTGTGTTTAGCTGTGAGTAAGTCAACCCCCGATAAGCATCTGCTCTTTGTCTCTTTCCTGCATTTTGATTGATTTTGCTTTGAAATTCATTCTTTATTTACCTCAGCAAATAAAAGGTTCTTTTTATTTATTTATTTTATTATTCATAAATTATTTGTCATTTCCAACCTGTCCGTGTTTGTCCTTTCCTTCTATTGGTCTAGGATTGTTCGAACCGAGGTAGACTGGGAGGTAATTACACAGATTTGACCAAAAAATCGTCGGCACTCACCAGCGGTTAAAACGCTCGGCTGTCCTAATTAAAATCTAATCAGATAATATGTTGCCTTGCGGGGTGCCGCTCCCCGCTCAGGTAACCACGTGACCTCTAGTTAAACGCTATAATTAGACGGTGGACACTGGAACTCGTGGTTGACTGGGTGGCGTTCGTAGATTTAAAACAACCCACTGTACCATAACGTTAATTGTGAGCAGTGGCCCCAGGTCCGGCTCTACCGAAGACAATTGGGGATTAATCCCCCTGAGTGACAAGCTGGTGTCTCGGTATCCATCACCGCTACAATATAAATGAAAGACAAAGACCCACTCACATCTCTCACCGAGCATGTATGCTGTTTTGTTGTTTTCCATCTACAAGAGCGAGGCACATGGAAGAGCAAGGTTGAACTGAGAGTCGGGTAGCATGGCCACAATTTGACACAACCAGCAAATGAATGAACAGGAAAATCTGAGATAGAGGATGTGAGGAAACACTGTAAAGAGGAGGGATGGAACCCGGAAACACGTAGGCAACAGGATTGGGTTTGGAGAAGTTAATGAGGGTAATAAACATCATGGGTCAGGATGGGGGACAACATGAGGTGTTGGTGCACTGCTTGCTTGAAGCCCTGAAGGAAAGAATGGGAAAGAAGGGCCTCTGGAAGCCATTTCCATAAATAGGAGAAGTGAGGAACGAAGGAGTTGAGGTGTGTAGTCAGCCTAGATTTTGGGACTTTAACCAGGAGTGGGTCACTGGATGAATACGTGTAATCTGGGTTGCTGGGAAGGGTGGAAGGATTGAGATGGCAGAGGCAACAATATTGGAAAAGAGGTGGTAAAAGAGAGAGAGACAACCAATGGTAGTTTTGGTTATTTTAGGGTAGGGAGTATCCCTTTATGATACCCATTATTGAGCAGGACACCTCTAACAAATCTAATTTCTTGAATTACATCAACTTTGGAAGATGACACCATCCATGCTTGAGCTGCCAAGTTCCATGCTGCAGTGGGTTTGTGGGTGATCAGGTTCCAGGAGTTCAAATCTAGTAATCTGTGGGTGTGGGTTGGTTTTCTGTATTTCAACATCCTTAGGTAGCCAACAGGCCTTTGATAAACCTCCGTATTCAAAAAGGCCAATTTGTTTTCTTTTTCAATTTCATTTGTGAAGCTATGCTAGGAAATACTCAGCCAAGGTACCCAAGGAGGTGGTCTGCTATGTCTCGATGCACAATAGTGAAAGTGTCATCCACATACCTGTTACGCTACTGTGACAGCCAATTCGAATTCGACTTGAACATATTTTGCTCGAATTCCTCCATCACCAAGTTAGCCACAACAGCAGACACCAGCGAACCCAGAGCTGTGCCAAATATTTGTTGATAATTATTTGATGTCATCTCGTACTGCATCTGCTCTTGCTTGATTATTTATTTCTAGATTAGCAGGGAAGATCTAGTTACTTTTTTTGGCTGGATGTGCCTTTTTCCTTTTACAATGCATAATGCCAACCCAGCATTTAACAATTATTTCACAAACCCAGTGTTTGAATTTCAAGACAATAGTTATTTTCCTGCAGAGTTCAAATGCTTCAGAATGCAATATCAGCTTTGCATTCTCACGGATAACAGGCACTTTGAAAATAGCGCATTGGTTTAAAACTACCTTTTATCCCCAACGCCTGATATGCAATGCTCTCGAGATAATTTACTGCAAAAATTCACAGACTTTTGATTTACAAACTTTTATTACCTCTGTTTTCCTTCAGTGGCTTTTCACCCCTGTCTTTTTGTCTGTTTGTCTGTTTGTCTGTCTATGAGCAGGATATCTTAAAACGTTATGGACAGATTTGGACGAAACTTGGTGGACAGGTTGGGTGTGTGACAAGAACGAATTGATTCCATTCCTGTAAAGATCCGGATCTGGATACGATTATTTTAAGATTGATTCTTCACCATATAGTGAGGCAACTTAGCATAACAATTGTGCATTTTGTGAAGAAAGCACCAAATTTGGCACACTGGTAGCCTAACATATTATGAACAGATTTGATATTGGGCCATCTCAAAATTTTTGATGGCAGGGAAAATGGCTGCCACAGCCATCAGCGGCTGAATTTGAGATGGCCCAATATCCAAATCTGTTCATATATTGATAAGCTACTAGTGTGCCAAATTTGGTGCTTTCCTCACAAAATGCACAATTGTTATGCTATATTTAGCTAAGTTGCCCCACTAATAAGAGATTGGGCCAAAAATGATATATAACACAACATCTCAAAAAGTTATGGACGGATTCGGACGAAACTTGGTGGAAGGTTGGGTGTGCAACAAGGACAAATTTCTAAGATAATGGTAAAGTTCAGGATCTGGATACGAGAAATGTTTTATTTTATTTAAATTATCCACGTGATTCTTCACCATTGAGAGATGGAGCCAAAAACGATATATCGCATGATATCTCAAAAACTTATCGACGGGAGATGAAAAAAACTTGGTGGATGAGTTGGGTAGGTGACAAGAACAAGCAGATTCGATTTTTGGTTCAGGTCCAGATCCACATCTGGCCGATTAATGGGAGAGAAAACGTAAACGGTTCAGTCTGGTGATGGCATGTGCTCTATCAAGTGTCGTTCTAGTTTTTATTTGGGTCAACGAAACAACTCTTATTGACCTATTATTATTATTATCATTATTATTATAATAGACCCATTTTGACCATTTTTCAGCATTACTTTGGCAGCTGATATGGAGATACACATCGTGTGTAAGTGGTGTAAGCTATGTAATGTTTTTAATGTCGCAATGTTTTTGCACAATATTCAGAGGTTTGCCCTTTCATACTTATGATTTGGCATCAGGTTTGGATGGAAAATCACACAGGTGAAGGTAATTGAAGTAATTTAAATGCACTGTATGAGACATTATGCTCTATCTAGAAAGTCGTGCTGCGATGGAAACTTACTGTGATTTAAGCATGGAGAGTTGGAACTTATGCTTTGCAAAAACACGTAATTTGGTCTCAAGCCTATAAATGATAACTCCTGTTACTTTCACTCACAAACAAAACATTTTCACACGTCACTTATCACTGAAATTGTATCATATACGATTTCACACCAAAAGACGCATTGTACCGAACGTAATCAATCAGTTTGAAAAATGGGTTAAATTAACTGTTTGACTCACTGTCGTGTTTGTACAACACAGACACAAATGGTGTCATTTCTCGCCAAGTTAGGGGCCATGATTTATTACCTCCGCAACTGAAGGTTGACGGAAGTTATGTTTTCAACCCTGGTTCTCTGACTGTGTGTGTGTGTGTGTGTGTGTGTGTGTGTGTGTGTGTGTGTGTGTGTGAGCAGGATATTTCAATAAGTTATGGATGGATTGGGACGAAACTTGGTGGGCATGTTGGGTGTGTGACAAGAACGAATCGATTCGATTTTGGTGAAGATCCAGATCCAGATACGACAAGTTTAAATTTTTTTAAAGTGATTCTTCGCAATTGATAGATGGGCCCAAAATGATACAGCATAGCATGATATCGCAAAACGTCATGGACAGATTATAACAAACCTTGGTGGATGGGTTTGTTAGGTGCCAAGAACAAGCCAATTAAAATTTGCTTAAGGTATGGATGCAGATCCAGCCTGTCAGGTCAGGTCAGGTATGGGAGCATGCACCAGAGCAGCGCGTCACTGCGTCCACTTTCCGCCGGTACTCCAGGGGCCTTCGTCTGGCCATCCCCCAGGCATATATATGCCTGGCCCATCCCCATCTCCTTGAGATGCCGATCAACCTGCTGCAACACGAGGCACGTGGTCGGCCCATTGGCCTCCTCCACTCACGAGGCTCCCTCGCTGAGAGGATCTGGTGAGCAGGATCAGCGTAAGGAAAACGTGCCACATGTCCATACAGCCACAGCTGACGCTCACGGACTATGCAGGTAACAAATCTCATTTGAGTCTCTCTCAGCAACCTGTCGTTGGACACAAAGTCTGACCAGTGATAGCCAAGGATTTTCCGAAGAGACCTGGTACCAAAGGAATTAAGTTTCCATCTCAGATCCTTGGTCAGAGTCCAAGTCTCGCATCCATAGAGCAAGACTGGAAGCACCAAGGACCTGAAGACTTAGACTTTCGTCCTCCCGCACAGGTACCGGCAGCGCCACACCCCATTATCCAGTGAATCCATGACTCCCCAGGCCAGACCCAGACGTCTATTGACCTCTGACTCACAGCCAGCAGAGACATGAATATCACTGCCAAGGTAAGTGAATCTCTCCGTGACCTCAACATCCTCACCACAACCAGGCACAGACAGGACAGCAGCCTATCAATGGGATACAAAACGTAAACAGTTCAGCCAGATGGAGTTATGCACTCTACCAAGTGCCGTTCTATTTTTATATGAGGAAAGATGGGTAGAAAATGGATGTAAAGGAGGGGTTTGCAAGATAGCTTGTGTACAAAATGGCAATTGTTCTCTTCTTCTTTGGCTCGCAGATAACTTCTGTTCAAGTGGATTTCTTGGCTGTTAATCAGGAGCAGATGAAATATTTGTCAATTTCCTGGAATGTGAAATTAATCACAGGAAAGTCTCACATTCTAAGTATGTCTCCACACACACAAACATTACTTTCAAAAACCCATCAACTCTATTCTGTGATCAATCTCTGGCAGAGGTCAAAGTCCTTGGAGCTCCTTGGTGTTACATTCTGTCATGACTTGTCATGGGCCAATCACCTCTCAAAATTTTGTGAGCCACCATCTTTGAACCATTTGCAAAGCATTCATCTTGCATTATCCACCCTCTCAAACTTTTGTCCATCTTGGCACAATGACCTACAACTGCAAAAGATAGCACAGAATTTTAAACGTTCATTTTACAGATAGATTAGAATGCCCTTCAGAATGTGTCATCCTCCAAGAAGTAGCATCATCCCCTGCTGACACCAAACCGACAACTCAACCCAGCACCGTACTTGCTCAGAAGCGAGCACACTATCAGCTGGGCCATGAGCATAAGATGTAAAAAAACAAAAAAAAAAACAACAAACAACAAACAAACATAATAGTTAGATCTGTAATATTTAAACACGTACCATCAATAACCTGTGTAAAATCCATGAAACCGTGTGTGATTGGTAAAGAATTGCATGCCTGTGGATATTACGTCGAGCAGCATGTTTTCAATATTGAGGTTTGCTAAACTGTGATGATGATATTATTGTGATGTGGCTTTAGAGCAGCTTTTCAAATCGAATAGTAAACAATGGAAAATGTTATTAGCTTACACAGGGATAATAGCATCCCCTCTCCCAGTCCCCAACCTCCCCACCTGCAAAAGTGTCATCATGCACCACCAAGTAAGAATTATGGAAATCCACTGAGGTGAAAATTTTGGTGCCATTTCACGATTACAAAATACAAGTGGTTTAGAAACACATTACCTATTGCCTGAGTATATATTCACGTGCATATGATGATTTTAATATTGCATTAATGTAATGCCCAATTAATTTATGCATAATTGATGCAACACAGTTGGCATTATCATCCATTGACACAAGGATAAACACACAAGGAACTTTGGCCCAGGAGGAGGCCATTCGGCATAATATCCGCAGTCATGTACTGCACGAACCACAGTATCCACCACCCATCCACACACAAGCTACAGCAAATCCAGTATCCATCGCCCATCACAAGTTACCTACACCAACCCCAATATCCATCGCCCATCCACACACAATCAACACCGACCCCAATATCCATCACCCATCCACACACAATCAACACCGACCCCAATATCCATCGCCCATCCACACACAATCAACACCGACCCCAGTATCCATCACCCATCCACACACAATCTGCACCAACCCCAGTATCCATCACCCATCCACACACAATCTACACCAACCCCAGCATCCATCGCCCATCCACACACAATCAACACCAACCCCAATATCCATCACCCATCCACACACAATCTACACCAACCCAGTATCCAAGTCATCACAAGCTACCTACATGTTCTGCACTGCACCAACTCCAGTATCCAACACCAATCCACACAGAAGCTACCTACAAGTCCTGTCAACATCCCCATATCCCTCTATCTCCAATGCATCCAGGTGTCTATATAATTCGAATTTGAACCTATCTACCCCATCGACTGTCACTACCTTTCCAGGGCGACCATTCGACCATGCATTAACTGCTCTTTGAGTGAAAGACCCCACCTTAAAACTGTCCTAACTCTCATCTTCTTTACCCTCAAGCTTTGGTCCATGGTCCTATCACTGTCCAACATTAAGATTGTCCTACCACTGTGACTACAAGTCCTGTCAACATCCCCATATCCCTCTATCTCCAATGCATCCAGGTGTCTATATAATTTGAATTTGAACCTATCTACCCCATCTACTGTCACTATCTTTCCAGGGCGACCATTCATTAACTGCTCTTTGAGTGAAAGACCCCACCTTAAAACTGTCCTAACTCTCATCTTCTTTACCCTCAAGCTTGGTTCCTGTCCTTCATGTCCCAACATTAAGATTGTCCTACCACTGTGACTACAAGTGATTTCCAAAATTTGGCAAACTACAGTCAAAACACTGAGATGTGATAGATTAGTCCAAGCTAGGTTCAATGATAATTCACATCAACCTTGTTTTGTGACAATACAATGTTTTTTTGTGGTTTCTGGTCAATTTGTAGGTGCTGATTCCAAATCCAGTGAGTGACAGATGAGAAACCTTGAGCATTTTTCTTGAAACACAAAAATTCAAAATGGCCACCATGACACAATCATTTAGTTTATTATTTAATCGTTTTTGACACTTTTACAAGGTATATTGTTGTTGAGGCTGTGGAAGCATTTTGTATTTGAAATTTGGAATTTTATTTTGTATTTTTGGAAAGTACCCCTTCTGAAACCTGGTTGTTCAACGGGCATCGTTCATTCAATGATGTCTCCTATTCTGTGTTGAACAATCTTTAGTAATATCTTGCTCACATGTAAAATCAAGGTCATGGTTTGATTATATTTGAACATTCTCTTGCATCTCTTGCATGACTGCTTCCACGTTTTAGGTCATCATGCAATCCTGCTCAAGATCTGTGATTGGATAGCTGTAATTTTCATTGCCTCCTCCCTAACTACCTTAAATAGTTATATTGGAATTTTGTCAGCACCTAGTGCTGTTCCATTTGTCAGCTTTTCAGTGGTGTATGTACCTCACATTATATCACCATTGGTTCTTGTTCATAGTCTCTTTCTTCCAAGGTTACCATCATATTGCCATCTCGTTTGTATAGAGCTCTGGTATACTCCTATATTTCTTACATGAGATCCTTTCCCATTCTACCCTTAAGGGCCACAATCCTCCACTTGAACTATTCCGTAATCTCTGATCCTTTTAAAAAGATATTTTGTTTTTCCCACTCTGTTGTCAGTTTCCATTTCTATGCATGCTTCTTTGAAATATTTATTTGTCTTTCCTAGCTTGTCATTGGAAGTCAGCATTTAGCCGCTCAATGTCCTCTTTTGGTCCGCCTTTGTTTTTCATCTGTCTTCTTGTCTGCAATATTTATTGCCTCTTCTGACAGACATTTACCTTCTTCTTCCTGCTTGCTCTTGGGATGTTGTTTTTGGCCGATTATTTTACAACTAGAAAATACAACCCTTCGCTTTGCTGATGCGGGTATTAAGGGGAGGGGGCAGAGGAGGAAGGGGAGGAAGAGAGAGGAAGAGAGAGGAAGAGAGGAGAGAGAGGAGGCAGGAGGGAGGGGAGGCTCGAATGGGGGAAGAGCACAGAAAGGCAGGGGGGGAGATAGGTGGGGAGAGCGATGCCTCAAATGTTGCTATACACTGCGGGAGGGAGTGGTGTGAGGAGGGGGTGTGTGAGAGAGAGAGAGAGAGAGAGAGAGAGAGAGAGAGAGAGAGAGAGAGAGAGAGAGAGATACAGAGATATTAGTGAGTATGCTATTTCCCATATCGGCCTTAAAATAAGGTCTTGCTCAACCCACACCACATACGGTCTGAATGCATATTATGTTAGGCAACCACTCCTGAGCAGTTATGGGTGGGTTCACTTCAAATTGTGGTATAGCATTTTTTCTACAGGCCATTTGTATGGTGGGGTAGATGGAAGGGCTGGTGTTCATCATCCAGCACCATAATTTTTTTTTTTAATTTCTCACCATGATTGTTTTCTTGGCATGTACGAAAATGATTGACATTCCCTTCTTCCAGGCAGTGTCAATAAGAGACTGATGATCGTAGCTATTGTTCTCCATAAGAGAGTCCTCTGCCCAGCATCAAGGCCATTACGAGCGATACAAGCGAGGTGTTTCCTTGGCCATCTACCACCTACTCCCATATCTTCTTGTAATCCTGATCGGGAGGCTAAATTGGGGTAGTACACTTTGCCCAAAGGTGGCCAAAAATGGTGAATTAATGCAAAGGCCACCTCCTTCAAAAAAGATTGCTGCCTTCACCTACTAACCTGCCATACTTTTAACCTGCCATTACTAGTGCTAAATCTAATTAAAATAGGCTCTCACATAATTTTCATCATTTAGATGAAAGAGTGGTAATTTTCAAATGGTTAACCATAATTGTTGTGTTCCTGAATGCAAATCAAAAATATAGGATATCTGTACAAGAAATATCTGTAGATGAGCGGTATCGGGTTCGTACCATTTCCTGTTCATTCAAGCGAGTGGCGGCAGTGGATCAAACACACACACACACACCACTTCTCTTTTTACCAATAGATGCAAAAATCTAGCACTGTCTATATTTGCTGGGGTTGTCTGCACATCCGTGTCGAGTATGTTGGGGGTGAATTACGTTATTGAATAGACGGATTTTTGACAAATATCATGGCACTTAATGTCCACAACCGAAATGAAAATATGGCTCACATGTCTACATTGCCTCACATGAGAATCAAGCAATGACGAGACAGTGCAGAGGACAAACATGACATTTTGCTATTTTTTTTCCCTGCCATTCCACAGTCAACAGCCTCGAGCCTTCATTGAGGTCACGCATTCGGAGTACTAGCCGGTCTTGACTCTGTTTTGCTTTGGAAATCTGATATCATCGAGTCATTCACACAGATAGGTTGATGCCCGCTGAACCACCCTTGTATTTAGGATTGTTTAGTTAACCTCACCCCGGCTAACGAAACAATAAGTTTAGATTTAGGATTCTCTTCCAGAAGGGGATGCAAGACTATTGCCAGTGGCTGTGATTGTGTGTGTGTGTGTGTGTGTGTGTGTGTGTGTGTGTGTGTCATTGCGTCCACATTGATATATTTTTGCTTTAAAAATGGTTTTCTCTGCAACCGCTTGTCCGACCAATGCAAAACTTTAAACATCAGAGGGACTCCCCATGGAGAATGTTTTATTGGCAACTCTGATGTCATAGGTCACATGGTATGGCAGCCATATTGTATTAAAGGGGAAAAATTGGACATCTCCTAAACCGCTCAACGAGAAAAATTGAAACTTGGCATGTCATTAACTCCCCATGGGGTATATAGGGTGATAACGATGACTTCATCGGTGAAGTGGTATTCCAGCCATAATTGGTTGAATTGAAATATTTATCTGAAAAATATCTGAACTATGACTGGATGTGAGTGAATAATTAAATTTATGACTTTCATAACCCATGCTAAGAAACGATGTGACATAATAGGGTGCATGGATGATACGGGTATCTGGGCCATAATAGTGGTGTGTTCAGTTAACAATGAACACACAAGGCGAGACTATACGCTCTACAAGTGCTGTTCTAGTTATACTTTTTTCCTGGCAAGAAAACTTTGGTGCTCCATCTGCATTGACGCCTATTGGTGAAAAATATTATTCCTTCATTGTTGGACGTCTCTTGCTTACAAAGTGAACAGGCGAAAATGTACTAAAAAAAATGACACTGATGATCGTATTACAAAATGCCAATAAAATAATGTGTTGTTGGACATTAAGTGTTAGGCTCTGTGTGATGTTTAGCGTAAGGGCCTGATGTGATTTATACTTTGCACAAGCAACAATGAAAGCTGGCTCCACCATGGCCTGCTGTCGAATAATTCATTTCTATGGCATGCCTACCAATTTGTTCATCATGTGTTGGATTAACAAACAACCCTAGCCAGTATAGGGCTGACAGGATATTTCAGAGGTACCGTATTTACTTACCTTTGAGCTGTCTGCTAGAGTTCCATTGCCTTCCAAATTCTAAACTGTCATCCCGGTGTATTTCAGGGAGGATGTTGCACCACAGGCTACTATATACCAGTATTTGCTGCTGGTGGAAATTTACGATCCAATTGTGTCTTTTACAAGAGCAGCCCGTTGCTTGCAAGAACAATGACCAAATTCCAAATTCCTGATATAACATACAGAACCATGTGAGGGATTTCTTAGTTTCTCAGTCATGGAAACGAAAATGACATCTGAGCAACTAGATGCTCTGTTCATAATACCAAAATAAGCAAAATCTTGAGTTAATTCCATCTATTTATAAAATTGGGTAAACTATGTTCCAATCTCATAAAACAAAAGAGATTCTGAATACTACAACGTTTGCACATAGCCTACAATTTTGTACTATTGATTTACAAGAGAAGAGGTTTTATATTTGGATTTTGCACCTCCATCATATGTTTTAAAATCTGAACATAGATGAGTGCAGGCAAAGGGATAACCCGGTTAATCATAATCGAATATATAAAGCTCATTCTCAACACTCACTGACTGACTGATATCAATGTTCGGGACTTTTTGGGTGATGTAGAAAGCTGAAATTTCGCATGTGAACGGACATTGAAGCTGATACACTGGGAATAATCACAGAACTGTCGGAAAGCATCTGTAAATGAAAAAAAAATGAATGAAAAAAAAATGCAAGTGAGCAACCTGAGACAATAGGGAATCACATTGATTTTGTGTGCTGATGGACATCGAAGCAGATACACCGGGAAAAAACACAGATCCATTGGAAAGCATCTGTAAATGAAAACAGAAATATATTGAAAAAAATAAATGAAAACAAAATGAAACTAGGGCACTCGGTAGAGCGCATACCTCCACCACATGATGCCTGATTCACGAGGATATATATTCACGAGGATTCACGAGGATTCACGAGCGCATACCTCCCAATACATTTTTGAAATGTCATGCTATATATCATTTTTGGCCCGATCTCTCAATGGTGAAGAATCACGATTTAAATTAAATAATTCTCGTATCCAGATCCGAATTCGGATTTTCACCAAAATCGAAACAATTTGTCGTGGTCAAGCCTCCAAACAGTCCACCAAGTTTCATCCGAATCCATCGAAAACTTTT
>CM068968.1:25801494-25829925 GCA_035128595.1 Eptatretus atami
TATATATATATATATATATATTAGTTTCACTCTATCTCTCAATGGTGAAGAATCACATAAAAAATTCTAGTAGTTCGATCTTGATCCGGGTCTTCACCAAAATCTAAACAGTTGGTCCATGTCACACACCCAACTTGCCCATCAAATTTCATCTGGATCCATCCACAACTTCGAGATAATCATGCACACAGACAGTCAAACAAACAGACAAACAAACACGAAGAAGACGTCGTGCAGAGTACGATACTTGCAAAATCAATAAAACAAATTTCACCTCACAATTAATTGGTGGTTGAATTCATGACCAAATATATAGCTCCTCTTCAAATTACAAGTGAATCGGGTGATAATTGACAATTTTAGAAAATCGACCTGAGTTGACCTTTGGCCTTTCGACCTCCAAATATGGTTGGTTGAATTCATGACTTGTAATGTAAATCCCCTTCAAATTTTAAGTCAATCGGATGAAAATTGAGGATTTTAGAAATACCACCGAGTTGTTGACCTTTGGGCCTATGTTGACCTTAAAAATAATTTTTGGTTGAATTCAGTGACTTGTAATGTAAATCCCCTTCAAATTTCAAGTCAATCGGATGAAAATTGAGGATTTATAAATCTCACCTAAGTTTGACCTTTGGCCTATGTTGACTTTTGGTATATGTTGACCTGAAAATGATTAGTAGTTGAAGTCAGCGACCTGAAATATAAATCATCTTCAAATTTCAAGTCAATCGGATGAAAATTGAGGATTTTACAAACACCGAATTAGTTGTTGACCTTGGGCCTAAGCTGAACTTTTTGTCCATGTTGACCTCAAATAATTAGCTGGTTGAATTCAGTGACCTGATATGCATATCCTCTTCAAATTTCAATTAAATTGGATGATTATTGAGGATTTTAGAAAGCTCACATAAGTTGTTGACCTTTGGCCTATGTTGACCTTTTGACCTTTTGGCCTCAAAAACAATAATCATCTTCCTTATGCCAAACTCGACCATATGGTGAAGTTTCGTGAAGATCTGTTTTAAATTGTGACCTGTAGGTGATAAACAGCCAGACATACAAACAGACAAGCCGGTAGGCAGCGATGGGTCGCCGAGCATGGAAACTATAAGATATAGAGCAAAATGGATGTCATATAGCGGATAGAGAATCACCTTAAGATTATGCACATCAAATCTCATCCAGTTCCATCTACTGATAACTACTCGGTATCCATTTGAATGAAAAGTACCGAAAATGCGGTTTGAAATCGGAAATCCCCAAAGTTCGAGGGGGTGCTGTGGGTGAACAAAGATCTAAATCGAAAATCCGGCTCCATAATTTGTGCACAATGTATTCCAGACGATTAGTGTGAATTTTCATGACCATCCGACCATAACCCTAGGAGGAGTAGCATTTGGCACGAAGGCACCTCCAGCTCTCGCATATTATCGATGTTTGCACTAATTGACCTTTGACCCCTGACCTAAGCGAAATCGGTCAAAATGTCCTGAGGCAAAGTTGTAGTACTCATTGACTAACATGAACCTGCAAAGTTTCATTCGTATCGATGCACTCACCTGGTCGCTCGGGGGCCTTCAATTTTCGCCAATTTTCACGCATACCCTAATTGTAGGGGGCGCTGCTGGTAAAGTATCCCATATATCACAAAAACCGGAATACATTTGATAGAGCATCACCTGTAGATCATTCGTGCCAAATTTCATAACCCTACGTGGGATAATGGCTTTCAGAATTGATTTCGCATGAACGGTACCGATTTTGAAGGTTTTTCGGTTGTTGCTATGGAACCAAAGCGTCCCTAGCAACCATCACAATTTCCAAAGCACTAGGTCATAAGATGTACCTACCACCCGAGTTTGGTGAAAATCCGCCCACGTTCACTACCAATTATGCTGATGACAAACGAACAAACATCCAAACAAACAGACAGAATTACTGACAATAAGGGTCACCTATTTCGGCGACCCAACAGACAGACAGACAGATTAACAAAATCGACTGACCAATATACTTTAAAAATCCTTGATTTTTCAATTAACAAACAGACAGAGAGTGATGAAAACATAACCTTTTTCACTTTCGGTGGTGCAGGTAAGAAAACAAATGCAGGTGAGCAACCCGAGACAATGGGGAAGCATGGTAATTTTGTTTGCCGATGGACATCGAAGCAGATACATCGGGAAAAATCACAGAACCGTCAAAAGGCATTTGTAAATGAAAATGTAAATAAATAATAATCAATAGATTTAAATAAAAAAAATGAAAAAGCAAATGCAGCTGAGCGACCCAAGACAATGGGGGAAGCAAGGTTCGTTATTGCTTACAATGTGTAACCGTACCCTACGAGTATCTAATAAGCCTCGGTTAGACTTTGAAAGATATTCCAATATCAATCATTGCAGGCTAATGGATAGTCACTTTCATGGTACTTCCATAATCATGGGATGATTGCACACGATGTTTTCAAAAACTGAGCATGTTTGTTGATATTTCACCCAAAGATCAGAAATAGGCAATAAATGGATTGCTTACTCCATAAAGCGCAGGAACAACTTTTTTGGAATCGGGTATTCCTTAGCATCTGAGAGCCATGGGGTTTCTTTATTTGCTCATTACAAAATTACACATACTAGAAGCACTCGCTCCCTCTGGGAGCCGTCAAGGGGGTCATGTTATTTATATTTATGCCTATTTTACTGCAAGGGGTCCCATGACTACACACCCAAAAAATGGTTGTGATCGGTTCAGCCATTGTTGCGGTACCTGGGAACAGACAGACAGACAGAGGGTGAATTATAGTAAAGATGCTGTTCCGCATGCTGTTGGTTTAATTCGTCTGATTTTTGTTGTTTCAGAGTATTACCCAAAAGTTTGCTGTGTCATCCAAATATGAATGTCACAAAAATAGAAAAGAAGATGACGCCTCAAAATAAAATCGACAAACTTATAGTCTGCGTATTTGGCCAAAGTGTTGCATTTATGAAGCTGTGAACTGTTCTTCTTATTAAATTTTTTTGCACGTCCACCAATTAATGCCGCCAAACAGGTCTTCCAGCTTAACATTATTTCCAGGAACGGCACACAAATCGATGCCTCGTCCTGTTTGCGAGACACCAGGATGACAGTTTGTATCTGGGCCGAAATTAGAACCCAGACAGGACGCCTCAGAAGTGAGTGTACATACCTGCAAGCCAACCTGCTGGCCTGCTGTGAACCTTGATGGAATTGGATATGAAACTGTCACTCATCACGCACGTGCTGATGCAACGCATCTGCTCATCTTGCTTATACACAGCAGATGTGTGAAGTGTTACTTGGGTGTTGTCCCAGTGGTACTCCTGGGCAGCATTCTGAACTAGTAATTGAGTCGTTCCTGGCAAAAGCGAGTAGCACCAGCACTCTTTCTCTTGGCAGCTGTTCTCACAGAGGTAAGCAGGCTGTGTTTTGGCATGCTGTACAATGGTAAGCTGTCAAGTTATCAAATTGAGTTTCCAGTTCTTGTGCAAAGTTCTGTGTTCCCATGGCTCCAACAGTATTACACCTGGCATGAGACCACCAAATGTAGGCACCCCAATGTAAAAGCCAATATTTTATTTTTCTCTCCTTCAAACAGATGTACAGTTCATTTAAGTAAGCAAACAGGAACCTCGTCTGCTTGTGAAGCTTAACTCCATTAATGATTATTTTTCACATCGTTCTTTCATCCAGGACACATACGTAAGATTACGTCTTCAAAAAAGGCCTGGACAGCTTTCACAACATACTGACAAAAGGTTTTTGCTTTCTTACTCTGATCAAAAGTGTCCAAAAACGTTGGCCATACTTTTCCGCCAAATGTTCCTGGAGTTCCTTGGAGCTGGCTTTCCTGGAATTCAGTCTTTGCTTAAAAATTTGAGGACACCACGACGCTCGATTTTGGTAATAGATCCATAATTGTCTCCTGCCCCCTCCGACAAGGTCAACGACGGGGACATTAAAATTATGTTGCCATGGCAACCATCTCGGTACCCTGGCTTGTTGTGCGTTGTAGCGCACTTCTGGATTACATTCTAAAAGCACAAACAATTTCAGGTTGATGAAACGAATGTCATTTATCAAAGCAAACTTGAAAACCACACTCCAAGGTGCCAATGAACATTTGTTCCTTGAACTTATGAACACTCTCGTATCCAAACTATTGCCTCTCCTGCTAAGGTTCAACATTGGAAAACTCCATCCTATATCTTATAGCAATAGAAATGTCACTTGTTTTGCATCAAGTTTCTGTCAATCTCTCTTTGGAAACAGCTTCACCAATTTTGGATTCAATGAAGACCAGATTGTTAAAAAAAAAATGAATGCCATACACCGAGCATGTTTTACCTCTTGCAATATGTGATACATGAAGAGCATCCATATATGAACAGACGCGAGCGACAAGTGAGAAATGTGGTTAGGACACGTGATTTTTGATGTTCATATTTGAGCCTGGGAGGAACCGTGCCTGATTTGTCTGTGAAAATAATAAATTAATAATTGAATACAAGGGTACAGCGTCTAGTAATAAACAAATCATGTTAACCATTTATAGTTGACACCACATGGAATAATCCTTACTCGAGGTTTTCAACAAGCCATCATGCTGCAAATTGCCTCCTGTTCTCCATCATTTAGCATATTCTTCTTCCAGAAACAGTTTTCTTGAAAAATAATGATGTTCCGGATCCAAGGTGACTCTGTATTAAAGAACCATATATCAAGTTTGATGGAACCCTGGGTCGTGATCGTCTTCCTAACCACATATGATGTCATTATTCCCTCAAGTTGATATGTGTGACTAATGAGTCAATGAGACCTTTAGTTGAACTTCAAACACTTGCAAATTTGGCTTTTTTTTATAATCTTAGATTTATTTATATAATTGTTCAGCATGCTTCATGATTCCATCTGTGTTTGTGATGATATTTGCATTTTCTTACTTCATGGCAGACATATCGTGTTTCGTCGTAGGACTTCTCGTGTCGACTTTTAAGCTTCTGTTCTTGTCTATTACTTTGTCAGTTTTTTATTTTTTTTTAAGGGTTCAATTTTCTCTTGGCCTTTACAAACTTCTTCCTTCGAATTGTAATCAGTTCACATCATTCAACTTTGTAACTGTGGTGCTTCACTTCTATTCTTGCCTTTTATTTATTAAGTTGTCTCCCTGGAATTTTTGAATTTTGACCATTTCTGTGTCCCTGAAAATGTAGTGGCAGGAGAGGAGGTAGATAGGTTTAAATTAGAATAGGTATCTGGATGCACAGAGATGAATAGGGGTATGGAGGTTATGTGTGGATGGATGATGGTTTCTGGAGTTGATGGTTGGTGCAGCGTAGGCGTGATGGACCAAATGGCCTTCTCCTGCGCAAAAGTTCCTTGTATATCCTCGTGTAGGTTCTTGGTTTTGCATAAATTGCTGAGACGTCTTTTATCAACTTTATTGCAGTTGAGGTTTGTATTAGTTGTCTGTCTGCTTTTTTTTTTTCTTGGAGAAAAAAAACCCAACTATATAACTATATTGAACACATCAAATCGAAATAAATAATTCTAAAGTGCACTTTCACATTCAGGCAGTAATTTGGAATCTGGAAGGGTGCCAACTACTCTTCGCTGAAAGATGCGGGGATTTTCAACGTCCATCAGCTAATGCTAACAGACAAGTCCCAAACTGAGTATCCACTAAAAGGATGATGTATTCATTGATGCAACACACAATGCCTATGCAGCAGCAGTCCTTCAATTTATCGTTGTGTAGAAATCGATCCCATACCACTGGACAGCTCAAAGGCAACTGTGCTACTTCTGCACCGTTCCAACAGACTGTCAGCAGTGTGAAAACTTGTCTCAGTCGGAGCTCGGACTAGCTTGAGATTCGAGGTTATCGGAGTGTGAAGGTGTTACCAACCTCAGAGAGTGTTCACCACCAAAAATAGTATTCTACCAACACAAGCCAGAATATTTGTATGACATATTTCTGTAGCTGTTGCTACTAAGCTTTTACAAAAGCTTCGTTTGCTTGTTCATTCGGGGTCGTCTGCATAGCACGTCCACAAAAATGGCAGATTTTTTCATCTCTCTCTCTCTCTCTCTGTCTCCATTCAATATCCCTTCCTTCTTATTTATTTCTTCTCAAATTTCCTTTCTGTTTTTCTTCTCCCCCCCCCCCCCCCCCCCCCCCTCCCCATCCTCCATACCTTCCCTTTTCTCCCCTATCCCACAAATGGAGCCATTGAATTGCATACCGTGATGGCAGCTCAAAGGAGCTGGGATCAATATCTGATTAATAAACAATGAGGCACAAGAAAGGGCAAGGGGCTAGTCAATGCGTATCAACTAAATTAAAGCAAATATGGCAAATTGAGTTTGACAGTTGCACCATTCATTATGCATGAGACAGACTAAGAGGAATAGTATCTCAGAATGTACATTTCCTCCTGGATTATGTGTGAGCACTTAAGAGTGCCTACAAGGTTTTGAGGGTACACAACTTACAAATGGCCCCCAAGTGCACAAGTTCAAAATGGATGTTTTGGGTTTGTTTAACCAGGCTGAAATACAACTGCCGCTTGGAGTGGATTTATTGTACATTGTTGCCATCGAATGTGGAAGGAGGTTGTTTTCACCCCTGTCTGTCTGTTTGTTACTTGTGAAAATCGAAGATTTTTCAAGTATATTGGTTAGTCGATTTTGTTATTTTGTTTGTCTGTCTTTCAGTCCCCTACAGGTCACAATTCTAAACCGATCATCATGAAACTTTACCAAGTTGTAAAGATTGTCTCAACTGAGAAGCATGTTGATTTTGAGGTCGAAGGTCAAAGGGCGTCGAGGTCACATTTCTAAAAATCGTCATTTTTCATCGGATTAACTTGAAACTTGAACAGGATTTGCATATTGCATCACTGAATTGGGAAAACAACTGTTTTTGAGGTCAAAATGTCAAAGGTGAACTCAAGGTCAAACTTCTAAAATCATCAAATTTCATCTGAAAAATCGTCACTTTACATCCTATCAACTTGAGAATTAAACAGAAATTGTATACTCCATCACTGACTTTGGAAAGCAACTATTTTTGAGGTCAAAAGGTCAAACGGTCAACTCAAGGTCAAACTTCAAAAATCATCCATTTCAATCTGAAAAAGAATCAATTTTCTTCCGATTGACAATAACTTTGATTATGATTGACTTGAGCATTAATCTTAATAAAATGGACAATTTGATCGATCCATGGAACCTTGAAGTGGAGGGTAGATTTGTAAGTATCGTGCTCTGCACAACGTCTTTTTCTGTTGTTTGTTTTGTCAATCGCCTACATGTCACAATTTTAAATCGATCTTCATGAAACTTCACCACATGCTAGAGTTTGTCATAAGCAAGAGGCCTATTCTTTTTGAGGTCAAAAGGTCAACTGAGATGTTGTTCTAGTTTATTTATGTATTGCACATTTGTTGTACATAATAACTGGAAAGATTACTGCATGATCAACGAGAAGGGCACTTGGTAGAGTGCATACCTTTGCCATGCAATCCTGATCCACGAGAATATATCGGGCCCAATACATTTTTGAAATATGGTATATATCGTTTTTGGCCCTATTTCTCATGGTGAAATCACTTTTAAAATTAAATAATTTTCGTATCCAGATCCCGATCTTCACCAAAACCGAAGTAATTCGTCCTAGTCACACACCCAACATGTCCACCCAGTTTCATATGAATCAGTCTACAACTTTTTGAGATACTGTGATATATATCAGTTTAGCCTGATTTTTCAATGGTGAAGAATCAATTAAAGAAATTGTTGGATCTGCATTCGGATCTTCACCAAAATTGAATCAATTCTTTCTCATCACACACCCAATGTGTCCACCAAGTTTCATTCGAATCCGTCCACAACTTTTTGTGATATCATGCTATATATAGTTTTTGGCCCTATCTCTCAATCATGAAGAATCACTCAAAAAATTCTAGTAGCCGGATCCGCATCCGGATCTTCACCAACACCTAATCAGTTTGTCGTTGTCACACGTCCAACCTGCACACCCACCATCCGGATCCATCCACCACTTTTTGAGATGTCCTGCATGTGCAGGCTGCACACAAACAAACAAACAAGAAGAAGACGTCGTGCAGAGTACGATACTTCCAAAATCCATAAAACAAATTTGACCTCAAAAATAATTGGGGGTTGAATTCAATGACCAAATATGCAACTTCTCTTCAAATTTCAAGTCAATCAGATGAAAATTGACAATCTTAGCAGTTTGGCGTGTGTTGACCTTTTGGCCTATGATGACATCAAAATAATTAGTGGTTTAATTAATTGACCTGATGTGCAAATACTCTTCAAATTTCAAGTCAATGGGATGAAAACTGAGGCTTTTAGAAATACCACCTTAGTTGTTGACCTTGGGCCTATGTTGACTTTTTGGTCTATTTGACCTCAAAAATAATTCACTGGTTGAATTCAGTGACCTGAAATATAAATTCTCTTCAAATATCAAGTCAATCGGATGAAAATTGAGGATTTTAGAAATACCACCTTAGTTATTGACCTTGGCCTCATGTTGACCTTTTGGTCATTTGACCTCAAAAATAATTCTGGTTGAATTCAGTGACCTGAAATATAAATCTCTCTAAATTCAAATCAATCGGATGAAAATTGAGGTTTTAAAATCACCTTAGTTATTGACCTTAGGACCTTATGTTGACCTCAAAAATAATTGGCTTGTTGAATTCAGTGACCTGAAATATAAATCCTCTTAAATTTCAAATCAATCGGATGAAAATTGAGGTTTTTATAAATGTCACCTTAGTTATTGACCTTAGGCCTATGTTGACCTTTGGTCAATGTTGACCTCAAAATAATTGGCTTTTGATTCAGTGACCTGAAATATAAATCCTCTTAATTTCAAATCAATCGGATGAAAATTGAGGGTTTTTATAAATGTCACCTTAGTTATTGACCTGGCCTATGTTGACCTTTTGGTCAATGTTGACCTAAAAATAATTGGTGGTTGAATTCAGTGACTGAAATATACAGTATATACTTTTCAAATTTCAAGTCAATTGGATGAAAAATGAGGATTTTAGAAATGCCACCTAAGTTGTTGACCTTTTAATCTATGTTTACCTCAAACATAATTGGCGAGTTCAATTCAGCGAGCGGAAGTATAAAACTCTTCAAATTTCAAGTCAATCTGATGAAAATTGAGGATGTTAGAAATGTCACCAAAGTTGTTGACCTTTTGACCTCAAACATAGGCTTCTTCCTTATGACAAACTCTACCATGTGGTGAAGATCAGTTTAAAATTGTGACCTGTCGGCGATAAACAGACAGACAAACAGACAAACAGACAGACAGAATAGCAAAATCGACTGACCAACATACTTGAAAAATCTTCGATTTTGCAAGTAACAAACAGATTAAACAAGCTCAAATGAGCTAAGATCCTCGTCCTCTAAATGATGACGTCATAAAAACGAATATGACGTCATTGTGATGTATCAGGTTTGCGATAAATTATCTGTGCTAATGCCGACTTGATTCCGCAAACAAAATTCAAACAGCTTGCCGAGTTTCGGAGATAATGGTATAGGCGATTTCCATTGGCGGCGATATTATGACGTCAACTTTTTTTCTAGGAAGAATTTCCAAAACCAGAGATGGTTTTTACTGCCTGCGCGTGGGCTTTCTGCATATACATGGCAAGTTTCACGAAGATCCGATGAAAACTCTGGTTGTGAAACAAAAAATGTCAAAAAAATTGATATGACGTCATAGTGATGTATCATATGTGCGGTAATTAATCTCTGTTAATGCCCTGTTTGATTCCCACAAACAGAATTCAAAAAGCTTGCCCAGTTTCGGACATAATTTTTGAGGCGATTTCCATTAGCGGAGATATTTTGACGTCATAACTTTTTTTTCTAGGAGGAATTTAAAACAAACAAAAATCAAAAATAAAAAAAAAAAAAAAACAAAAAAAAAAAAAAACCAACAACAAAACAAATAAAAAACAAAAAATGAATATAAAACAAACCAAAAAAAAATAAACAAAAAGAATAGAACAAAAAAACAAAACAAAAAACAAAAAACAAAGAACAACAACAAAATAAAAACAAATAATCCAAACAACAAATTCATTTGAGTCTCTCTCAAGCAACCTGTCGTTGGACACAAAAGGTCTGACCAGTGATAGCCAAGGATTTTCCGAAGAGACCTAGGTACCAAAGGAATTAAGTTTCCATCTCAGATCTTGGTCAGAGTCCAAGTCTCGCATCCAATAGGGCCAAGACTGGAGCACCAAGGACCTGAAGACTAGACTTTCGTCCTTCCCGCACAGGTACCGCAGCGCCACACCCCATTTCCAGTGAATCCATGACTCCCCAGGCAGACCCAGGGACGTCTATTTGACCTCTGACTCCACAGCAGCAGAGACAGAATAATCACTGCCAAGGTAAGTGAATCTTCTCCGTGACCTCAACATTCCTCACCACAAAACCAGGCACAGAAGGAACAGCAGCCTATCAATGGGATACAAAACGTAAACAGTTCCAGCCAGATGGGTTTGCACTTTACAATGCCGTTCCTATTTTTATATGAGGAAAGATGGTAGAAAATTGGATGTAAAGGAGGGTTTGCAAAGCATAGCTTGTGTACAAAATGAGCAATTGTTCATCTTCTCTTTGGCTCGCAGATAACTTCTGTTCAAGTGGATTTTTGGCTGTTAAGTCAGGAGCAGATGAAATATTGTGTCAATTTCCTGGGAATGTGAAATTAATGCAGCAGGAAGTTCTCAACATTCTAATAGTTGTCTCCACACACCAAACATTACTTTCAAAACAACCTCAACTCCTATTCTGTAATAATCTCTGGCAGAGTCAATACCTTGGAGCTCCTTGGTGTTACATTCTGTCATGACTTGTCATGGGCCAAGTCACCTCTCAAAGTTTTGTGAGCCACCCATCTTTGAACATTTGCATAAGCATTTGCATTCTTGCTTTAATCCCCTCTCAAACTTTTGTCCATCGTTGACAATGACCTGTACTACTGGCAAAAGATAGGCACAGAAAGCTTTGAAAGTTATTTTACAGATAGGTTAGGAATGCCCTTCAGAATTGTTGTTTTTGTCATCCTCCAAGAAGTAGCATCATCCCTGCTGGACAGACCAAAGGACACTCAACCAGCACCGTACTTGCATCAGAAAGCGAGCCCTATCAGCTGGGCCATGAGCATAAGATGTAAAAAACAAAAAAAAAACCAACAACAACAACAAACATAATAGTTAGATCTGTATATATTTAAACACGTACCCTATCATATCTGTGTAAATCCATGAAACACGTGTGTGATTGGTGAATTGCATGCCGTGGATATTACAGGTAGAGCGAGCATGTTTTCATTATGAGGTTTCTAAAACTGTGATGATGATAATTATTGTGATGTGGCTTTAGAGCAGCTTTTCAAATAGAATAGTAAACAATGGAAATGTTATTAGCTTGACACAGGATAATAGCATCGCCCTCTTATCCGCCAGTCCCCAACTCCACCTGCAAAGTGTCATCATGCCCGCACAGTAAAGAATTATGGATCCACTTGAGGTGCAAATTTTTGTGGCACTTACGGATTACCAAATATCAAGTGGTTTAGAAACACATTATATTGCACTGAGTATATATTCAGTGCATTGATGATTTTAATATTGCCATTTATGTAATCCCGAATTAATTCTTATGCTTTAATTGATGCCAACAAGTTGGCAATTAATCATCCATTGACAAAACGGATAAACACACAAGGAACTTTGGCCAGGGGAGGCCATTCGGCATATAATATCGCAGTCATCGTACTGCACGAACACAGTATCCACCACCAAGTCCAACACACAGCTACAAGCAAAATCCAGTATTTCCATCGCCCATCCGAAGTTACTTACACCAACCCCAATATTCATGCCATCACCACACACAATCAAACAGGTACCCCGAATATCATCACCCATCACACCACATCAAACACACGACCCCAATATCATCGCCATGCCACGACACAATCACACCACCCTAGTACCATCACGCATCCACACATGCAATGCATTGCACCCACCCAGTATCATCACCATGCCACATCAACAATCTACACAACCAGCATCATCGCGCATGCCACACAATAATCAATCAACACAGAACCCAATATCCATCACACCATCACACACAATCTACACCAGAGCCCTAGATATCTCAATCTAACACCATCATCCATCACCATCACACCAACCACCAGATCGCATACCATCCACACACATTACCGTCCCATCCACCCACATCTACACCAACCTAGTATCCATCAGCCCATCCACCCAATCACAGCAACCCCAGTATCGCAAGTCACAAAGCTACTACATGTTCTTGCATGCATCGCAATCCAGTATCCAACACCATCCACACAGAAGCTACCTAAGTCCTGTCACATCACCCAGTATCCCTTCTATCCGTCCAATGCATCCAAGGTGTCTATATTAATTCGAATTTGCAACCTATCTACCCATCGACTGTCCTACCTTCCAGGGCGACATGTCGGACCATGCATTAACTCCTTCTTGGAGTTGAAAGACCCACCTTAAAACTGCTCTAACTCTCATTTCTTTACTGAGCTTTTGGTCCATGGCTCCTATCACTTGTCCAAGCATTTAAGTTTGTCCCTACCCTGTGACTACAAGTTACGTGTACTCCCCTATCCTTTATCTCCAATGCATCCAGGTGTCTATTAGTAATTTGAATTTGAACCTATTACCCATCTCTGTCAACTATCTTATCCAGGGCGGACCATTATTAACTGCTCTTTTGAGTGTAAAGATCCACCTTTAAAACTGTTCTAATCTCATCTCTTTTTACCCTCAAGCTTTGGCTCATGGTCCTATACTGTCAACATTAAGATTGTCTACACTGTGACTACAAGTCCTGGTCAACATCCCATATCCCTTATCCGCACAGCATCCAGGTTGTCTATATATTTTGAATTTGAACGCTATCTACCCCATCTATGTCACTATCTTTCCAGGGGCGACCATTCATTAACTGCTCTTTGGAGCTGAAATGACCACCACTTAAAACTGTCCTAGACTTCTCATCACTCTTTTACCCTCAAGCTTTGGCGGCATGGGTCCTACGACTTGGTCCAAACATAAGATTGTCATACACTGTTGACTAAGTCCTGTCACATCCCCTATATCCTCTATCTTCATGCAGCCAGGTGTCCTATAAATTTTGAATTTGAACCTATTTACCCATCTAGCTGCCTATCTTTTCCAGGGCGACCATTCATTAACTGCTCTTGAGTGAAAGACCCCACTTAAATTGTCCTAACTCTGCATCATTTCTTTACCCTAAGCTCTTGGTCCGATGGTTTCCTAGTCACTGTCCAACCATTAAGATTGTCTCGCCTGTGACTACAAGTGATTTCTAAAATTTGGCAAACTACAGTCCAAACACTGAGATGTGACTAGTTAGTGCAAGCCTTTGAGGTTTCAAATGATAATTCACATCAACTTGTTTGTGACATACTACAATGTTTTTTGTGGTTTTTGGTCAATTTGTAGGTGCTGATTCCAAATCCAGTGAAGGACAGATGAGAAACTTGAGATTTTTCTTGAACAACAAAATTCAAAATGGCCACCATGACACAATTCATTTAGTTTATTATTTAATGTTTTTGACACTTTTAACAAGGTATATTGTTGTTGAGGCATGTGGAAAGCATTTTGTATTTAAATTTTGGAATTTTATTTTGTACTTTTTGGAAAGTACCTTCTGAACCTGGTTGTTCAAGGGGGCATCTTTTTCATGTCAATAGATGTCTCCTATTCCTGTGTAAGCGATCTTTAAGTAATATCTTGCTCACATGTAAAATCAAGGTCATGGTTTGATTTATATCTTTGGAACATTCTCTTGCATTCTCTTGCATGACTGTCAGTTTTTAGGTCAATACATCAATCGCTGCGTCAAGATCTTGTGAATTGGATAGCTGTAATTTTCAATTGCTCCTCCCTAACTACCTAATAGTTTATATTGGATTTTGTCAGCATAGTCTGTTCATTTGTCACTTTTCAGTGGTGTATGTACCTCACATTATACACCATTTGTTCATTGTTCTAGTCTCTTTTTCTCAAGGTTATCATCAATATTGCATCTCGTTTGATAGAGCTCTGCGTTTAGGCTCTTTTTCTTACATGAAGATCCTTTTCCCATCTACCCTTAAGGACCCAATCGCTTCCACTTTGAACTATTTGTAATCTCTGTCTTCTTTTAAAAAGATATTTGGTTTTTCCGCCTCTGTTGTCAGTTTCCATTTTCTATGCATTTCTTGAAATATTTATTGTGTCTTTCCTAGTTGTCATTGGAAGTCAGCATTTAGTCCGCTCATGTCTCTTTTGGTCCGCTTTGTTTTTCATCGTTCTTTTGTTGCAATATTTATTGCCGTTTCTGACGACATTTACTTCTTTCTCTGCTTGCTCTTGGAATGTTGTTTTTGGCCGATTATTTACAACTAGAAGAATACAACCCTTCGCTTTTGCTGATGCGGGTATTAAGGGGAGGGGCAGAGGAGGAAGGGGAGGAAGAGAGAGAGAGAGAGAAGGAGAGAGGAGAGAGAGGAGGCAGGAGGGAGGGGGGCTTCCAGAATGGGGGGGAAAGAGACAAGAATGAGGCAGGGGGGAGGATACGGTGGGGAGAGGATGCTAAATGTTGCTATCACTGCGGGAGGGAGGGGTGTGAGGAGGGGGTGTGTGAGAGAGGAGAGAAGAGAGAAGAGCGGAGGAGATGAGAGAGAGAGAAGAGAGAGGAAGAGAGAGAGAAGGAGAGAGATACAGAGATTTAGTCAAGTAGCTATTTCCCATTATCGGCCTTAAATAGGTTCTTTGCTCCAACCCACACACTACAAGGTCTGAATGCATTATTATGTTAGGGCAAACCACATCCTGAGAGTTTTAGGGTGGGTGTTCACTGTCCAAATTGTTGGTATACATATTTTTTCTACAGCTTTTGTAGGTGGGAGAGGTGTGGAAGGCTGGTGTTCATCATCCAGCACGCATAATATTTTTTTTTTTTAAGTTTTCACCATGATTGTTTTCTGGCATGTACGGAAAATTGGTTCACTTCCCTTATATCTCAGGCAAGTGTCAATAAGAGATGATGATGTAGCTATTGTTCTCCATAAGAGAGTCCTCTGCCCAGCATCAAAGGCCTTACGAGGGATACAAGCGAGGTGTTTTCCTTGGCATCTACCACCTCTCCCATACTTCTTTGTTAATTCCTGATCGGGAGGCTAAAGTTGGGGTAGCTACATTTGCCAAAGGCTGCCAAAAATGCGTGAATAAGCAAGGCACCTTTCAAAAAAAGATATGCTGCCTTCACCTACTACAGTGGCATACTTTTAACCTGCCATTCTAGTGCTAAATCAATTAATAGGCTCTCCATAATTTTATCTATTAGATGAAAAGTGTAATTTTCAAATGGTTAGACCATAATTTGTTGTGTTCCTGAATTGCAAATCAAAATATATGGATATCTGGTACAAGAATATTGTAGTGAGCGGTATCGGTTGTACCTTTCGTTCTTCAAGCGAGTGGCGGCAGTGCGTCAACCAAACACACACACACACCACACACACACCACACACACACGCATCACACACACACACCTTCTCTTTTTCCAAATAGATGCAAAATCTAGCACTGTCTATTTTTGCTCGGGTTGTCTGCACATCGTTCGAGGTATGTGGGGGTGGAATTACGCATTTTAAGACCGGATTTTTGACGAAATATCATGGATCTTATTCCACAACGAAATGAAAAATATGGCTCACACTGTCTTACATTGCTCACGATGAGAATCAGCATGCGACGAGCAGTGCAGAGACAACATGAATATTTGCTATTTTTTTTTCCTGGCATCCACAGTCAACAGCCTCGAGCCTTCATTGAGGTCAACGCATTCGAGTTACCTAGCCAGTCTTAACTCGTTTTGCTTTGGAACTGAATTTCATCGGTCAATTTCACACAGAATAGGTTGTGCGCCGTGAACACCTGTATTTGAGATTGCTTTAGTTAACCTCACCACCGCTACGAAAAAAAGTTAGAAATTCAGGTTCCGTGGTCCAGAAGGGATGCAAAGACTATTGCAGTGTGTGTGTGTGTGTGTGTTTGTTTGTGTTTGTGTGTGTGTGTCTTGCGTCCACATTGATATATTTGCTTTTAAAAATGGTTTCTCTGCACCGTGTACGACCAATGCAAACTTTTAACATTCAGAGGGATCCATAAGGAGAAAAAATCGTTTTTATTGGCAACTTGATGTCTTAGGTACTGGCATGGCAGCCATATTGTATTATAAGGGAAAAAATTGGACACTGCTCCTAAACCGCTCAAACGGAAAATTGAAACATGGCATGTCATTAAACGTCCCATGGGGTATATAGGGTATAAATAAATAGACTATCATCAAGGTGAAAGATAAAGGATGTCTTAGCCAGCATGAATTGGTTGATTGGAATATATTATCTGAAAATAGTCGTGACTATGATGGATGTGAGTGAAGTAATTATAATTATGACTTTCATAAACCAGTGCTTAAAGAAACGATGTGACATAATAGGGTGCATGGGATAGTACGGGATAATCTGGGCCTAAAAAGTAGTTGGTGTAGTTCAGTTAACTAATGAAACATACAAGAGCAAGATAGACTAATACGCTAAACTAAAGTAAGCTGATCAGTAATTATACATATATATTCACTAGAAGACAAAGAAAACTTTGGTGATCCAATCTGCATCGACGCGCTAATTGAGTGAAAATATTAATTTCTTCATTGTTTGGACGTCTCTTGCTTACAAAGTGAACAGCAGCGAAAATGTACTAAAAAAATGACACTGATATCGTATTACAAAATGCCAATAAAATAATGTTGTTGTTGGACATTAAGTGTTTAGGCTTTGTGTGATGTTTAGCGTAAGGGCTGATGTGATTTATACTTTGCACAAGCAACAATGACAGCTGGCTCCACCATGGCCTGCTGTCGAATAATTCATTTCTATGGCATGCCTACAATTTGTTCATCATGTGTTGGATTTAACAACAACCCTAGCCAGTATAGGGCTGACAGGATATTTCAGAGGTACATATTTACTTACCTTTGAGCTGTCTGCTCGAGTTCCATTGCCTTCCAATTCTAAACTGTCATGGCCGGTGTATTTCAGGGAGGATGTTGCCCACAGGCTACTATATACCAGTATTTGCTGCTGTGGAAATTTACGAATCCAATTGTGTCTTTTACAAGAGCAGGCGCCGTTGCTTGCAAGAACAATGACAAATTCCAAATTCCTGATATAACATACAGAACCATGTAGGGATTCTTAGTTTCAGTCATGGAAACGAAAATGACATCTGAGCAACTAGATGCTCTGTTCATAATACCAAAATAGCAAAAATCTTGAGTTAATTCCATCTATTTATAAAATTGGGTAAACATTGTTCCAATCTCATAAAACAAAAGAGATTCTGAATACTACAACGTTTGCACTAGCCTACAATTTTGTACTATTGATTTACAAGAGGAAGAGGTTTTATTATTTGGATTTTGCACCTCCATCATATGTTTTTAAAATCTGAACATAGATGAGTGAGGGCAAAGGGATAACCCGGTTAATCATAATCGAATATATAAAGCTCATTCTCAACACTCACTGATGACTATATCAATGTTCGGGACTTTTTGGGTGATGTAGAAAGCTGAAATTTCGCTAGGAGGACATTGAAGCTGATACACTGGGAATAATCACAGAACTGTCGGAAAGATCTGTAAATGAAAAAAAAAATGAATGAAAAAAAAATGCAAGTGAGCAACCTGAGACAATAGGGAATCACATTGATTTTGTGTGCTGATGGACATCGAAGCAGATACACCGGGAAGAAAAAACACAGATCCATTGGAAAGCATCTGTAAATGAAAACAGAAATATATTGAAAAAAAATAATGAAAACAAAATGAACTAGGGCACTTCGGTAGAGGCATACTCCACCACATGATGCCTTGATTTCACGAGGATATATGGGGCCCAATACATTTTTGAAATGTCATGCTAATATATAATTTTTGGCCGATCTCTCAATGGTGAAGATCACGATTTAAATTAAATATTCTCGTATCCAGATCCGAATTCGGATTTTCACCAAAATCGAAACAATTTGTCGTGGTCAAGCCTCCAAACAGTCACCAAGTTTCATCCGAATCCATCGAAAACTTTTTGAGATATTGTGTATATATATATATATATATATATATATATATATATATATATATATTAGTTTCACTCTATCTCTCAATGGTAAGAATCACATAAAAATTTAGTAGTTCGATCTTGATCCGGGTCTTCACCAAAATCTAAACAGTTGGTCCATGTCACACCCAACTTGCCATCAATTTCATTCTGGATCCATCCACAACTTCGAGATAATCATGCACACAGACAGTCAAACAAACAGACAAACAACACAGAAGAAGACGTCGTGCAGAGTACGATACTTGCAAAATCAATAAAACAAATTTCACCTACATTATATTTGGTGGTTGAATTCATGAGCAAATATATAGCTCCTCTTCAAATTACAAGTGATCGAGGTGACAATTGACAATTTTAGAAATTCGACCTGAGTTGACCTCCAAAAATAATTGGTTGGTTTGAATTCACTGACTTGTATGTAAATCCCTCTCAATTTTAAGTCAATCGGATGAAAATTGAGGATTTTTAGAATACACCAGAGTGTTGACTTGGGCCTATGTTTGACCTTAAAAATAATTTTTGGTTGAATTCAGTGACTTGTAATGTAAATCCCCTTCAAATTTCAGTCAATCGGATGAAAATTGAGGATTTATAAATTCTCACCTAAGTGGTTGACCTTTGGCTATTTTGAACTTTTGTATATGTTGACCTGAAAATAATTAGCTAGTTGAAGTCAGCGACCTGAAATATAAATATCTTCAAATTTCAAGTCAATCGGATGAAAATTGAGGATTTTACAACACCGAATTAGTTGTTTGACCTTGGCTAAGCTGAACTTTTTGTCCATGTTGACCTCAATAATTAGCTGGTGAATTCAGTGACCTGATTGCATATCCTCTTCAATTTCAATTAAATTGGATGGATTATTGAGGATTTTAGAAAGCTCACATAAGTTGTTGACCTTTGCCTATGTTGACCTTTTTGACTTTTGGCCTCAAAAACAATAATCATTTCCTTATGCCAAACTCGACATATGGTGAAGTTTCGTGAAGATCTGTTTTAAATTGTGACTGTAGGTGATAAACAGCCAGACATACCCCAGACAAAGCCGGTAAGGCCGATGGGTCGCCGAGCATGGAAACTATAAGATATAGAGCAAAATGGATGTCATATAGCGGATAGGAATCACCTTAAGATTATGCACATCAAATCTCATCCAGTTCCATCTACTGATAACTACTCGGTATCCATTTGAATGAAAAGTACCGAAAATGCGTTTGAAATCGGAAATCCCCAAAGTTCGAGGGGGTGCTGTGGGTGACAAAGATCTAAATCGAAATCCGGCTCCATAATTTGATGCACAATGTATTCCAGACGATTAGTGTAATTTTCATGACATCCGACCATAACCCTAGGAGGAGTAGCATTTGGCCGAAGGCACCTCCAGCTCTCGCATATTATCGATGTTTGCACTAATTGACCTTTGACCCCTGACCTAAGCGAAATCGGTCAAAATGTCCTGAGGCAAGTTGTAGTACTCATTGACTAACATGAACCTGCAAAGTTTCATTCGTATCGATGCACTACCTGGTCGCTCGGGGGCCTTCAATTTTCGCCAATTTTCACGCATACCTAATTGAGGGGGCGCTGCTGGTAAGATATCCCATATATCACAAAAAACCGGAATACATTTGATAGAGCATCACCTGTAGATTCATTCGTGCCAAATTTCATAACCCTACGTGGGATAATGGCTTTCAGAATTGATTTCGCATGACGGTACCGATTTTTGAAGGTTTTTCGGTTGTTGCTATGGAACCAAAGCGTCCTAGCAACCATCACAATTTCCAAAGCACTAGGTCATAAGATGTACCTACCACCCGGTTTGGTGAAAATCCGCCCACGTTCACTACCCATTATGCTGATGACAAACGAACAAACATCCAAACAAACAGACAGAATTACTGACAATAAGGGTCACTATTTCGGCGACCAACAGACAGACAGACAGATTAACAAATCGACTGACCAATATACTTTAAAAATCCTTGATTTTTCAATTAAACAAACAGACAGGAGGTGATGAAAACATAACCTTTTTCACTTTCGGTGGTGCAGGTAAGAAAACAAATGCAGGTGAGCACCGAGACAATGGGGAAGCATGGTAATTTTGTTTGCCGATGGACATCGAAGCAGATACATCGGGAAAATCACAGAACCGTCAAAAGGCATTTGTAAATGAAAATGTAAATAAATAATAATCAATAGATTTAAATAAAAAAAATGAAAAAGCAAATGCAGCTGAGCGACCCAAGACAATGGGGGAAGCAAGGTTCGTTATTGCTTACAATGTGTAACCGTACCTACGAGTATCTAATAAGCCTCGGTTGACTTTGAAAGATATTCCAATATCAATCATTGCAGGCTAATGGATAGTCACTTTCATGGTACTTCCATAATCATGGATGATTGCAAGATGTTTTCAAAAACTGAGCATGTTTGTTGATATTTCACCAAAGATCAGAAATAGGCAATAAATGGATTCTTACTCCATAAAGCGCAGGAACAACTTTTTTGGAATCGGGTATTCCTTAGCATCTGAGAGCCATGGGGTTTCTTTATTTGCTCATTACAAAATTACACATACTAGAAGCACTCGCTCCCTCTGGGAGCCGTCAAGGGGGTCATGTTATTTATATTTTATGCCTATTTTACTGCAAGGGGTCCCATGATTACACACCCAAAAAATGGTTGTGATCGGTTCAGCCATTGTTGCGGTACCTGGGAACAGACAGACAGACAGAGGGTGAATTATAGTAAAGATGCTGTTCCGCATGCTGTTGGTTTAATTCGTCTGATTTTTGTTGTTTCAGAGTATTACCCAAAAGTTTGCTGTGTCATCCAAATATGAATGTCACAAAAATAGAAAAGAAGATGACCCTCAAAATAAAATCGACAAACTTATAGTCTGCGTATTTGGCCAAAGTGTTGCATTTATGAAGCTGTGAACTGTTCTTCTTATTAAATTTTTTGCACGTCCACCAATTAATGCCGCCAAACAGGTCTTCCAGCTTAACATTATTTCCAGGAACGGCACACAAATCGATGCTCGTCCTGTTTGCGAGACACCAGGATGACAGTTTGTATCTGGGCCGAAATTAGAACCCAGACAGGACGCCTCAGAAGTGAGTGTACATACCTGCAAGCCAACCTGCTGGCCTGCTGTGAACCTTGATGGAATTGGATTTGAAACTGTCACTCATCACGCACGTGCTGATGCAACGCATCTGCTCATCTTGCTTATACACAGCAGATGTGTGAAGTGTTACTTGGGTGTTGTCCAGTGGTACTCCTGGGCAGCATTCTGAACTAGTAATTGAGTCGTTCCTGGCAAAAGCGAGTAGCACCAGCACTTTCTCTTGGCAGCTGTTCTCACAGAGGTAAGCAGGCTGTGTTTTGGCATGCTGTACAATGGTAAGCTGTCAAGTTATCAAATTGAGTTTCCAGTTCTTGTGCAAAGTTCTGTGTTCCCATGGCTCCAACAGTATTACACCTGGCATGAGACCACCAAATTTAGGCACCCCAATGTAAAAGCCAATATTTTATTTTTCTCTCCTTCAAACAGATGTACAGTTAATTTAAGTAAGCAAACAGGAAACCTCGTCTGCTTGTGAAGCTTAACTCCATTAATGATTATTTTTCACATCGTTCTTTCATCCAGGACACATACGTAAGATTACGTCTTCAAAAAAGGCCTGGACAGCTTTTCACAACATACTGACAAAAGGTTTTTGCTTTCTTACTCTGATCAAAAGTGTCCAAAAACGTTGGCCATACTTTTCCGCAAATGTTCCTGGAGTTCCTTGGAGCTGGCTTTCCTGGAATTCAGTCTTTGCTTAAAAATTTGAGGACACCACGACGCTCGATTTTGGTAATAGATCCATAATTGTCTCCTGCCCCCTCCGACAAGGTCAACGACGGGGACATTAAAATTATGTTGCCATGGCAACCATCTCGGTACCCTGGCTTGTTGTGCGTTGTAGCGCACTTCTGGATTACACTTCTAAAAGCACAAACAATTTCAGGTTGATGAACGAATGTCATTTATCAAAGCAAACTTGAAAACCACACTCCAAGGTGCCAATGAACATTTGTTCCTTGAACTTATGAACACTCTCGTATCCAAACCATTGCCTCTCCTGCTAAGGTTCAACATTGGAAAACTCCATCCTATATCTTATAGCAATAGAAAGTTCACTTGTTTTGCATCAGTTTCTGTCAATCTCTCTTTGGGAACAGCTTCACCAATTTTGGATTCAATGAAGACCAGATTGTTAAAAAAAAAATGAATGCCATACACCGAGCATGTTTTACCTCTTGCAATATGTGATACATGAAGAGCAATCCATATATGAAAGACGCGAGCGACAAGTGAGAAATGTGGTTAGGACACGTGATTTTTGATGTTCATATTTGAGCCTGGAGGAACCGTGCCTGATTTGTCTGTGAAATAATAAATTAATAATTGAATACAAGGGTACAGCGTCTAGTAATAAACAAATCATGTTAACCATTTATAGTTGACACCACATGGAATAATCCTTACTCGAGGTTTTCAACAAGCATCATGCTGCAAATTGCCTCCTGTTCTCCATCATTTAGCATATTCTTCTTCCAGAAACAGTTTTCTTGAAAATAATGATGTTCCGGATCAAGGTGACTCTGTATTAAAGAACCATATATCAAGTTTGATGGAACCCTGGGTCGTGATCGTCTTCCTAACCACATATGATGTCATTATTCCTCAAGTTGATATGTGTGACTAATGAGTCAATGAGACCTTTAGTTGAACTTCAAACACTTGCAAATTTGGCTTTTTTTATAATCTTAGATATTTATATAATTGTTCAGCATGCTTCATGATTCATCTGTGTTTGTGATGATATTTGCATTTTCTTACTTCATGGCAGACATTCGTGTTTCGTCGTAGGACTTCTCGTGTCGACTTTTAAGCTTCTGTTCTTGTCTATTACTTTGTCAGTGTTTTTTTTTTTTTTTTAAGGTTCAATTTCTCTTGGCCTTTACAAACTTCTTCCTTCGAATTGTAATCAGTTCACATCATTCAACTTTGTAACTGTGGTGCTTCACTTCTATTCTTGCCTTTTATTTATTAAGTTGTCTCCCTGGAATTTTGAATTTTGACCATTTCTGTGTCCCTGAAAATGTAGTGGCAGGAGAGGAGGTAGATAGGTTTAAATTAGAATAGGTATCTGGATGCACAGAGATGAATAGGGTATGGAGTTAATGTGTGGATGGATGATGGTTTCTGGAGTTGATGTTGGTGCAGCGTAGGCGTGATGGACCAAATGGCCTTCTCCTGCGAAAAGTTCCTTGTATATCCTCGTGTAGGTTCTTGGTTTTGCATAAATTGCTGAGACGTCTTTTATCAACTTTATTGCAGTTGAGGTTTGTATTAGTTGTCTGTCTGCTTTTTTTTTTCTTGAGAAAAAAAAACCCAACTATATAACTATATTGAACACATCAAATCGAAATAAATAATTCTAAAGTGCACTTTCACATTCAGGCAGTAATTTGGAATCTGGAAGGGTGCCAACTACTCTTCGCTGAAAGATGCGGGGATTTTCAACGTCCATCAGCTAATGCTAACAGACAAGTCCCAAACTGAGTATCCACTAAAAGGATGATGTATTCATTGATGCAACACACAATGCCTATGCAGCAGCAGTCCTTCAATTTATATTGTGTAGAAATCGATCCCATACCACTGGACAGCTCAAAGGCAACTGTGCTACTTCTGCACGTTCAACAGACTGTCAGCAGTGTGAAAACTTGTCTCAGTCGGAGCTCGGACTAGCTTGAGATTCGAGGTTATCGGAGTGTGAAGGTGTTACCAACCTCAGAGAGTGTTCACCACCAAAAATAGTATTCTACCAACACAAGCCAGAATATTTGTATGACATATTTCTGTAGCTGTTGCTACTAAGCTTTTACAAAAGCTTCGTTTGCTTGTTCATTCGGGGTCGTCTGCATAGCACGTCACAAAAATGGCAGATTTTTTTTTTCATCTCTCTCTCTCTCTCTCTCTGTCTCCTTCAATTCTCTTCCTTTCTTATTTATTTCTTCTCAAATTTCCTTTCTGTTTTTCTTCTCCCCCCCCCCTCCCCATCCTCCATACCTTCCCTTTTCTCCCCTATCCCACAAATGGAGCCATTGAATTGCATACCGTGATGGCAGCTCAAAGGAGCTGGGATCAATATCTGATTAATAAACAATGAGGCACAAGAAAGGGCAAGGGCTAGTCAATGCGTATCAACTAAATTAAAGCAAATATGGCAAATTGAGTTTGACAGTGGACCATTCATTATGCATAGGACAGACTAAGAGGATAAGTATCTCAGAATGTACATTTCCTCCTGGATTATGTGTGAGCACTTAGAGTGCCTACAAGGTTTTGAGGGTACACAACTTACAAATGGCCCCAAGTGCACAAGTTCAAAATGGATGTTTTGGGTTTGTTTAACCAGGCTGAAATACAACTGCCGCTTGGAGTGGATTTATTGTACATTGTTGCCATCGAATGTGGAAGGAGGTTGTTTTCACCCCTGTCTGTCTGTTTGTTACTTGTGAAAATCGAGATTTTTCAAGTATATTGGTTAGTCGATTTTGTTATTTTGTTTGTCTGTCTTTCAGTCCCTACAGGTCACAATTCTAAACTGATCATCATGAAACTTTACCAAGTTGTAAAGATTGTCTCAACTGAGAAGCATGTTGATTTTGAGGTCGAAGGTCAAAGGGCGTCTGAGGTCACATTTCTAAAAATCGTCATTTTTCATCGGATTAACTTGAAACTTGAACAGGATTTGCATATTGCATCACTGAATTGGGAAAACAACTATTTTTGAGGTAAAAATGTCAAAGTGAACTCAAGGTCAAACTTCTAAATCATCAAATTTCATCTGAAAAATCGTCACTTTACATCCTATCAACTTGAGAATTAAACAGAAATTGTATACTCCATCACTGACTTTGGAAAGCAACTATTTTGAGGTCAAAAGGTCAAACGGTCAACTCAAGGTCAAACTTCAAAAATCATCCATTTCAATCTGAAAAAGAATCAATTTTCTTCCGATTGACAATAACTTTGATTATGATTGACTTGAGCATTAATCTTAATAAAATGGACAATTTGATGATCCATGGCAACCTTTGAAGTGGAGGGTAGATTTTTGCAAGTATCGTGCTCTGCACACGTCTTTTTCTTGTTGTTTTTGTCAATCGCCTACATGTCACAATTTTAAATCGATCTTCATGAAACTTCACAACATGCTAGAGTTTTTCATAAGCAAGAGGCCTATTCTTTTTGAGGTCAAAAGGTCAACTGAGATGTCTGTCTTTGTTCTAGTTTATTTATGTATTGCACATTTGTTGTACATAATAACTGGAAAGATTACTGCATGATCAACGAGAAGGGCACTTGGTAGAGTGCATACCTTTGCCATGCAATCCTGATCCACGAGAATATATCGGGCCCAATACATTTTTGAAATATGGTATATATCGTTTTTGGCCCTATTTCTCATGGTGAAATCACTTTTAAATTAAATAATTTTCGTATCCAGATCCCGATCTTCACCAAAACCGAAGTAATTCGTCCTAGTTACACACCCAACATGTCCACCCAGTTTCATATGAATCAGTCTACAACTTTTTGAGATACTGTGATATATATCAGTTTAGCCTGAATTTTCAATGGTGAAGAATCAATTAAAGAAATTGTTGGATCTGCATTCGGATCTTCACCAAAATTGAATCAATTCTTTCTCATCACACACCCAATTTGTCCACCAAGTTTCATTCGAATCCGTCCACAACTTTTTGTGATATCTGCTATATATAGTTTTTGGCCTATCTCTCAATCATGAAGAATCACTCAAAAAATTCTAGTAGCCGGATCCGCATCCGGATCTTCACCAACACCTAATCAGTTTGTCGTTGTCACACGTCCAACCTGCACACCCACCATCCGGATCCATCCACCACTTTTTTGAGATGTCCTGCATGTGCAGGCTGCACACAAACAAACAAACAAGAAGAAGACGTCGTGCAGAGTACGATACTTCCAAAATCCATAAAACAAATTTGACCTCAAAAATAATTGGGGGTTGATTCAATGACCAAATATGCAACTTCTCTTCAAATTTCAAGTCAATCAGATGAAAAAGACAATCTTAGCAGTTTGGCGTGTGTTGACCTTTTGGCCTATGATGACATCAAAATAATTAGTGGTTTAATTAATTGACCTGATGTGCAAATACTCTCAAATTCAAGTCAATGGGATGAAATGAGGCTTTTAGAATACCACTTAGTTGTTGACTTGGCTATGTTGACTTTTTGGTCTATTGACCTCAAAATAATTACATGGTTGAATTCAGTGACCTGAAATAAATTCTCTTCAAATATCAAGTCAATCGGATGAAAATTGAGGATTTTAGAAATACCACCTTAGTTATTGACCTTGGCCTATGTTGACCTTTTGGTCATGTTGACCTCAAAAATAATTGGCTGTTGAATTCAGTGACCTGAAATATAAATCCTCTTAAATATTCAAATCAATCGGATGAAAATTGAGGGTTTTTATAAATGTCACCTTAGTTATTGACCTTATGGCCTATGTTGACCTCAAAAATAATTGGCTTGTTTGAATTCAGTGACCTGAAATATAAATCTCTTAAATTTCAAATCAATCGGATGAAAATTGAGGGTTTTTATAAATGTCACCTTAGTTATTGACCTTGGGCCTATGTTGACCTTTTGGTCAATGTTGACCTCAAAAATAATTGGCTTGTTGATTCAGTGACCTGAAATATAAATCCTCTTAAATTTCAAATCAATCGGATGAAAATTGAGGTTTTTATAAATGTCACCTAGTTATTGACCTTGGCCTATGTTGACCTTTTGGTCAATGTTGACCTTAAAAATAATTGGTGGTTGAATTCAGTGACTGAAATATACAGTATATACTTTTCAAATTTCAAGTCAATTGGATGAAAAATTGAGGATTTTAGAAATGCCACCTAAGTTGTTGACCTTTTAATCTATGTTACCTCAAACATAATGGCGAGTTCAATTCAGCGAGCGGAAGTATAAAACTCTTCAAATTTCAAGTCAATCTGATGAAAATTGAGGATGTAGAAATGTCACCAAAGTTGTTGACCTTTTGACCTCAAACAATAGGCTTCTTCCTTATGACAACTCTACCATGTGGTGAAGATCAGTTTAAAATTGTGACCTGTCGGCGATAAACAGACAGACAAACAGACAAACAGACAGACAGAATAGCAAAATCGACTGACCAACATACTTGAAAAATCTTCGATTTTGCAAGTAACAAACAGATTAAACAAGCTCAAATGAGCTAAGATCCTCGTCCTCTAAATGATGACGTCATAAAAACGAATATGACGTCATTGTGATGTATCAGGTTTGCGATAAATTTTCTGTGCTAATGCCGACTTGATTCCCGCAAACAAAATTCAAACAGCTTGCCAGTTTCGGAGATAATGGTATAGGCGATTTCCATTGGCGCGATATTATGACGTCAACTTTTTTTTCTAGGAAGAATTTCCAAAACCAGAGATGGTTGTTACTGCCTGCGCGTGGGCTTTCTGCATATACATGGCAAGTTTCACGAAGATCCGATGAAAACTCTGGTTGTGAAACAAAAAATGTCAAAAAATAGAATGACGTCAAAAAATTGATATGACGTCATAGTGATGTATCATATGTGCGGTAATTAATCTCTGTTAATGCCCTGTTTGATTCCCACAAACAGAATTCAAAAAGCTTGCCCAGTTTCGGACATAATTTTTGAGGCGATTTCATTAGCGGAGATATTTTGACGTCATAACTTTTTTTTCTAGGAGGAATTTTCAAAATCGGAGATGTTACTGTCTGGCGGGTATTTTTACATATATATGCCAAGTTTCAGGAAGTTTCGATGAAAACTGTAGGCCGTGAAACAAAAAAGTCCACAAGAACAAACGTGAGTAAGACTTAGAGATCCTCCACGAGGATCTAAAAACAGACAACCAGGGTGAAAACATAACCTCCCTCCA
>CM068968.1:25829950-25852272 GCA_035128595.1 Eptatretus atami
CACCTTCGGCGGAGGAGGTAATAGATGAGTCTGATTCCTCTTCACACATCTTTGTAAAAAGCATACGGTACTTGGTGGGCAGGAAGCATAGTCAGAACATTTTTCTTTTGAACACAGGTTGTAATCATCTTCAACAATTGAGCTTGTCCTTGCAGAGGTAAATGGTTATTTTAAGCCTTTCTTGTCAGTGTAATTTAAATGCAACTTTTCCTTGTTTTTTGGCTCGTTCTAAGAAAGAAATTCAAATCTTTTGAATCACAAGCAAAGAATTGAATTGTATGCTTTGGAGAATCTGCTCTTATGCAACATGCTTCACTTTCAGACTTTGACAATTCATCACAAAGGTCACAATGATGGATTGGTTTTCTTTGCAGCACGAGCACTGCATTGTGGTGGGTGAGGTCTTTACTACAATCCTGCAAATATTTCAATAAATAATTCCATGACACACGCTTTGAGTGCATTTTAATAGTTTAATTCACACTGGATAGTACATGCTGCTTCTATGCTTGAAGTTCGGCATTTGGAGGATGGATCACAGACCCCGTTGGTTGGCATCCCTTTGGGAGGGAGATTGCTCCCTCAAAGTGCTTTGCCAACTGCGAAGAGAAAAGCTCTGCCACTAGATGGTGCCATGTTCACCCAGCGTATTCTGGGAAGTAACTTCCCCAAAGGTCAACAGTCAGCCGTGTTTGTCTGATGTCAAGTTTCGTCTTATCTGCCATCGTTGTTTGTATGTGACATTCTTCCATGAGCATTAGAAACTAGAAAAAAGAAACTTCTGACGTATTCTAGAAAGTTCTTCTCTTTGGCCAGTGCGGACTGGACACAAATGCTGTTGAGACATCATGTATAGAGCTATTGTTTCATAAGTTGGATCTGAATCTATCATTGAGGAGATTCGTGAGTTCTGCATTTTTCCAAAGGTTCAGTTTGGCTTGAAATGTTGCTTTATAACCTTGTGGTTTTTTTTGTATGAAAATTTGAGGCTCATGGAAGAGCTCGAACACAGAATGGAAAATAGCATAGCAGAACAAGAACAGAGTGGAAAGGGGGTAAACACACTAACAGCAAGATAGAGGGACACTTTGAGGAAGAATAGGCATGGGGGGAGAATGAGATGAAAGAGAGGGGTTTGGGGGAGGGGGGGTGACACAACAGAAAGAATGAGATGAAAGACAGCTCGAGGAGACTAAATAGAGGAAAGCAAAAGGTAATAGCAAGAAGAAGAAGGGGAAAACTGGGGATGAAACAGAAATGGAACATAAAAGAGGATGAGGGAGAGGGAGGAAAACACTAACTTGAGAAAGAAAGGGTGTGCTTGGGGAGGGTTATTTAGGGTAGGGTAAAAAATCATGACAATGGATGGGAGATTACCTGCATGGGGTGGTGGTGAACAGCCATTTTGAAGCCATGGATGGAAGAGTGGGATTAAAGATACTGAGCAGGTTAGTTTCAGAGGTGAGAGAAGAAAAGGAAAAAAAAATGAGTGGAGGTGAGCCTGGATTTTGGGAGTTTAAGAAGAAGAGGGTTACTGGCGTACCACGTGGACCCCACAAAAAACTGAGAGGGGGAACAGAGCAAAGAATGGACAAATTGTGTAAGACCAGAAAGCAGGTGGTAAAAGATAGAGTCGTTCCCAACCTGTCTGCAATGTCAGAGTAACAGGTCCAGAGATTCAGCTTCATCATGGGTTTCTACTGCATAAATAAGTGCAAGATGCGACGCAGGGGCGTCAATCCAAAACTTAGAGCAGCACTGCATCGAGCTGTGGAGAAGGACCTTATAACTTATAAGCTGTTAAGAGTTCAGATTTGGCAAGGAATGACTTTGCATGACAGAGGATATCCCCAATACGTATGCATACATACACCAGGAAGATAATTATAGTTTCAATTTTGTTGACCAGTTCACCCCGCAGAGGGAACATCCAAGGACATGCATTTTGAGCTTGTTGGCCCTCATCAGTGTTGAGCAAAAGCACCTCCCCGAAGTGTCAGTGAATGTTTTCTCTGGCATGGGCTGGTTTATAAATGATCTTGAATAAATATAATCAAATGATCTTGCCTGTATCAGCTGCAGTGCAATCTTACGGAGATGTACGGGGCTGTAGCTCTGCTAAGCTCATGCCTAACAGGCAGACCTTATTGCAAGTGTTTAGCCAGAAGAACTTTTTAAAATAAATATATGTATTTGAAATATATAGGTGTATATATATACCGGGCGTAGTGGCGTGCGCCTGTAATCCGGCTACTCGGAGGATCGCTTGAGGACGGGGGTTCTGCACTAGGCTGTGCTACGAGAGGATGTAGGGCAGCCCGGAATCATGGTGAAACCCAATTCATATCCCTGCGTCATAAGAGGCGACCAGGGTTGCGTCAGGAAGGGCATCTGGCGTAAAACCTGTGCTAAATCAGTATGCGGATCATAACGGATGATCCGCTGTGGCGACCCCTAACAGGAGCAGCCGAAAGACGAACAACATGTGTATATATATACAGAAAGACCCACCCACATCTCTCACCTGTGAATGGAGGGAAGAACCAATTAGCTCTCACCTAATCAACTAAACGCAGGTGGTTTGGGTTAGATAAACAATTGATCCCTCCCACACTCCTCTAGCCAAAGAAGCTGCCCAAAGCAACCCAAGAAGACCGACATAAGGTTAGCACTATGCTGTTTCGAACCCTTCCCAGAGTTCCTCAAAAACTATAAGACGTTCACGCATGAGATTCCCAATGCGAAACACCCCCTCAGTGACCGCAATGGTTTCATTGCTTGGGAGCCTCGTTGGTGTGCATTGCTGTCTGTGCTATCGCTGATGATTTGCCAATAAGCAATGAAACCAGTCCGGTATATGTATACATATATATATATACATTGTTATGGCCAGGGATACCGAGTGTATTATGAGGGGGTGTTTAATCCCCGTTTGTCCTCGGAAGAGCCGGACCTGGGGCCACCGCTCACAATTAACTTTGTGATACGGTGGGTTACTTTAGAACCACAAACACTAATCAGTTAACCACAAGTTCCAGTCCACCATCTAATTTTGCCGTTTAACTAGAGGTCATGTGGTTTCCTGAATGGGGAGCGCGCCCTCGGCAAATCACCAATCAATATATATAGATATCTATCAATATATATTGATTAGATCTTAATTAGGGCGGCCAAGCGTTTAACCGCTGGTGCGTGCTGACTATTACAGGTCAATTCATGTGGCAATTACCTCCCAGTCTATCTCGGTTCGGACACTGCTGGATCAATGGAAGGAAAGGACAAGCACGGACAGGTTGGAACATCAACAAAGCAATTTATTAATTTCGAATATAAATAAATAAAAATCAATCAAAATAATCGTAAGCAAATAAATAATCTATCAGGCACTGAGAAAAAAAAGGGACAAAGAGCAGATGCTTATCTGGGATTGACTTATTTAACAATTAAACACAGACAAGGGTACCCAGCAGATCATTCAGGGGGGAAGAGAAATCATCTCGCTCACCAAATAGAAGTTGTCCTGAAATGTGTGAGCATGCCTTGTCCGTTGCCAACGCCCAGGAACCAGGGACGTCAAGAATCAGGTACGCCAAGAGCAGGTCTCGAGCAGACGGAGCATTAACGGTCCGAGCGTCACTCACCGGCAGGAGCCACCAGGAGCCACAACCGACGGACAGCTGTTAGGAGCTGTGGGGGACTGTGAAGTGCTGTGAGGAACTGTGAGACTGTGAGGCGCTGTGAGGCACTGTGAGGGACTGAGAGAAGATGTAAAGCGCTGAGCCTGTCACCAACTCACTGGTGCCGTTTGACTGGTGCCGACTGACTGACTGGAAAAGCTGTCTGACTGACTGTCGCAAAACTAACCATCGCCAACTGACTCAAACTGACTGGTCCAACTGACTCCTCAAGCCATCTGACTGACTGACCATCGCAAAACCGACCATCACCAACTGACTGACCGGTCGACTGTCTGGAAAAGCCGTCTGACTGTCACGAAACTGACCATCACCAACTGACTGACCGGTCGACTGTCTGGAAAAGCCGTCTGACTGACGCTGACTCACTGACGCCAACTGAATGGTTGTCGACTGACCGGTAAAGCCATCTGACTGATGCCGACTCACTGACGCCATTTGACTCTCAAAGCCATCACCACCTGACTGGTTGTCGACTGACCGGTAAAGCCATCTGACTGATGCCGACTCACTGATGCCAACTGACTCTCAAAGCCATCGTCACCTCACTGGTCATCGACTGACCGGTCTAGAACAGACCTCTCGTCCTCTTTTTATAAGCGGCGCATCTGGGCGGGCACACACTCCAGCCAAATCCACCCCGCCCCAACTGCGAATCATTGACCGTGACAACCAGCCCATCCCGCGACCATTCCTGGCCTACGATGCCATGCCTTTGGTGCTGGACAAACGGCAGAAAGCAGCCATTTGTCAGAATTACCGAGCGAAAACATGAAGTGCTCATAAAACGTCAACAACAATTTATCACCTCAATGTTCAGCCCGATATGAAAAAGAGCCAGTTAGCGTCCATAGAGCTGCTGAACGGGGTGTCAAACGTCGACAGAAAAAGGCGGGTGGCGGCATCGGTGAAAGAAGCGGGTGTCAATGTCGACAGAAAAAGCGGGTGTCGGCCTCGGTGAAAGAAGCGGGTGTCAATGTCGACAGAAAAAGGCGGGTGGCGCCTCGGTGAAAGAAGCGGGTGTCAATGTCGACAGAAAAAGGCGGGTGTCGGCCTCGGTGAAAGAAGGGGTGTCAACGCGAGAGAAAAAGGCGGGTGTCGGCGTTGGTGAAAGAAGCGGGTGTCAACGTCAAGAGAAAAAGGCGGGTGTCGGCGTGGTGAAAGAAGCGGGTGTCAACGTCGATGGAAAAAGGTGGGTGTCAGCGTCGGTGAAAGAAGCGGGTGTCAATGTCAACAGAAAAAGGCGGGTGTCGGCCGCGTGAAAGAAGGGGTGTCAACGTCGAGAGAAAAAGGCGGGTGTCGCGTTGGTGAAAGAAGCGGGTGTCAACGTCGATGGAAAAAGGTGGGTGTCAGCGTCGGTGAAAGAAGCGGGTGTCAATGTCAACAGAAAAAGGCGGGTGTCGGCCTCGGTGAAAGAAGCGGGTGTCAACGTCGAGAGAAAAAGGCGCGGTGTCGGCGTTGGTGAAAGAAGCGGGTGTCAACGTCGATGGAAAAAGTGGTGTCAGCGTCGGTGAAAGAAGCGGGTGTCAATGTCACAGAAAAAGGCGGGTGGCGGCCTCGGTGAAAGAAGCGGGTGTCAATGTCGACAGAAAAAGGCGGTGTCGGCCGGTGAAAGAAGGGGTCAACGTCGAGAGAAAAAGGCGGTGTCGGCGTTGGTGAAAGAAGCGGGTGTCAACGTCGACAGAAAAAAGGGGGTTCGGCGTCGGTGAAAGAAGCGGGTGTCAACGTCGATGAAAAAGGTAGGTGTCAGCGTCGGTGAAAGAAGCGGGTGTCAACGTGATGGAAAAAGGTGGGTGTTGAGCCTCCGTTGGGCAGCGGCTATCTCACGTGCATGAATGTGTCTGTCATAAAGAGAAATAGGAGCTTTCCATAAGAGAGGGAATCTCTTCTTTACCCTTCTCAATGCATCACATTTATAATCCACCAGACATGGGATTGATTTATCCTGGACATGCATTTAGGGAAATAACTATCTGAGGACCTGGATGCTTGTATGCATTCGTTGGATCGGATTTTGAAATCCGTAACAATATATATATAATATATATATATATAGATATAGAGAATATATATATATAACATATAATATCTATATATATATATATTGTTATGGAAATGGCCCTTATTGGACTACTAAACATAGGATTAGCTCAGATCCCCATTAAATGCATGTATAGATAGGTTGTTTGGTAAAAAGGTGGGTGTCAGCGTCGGTGAAAGAAGCGGGTGTCAACGTCGATGGAAAAAGGTGGGTGTTGAGCCTCCGTTGGGCCGCGGCTATCTCACGTGCATGAATGTGTCTGTCATAAAGAGAAATAGGAGCTTTCCATAAGAGAGGAATCTCTTCTTTACCCTTCTCAATGCATCACATTTATAATCCCACCAGACATGGGGATTGATTTATCTTGGACATGCATTTAGGAAATAACTATCTGAGGACCTGGATGCTTGTATGCATTCGTTGGATCGGATTTTGAAATCTGTAACAATATATACATATGTATAATACATATATATATATATATATTGTTATGGAAATGGCCCTTATTGGACTACTAAATATAGGATTAGCTCAGACCCCCATTAAATGCATGTATAGATAGGTTGTTTGGTAAAATGGTCGTTATATGTGTCGGGAGGTGTAAGAGACTGTTTTTATGTTCGTACAGTGGTGGTGAAACAAGGGCCGCTCTTCTTCCTCCCCTCTACGGACAATAGGCCCCGCCCAGTCGGCTGGGAGGTGTGGCCAAGGGGAGGAGGTGGAACAAAGGGAGGAGTTTGTGTGGCTTCACGGAGAGAGAGGATGCTCGTTGTCGAAGCGAGCAAACGAGAGAAGAAACGAAGGCTTCGTAAAAAGGGTCCATTGTGGAAATAGTCGCTCTCGAAGCGTGCTCGTGATTCAAAACGAGCGAACGAAGGAGTTGAGTTTGGGGAAACGGCAGTGGGCTTTTGAGAGGCTGCCTGCACGTCGAGGATTCTGCCGTGAGAGGGACGGCAGCCGGCTTTGAGAGGCGAGCGTGGAAAAGAAAAGGAAAGGCAGTGGTGAATCGGCCGGAGAGAACGCTGAACCTGAGGGTCGAGTAAGAAAAGGTGATTCAACAGAGAGAGGAACTGGAGGATGAAGCAGAAGTCGGGCTTCGAGGCGGGAAGGCAGGAGAGGAGACGCCGGAGCCTCTGTCCGTCCTTACTCACCTCACGGCTGGACACGTTGTCGATCCGCCTGCGGAGCTCGGCACCTCGATTTGGGCCTTGTCTGGTGAACGGGCCAGGCCTGGATTTGTATGCTGGACCGTGAGAGAGATCGGCTGAGGCCCATCATTGATCTGGCGGACTTGTGCCATAGACATTGCGCAGGGCCAGAGCGCGGAGACCGCGTGCGTGAGGTCTGCAACAAAAGGACAAGCGCCATTTTTGCCACGCGGCGTCGTTCGATGCGGATTGGAATCCGGGACATCTGCCTGTTGCGAGCGACATTCGTGCTTTTGACACTGTCCTCTCGTTCATGAAACCTCACCAAGTACTCTGTCTTGTCTTGCATGCATGCTGTCTGTCTATGTCTTGTCTGCACGTTTTTAAGGCATATTTCGGTAGCGACCCCCTCGAAACCTGTAGTCCGTGGTTCCCTAGTTAAGAACGGGGTGAGGATTGTTAATAAAACCATTGTCGTGAAATTTGCTTGTGTTGTGATCCCCGATGTTCCCCAATAAATCTGGTTAATTCATATGAAGTTGCCGCTATGGATTAATTTGTGTCGCGTCGAGGAACGATCCGTTCGATTGGCATATAAACCAAAATGGTTACAGACTGGCAGAAAACGCTCGGCATCTGACAAAACCAGTCTGCAACCAGGGGTTCTATTTCCCCAACTGGCAAGGTACAAGGATTACGTTGGTATCGCGATTGAAGGCGCGTGACCCGAGGCCTGTGCTGAGCCGGCCGGCGTTATAAACCCGGAGACGGGGCGGTGGAGGGTGGCGCCAAGGACCGGGTGAGAAATCCCACCACCCGGATCCGTAACAATATATAATATATAATAATAATATATGACCAAACATATACATATGCACTGCATGGCCAGAAGTATGCAGACACCCCTTCTAATTAGTGGATGTGGCTATTTCAGTCACACCCATTGCTGACAGGTGTATGAAATCAAGCACACAGCCATGCAATCTCCACATTGTATCCACACAAACACAGAGGGGTTTGAGTGACTGTTGCTCCCAATCCAGGTGAGCTTCAGGACTCGCACTCCTATTTTTAAGTCTGTGTTTAAATGGTTCTACTTCTGTTGGTTAAGCGTCACACACCCCAGTAAATCACTCTCACATGTAAAAGATATCCTTTGTCAGAAAATAAAAACCTGTAAGGTATAACATGACACTACAGAGCCGAGAAAACAGTTGATTTGTTCGACTCAGTACATTCAGCCACTGCTTGAAAATTTGAGATTGGATTCTCAGGGGTTATTGGGTTATACAGTATGCGAGCCAGGTCAAAATTCCCAAGGTGGATGGATTCGAACAAACTGGTTAATGAATGGGCAAATATTCCAGAGTGCTTTGTAATTTTCAGGAAATCTTGAAAGTGAATGTCGTTTCGTACATAGTAAAAAATAATGTTTCAATGAAACTTCATTACTGTGCCAATGCCTGCACACATAAGAGGCAGGTGCTGCCAATTGTTCTCACCAATGACTTCTACCATGTTTAATGGGTTATAAACTTGGGAAATTGCCTCTCCAGCTCAACAGCTCAGTTTCAGCATGCTTGACACCAAATGATCTTTCGCTCCTTTCCCTGATGCTTCGTGAAATATATTGATATCTTTTGAGAGGACATTATGCTGACTGCTTCCACCTGTTCTCATGATGGAAATTAAAGAGCTCATGTCATAATTCAAAATTTCAGACAAACGAACATTGAAACGTGTTATCTTAATGAATAGTGGTATTTTCCTAACACTTGACTGTTTGTGCTCCAAGGATTTGCATGTCTTATCGAACAGACACTTTCTTCTCCATTTCCAGGTTTCCAGGAGGCCACTTGTACCCTGAATACTATTAGGACTATTAATGCAGCATGTGTTGCTCTTAATGGGGCTGTTTAATGGGTCAACAAATACATTAGACATGGAAGAAATTGCAAGAGGATTAGAGATTATTGTCTCAAGGACAATAATGAGGTCTTTCCAATGCAAATGCAGAAGTGTGTGTCTGTGTGTGTGTTTTCTCTTTTTCATGGAAATATGTTATTGTTTAATTACTTTTCACATTAGAGAAAAATGTCATTTTCAGTATGTAATATGTATTTGTCAAATCCATGAATAAATAACATCTGGTACTTTTTGTCATGTTTATGACGTCAATATGTAGTCCTTGACGGCTGCTTGCAAATGTCGACGCATGCCGAATGAACCGAGCCCGTTGCCTACTTCGGCCTGACATGTATTTGCTGTCTGAGAACTAATATTTATGTTGAATTTAACGTCAGTTTATCCGATTAAGTGTGATAATATTGAACCAATCGTTGTTCATTTCTAAAAAAAAAATTATGGTCTGAAAATGTTTATTAATATTCCAATGTTTTACAGACACGCACAAAGACAGCTTATTGGAAAGACCATGTACATGTGTGGTCAAGGTCTCAGATTTGCATCCGAAAGGAAACTACATACTTTCTCACAAAAATCATTTCGTGATCAACTTCAGACAATTAATTATAATCTGTGCACCAAATTTTGTAATGAGCAAAAACCCTGATTTTCACGTGACAGAGGACAAAATATTTATTGGAAGAATGAGAGTAATCCAAAAAAAGAACAATAGCCTACACCTTTCCACTCGGATGTGAAAAACAAATTAGGAAATAAACTAGAAGGGCACTCTTCGACGTCGCCAGATATGCCTCCGTCCACAATATTACGTCATTATACATACTTGTACCAAGTTTGATTTAAATCCTTTCGAGCCTAAATTTAAAATCTTAAATAATTCTGGCTGCCAGACCATGCGTCCGATCAGGTTGAAATTTCATGTGTTCTAACGGGGTCCCTCATCGTGATTAACACTCGTCCCAAACAAAGCCAATGGAAATCCTAAGCAACAAACCCAGACAGTGTATAATCAACAGAGGCCTACAGGCCTAATGTGCTAGGCCCAGCGGAAAACCAAGATGGCAGCCATATAATTTTGGCTTGGTGCCATGGTGAGTGAAGTCAGGCGACCAATGTGGGTGTGGTCCCCACATTGCCTGGAGTTAGACGACCTTTCGGACCAATGGATGCAATTTCAAAAATCGACCCCAACAAGAACCCCAACATGAACAACAACAGCAGCAGCAACGCGAAGCTCTTGTAGACCTGTGATATGTTGCATGTAAAAAGGCAACGACGGGCACCTTTATAAATATTTCAAATGAAACTTTGTATCTGAAATCAACATTGGGGAATGCATGAAATATGTAGAGTTTTGGGATTTGACCCCCAGTTCATGTCCCAGGCGGTGGGGACTTAGGGTCACAGGCGTCAAAACCACCATCTCTTATCTTCCCCCATCCAAAACCACGATCTTTTCTACCCCCCGCTAATCCACCTCCTTCAAATTCACTACTTTCCTTCCTGAAAGTCCCTGTCGTGTCCATCTTGTTTACCCGATGTACCCCGCCTCATTCCTCTCCCTTTCTACAGATCTCCTCATGTCTCTGTTCCCCATTGTTTTTTTCTTCCCTCTCCCGCCCCTCGTCATCTGATCCCTTTGTTGTGCATTTATGTGTGTTATCTCTTTTTCGAGCCTCGACAGTGTACATAACAGAAGATTTTTTTTTAACTCAAAATTTGATATTGGGTCATTATTGGTGGAACTATTTGCCATCTTTGAAATTTGCTTTAGTTGGGAAGCGTGGGGAATTGTGATAGCATGTCATCGACTTCGCTCTCGTTCGAGATTGTCACATTGTAGGGATTGCATATGACATTTTTGTTGTGAAGGAAACCCTGGGAAAAATTGCAATAAAACTTTATATTCTCAGTACTTGGCTAATATCCTATGGCATTATGACTGGAGTAACAACTGTAATCATACAAAATTTGTTCTGAGCATATTCCATTGTATATAATAGGGTTTGGAAAAAACAAAGTCCAGCTGTTTGGTGAAAAGAGTTTTCTTCCAATCATTGTGCCAGTTTCAAAATTCAAGTATTTTCACCTCTACTTATGACATGGTATCATTAAGTATTGTTAATAAATGCCATTATAATGCAAAGAAAGTGTCAGCTGATTTGTATATTGACTATAGAGTACATCTTATGATTTGTATTTAGAGTACATTTTTTTCCACCATGTAAGTATAACAGTTATAATGCCATGATATATATATATATGTTTGGGGGGAGTGGAGGGTGGAAGGGCGTTATCAGTTTGAATTAAGCAAATGTTTAATGAGATAAAAAATATACTGTTGGGTATTTGGATATTTCATGACGTGAAGAGTAATAATATGGTTGGATAGAAGACAGAAAAAAATTCGCAAAACAGATAAAACTAATTATGCACTAAATGTTTTCAAAGTACATGAGTGATGGAAGGCCACAACAGTTGCTAAATATTTATCTCTGGATGTAATCGGGTCTGACTAAATCGGGTGCCAGGAGGATACTGCATCACAGAGCATGCCATGCCTCAGACGATCATACACCGAGCTAATTGTCTTGTGTGCTTGCATTTGTTTGTGGAACCCAACAATAAACTTGGTGTTTCACATAAACTAGTAGGCCCGTTGATGCATTGAACCAAACTTGCATTGGTCTTCACCGTGTTGTAACATACCTGCCTGCTGTACTGCTGGAGCATTAGCTTGCCTTTCACAAAATCCAGATGAGTTTGGGCCAGGGCCTGCATTATACGTTCGTTATTATTATTGTCAAATGATATTACTATCATTGTGTTTTTTGTTTTTGTTGAATGCATTGTTGAGGCTCGTATGAGAGTTAACACAGAGAATGAACAACAAGGGGAGCAGGAGAGAAGAAGGGCAGGAGAGGGAAGGAAAAAACAGTGGGGGAACAGACACGAGGAGATCTGTGGAAGGGAGAGAGATGGGGCGGGGTACACAGGGTAAACAAGATGGACACCACAGGGTCTTTCAGGTCCTTACATGACTGGGACTTCCAGGAAGGAAAGTAGGGAATTTGAAGGAGGTGAGTTTGGGATGGATTAGCGGGAGTAGAAAAGATCATGGTTTTGAATGGTGGAAGATAAGAGGTGGTGGTGAACAGCTGTTTTGAAGGCCTGGAGGGAGGAATGGGATTGAAGAGAGTGTGGGAGTTTTGGTCCAAAGGTGGGAAAAAGGAGGATTGAAAGATTGAAGATAAACAGTGATCTTGATTTTGATAGTTTTACCAGAAGGGGGTTGCTGGAGGACCTTGGGCACCCTGCAGAAATATGGTGGGGATAAATCTCAGACAGAGCGGGGGGGGGGGGGGGGGTAAGGCCAGAGAGGAATGGGTAGACGACACAGACAGACCACCGACCTGCCTGTGGTGAGAGAGTGAGAGCCCAATGGCTCAGCCTCATACGGGAGATCAAAGATCCTAAATGCCTTGGGTTCCACAGCGTGAAAGAAGCTGAGAAAGGTGAAAGGCGGGAGCACCAGCCCAGACGGGAGAGCAGTACTCCACCAGGCTATGGATGAAAGCTTTTGGTTGAGGCCAGAACAGCCAAAAAGGCAACACCACCCACTGGCAGTGGGCAGCCAATGGTGGGCCGAGCCACATGCTGGGATGCTGGTCCCAGATTTGAAGAAGGCCATGACAACACATTCACATGCGAGTTGAACCTTGGACTTTCCAAAAGTAATATTTCTCTCACACACTTTCTCTGTTTCACTGCTCCAAACAAAAGACTGGTTTGGTTGGAGAATCGCGGAAGACCTTGCTTCATCGCCATTTCCTTGTCTCCTGGCCTAATCTTTGCCATCCCACCATGAGCCACATTTCACTCTTTTCCACATCATCCTGCAGCCACATCCAGCTCATGCCTACACAAGTCTTCACCTGTTTTGTTCCCAGCTTTGTTGTTTGAGTCCAGTATTTTGGCACCATTAGCGGGTTATATTTAGTTCTCATTGCATATATGATTGTGTTTCTTGTCTCCTTTCATTCCGATATGTCAGTTGACTACCAGATCTGTTCAGTTATTCAATGATTGCCCTGCTCATCCTTATCCCCTGTATGTGAAATGTCAATGTAAATAAACCCCTTTTAATTATAACGTCTTCTGGCTTTTTTCCTTCGTGTGTGATCTACCGCTAAATTTGGCTGTATTTGAACAATCCTTAGGGGCATTGTCAACTTGTCAGTCATTAAAAGAACGCATTAACCTTAAACACCGTTTTGGCATTCACGGACACCTTCATCAGACCTTTGACTCAGTCGGTCTGTGTTAACGGACATTCTGACGTGAGAATATTTATATGATAATTGTCATGGATATTTACTTTCAGGATGTTTACACCTTATATTTATTCTCATTTGAAAACCTTCATCCTTATTGCAATAAAAACATGCTTATTGCTCAAGGTCATCTGACATCTGCGTGGAAAGCAGCAAACATCACTGCCCTGCATAAAAAGGTGTAAAAACAGATCCCTGCAACTACAGACCAATCAGCCTTCTCCCAATCATCAGCAAGGTTATGGAATCCATCATCGCTTCAGACATCAAATCCTTCCTCTTCTCCAATGGCTTGATTTCCGATCATCAATTTGGTTTCAGACCAGGTCACTCTACCCTGGATATGCTGCTTCTGCTCTCACAACAATGGATGGAGGTCCTCAATGCCGGACATGAAATCAGAGCCATATCCCTCGATATATCGCGTGCTTTTGACATGGTCTGGCACCCTGCCCTGCTCACCAAACTCTCTTCCTATGGTATCCAAGGCCATCTCCACTCATGGCTCACAGACTTCCTCTTCTGTCGCAGTAAACGTGTGGCCCATGATGGAGTTCTTTCATCCCTTCCAGTTCAGGATGGAGTTCCTCAAGGCAGTGTTCTGGGTCCTGTTCTTTTTCTGGTTTTCATCAATGATCTCTCTGACTCTCTGGAAAATTGTCTTTATCTCTTTGCTGATGACTCCACCCTCTGCCGTACCATCTGTCATCCCTCAGATCGGCAAGCAGCAGCTTCTTCGCTCACTGCAGATCTGGTAAATCACAAACTGGTCCAACACGTGGAACATGTCTTTCAATCCGAACAAATTACACATTCTCACTATGTCTCTCCGAAAAGACCATTTAGAACCCCCCCCCCCCATCTACATTCTCAACATTCCTCTGGAAAAAGTCCTTTCTTTCAACTTCTGGTTCTCACTATTACCATGATCATTCCTGGGAAAGCCACATTTCCAACCTGTCCTGGTTCCAAAGCCAGTCACCGACTGGAAATCCTCCATCGTGCAAAGTCTTTCCTCGGCCCACCTGAGCTCCTGACCACATTCAAAGCTTTCATCCACAGCCGGATGGAGTACTGCTCTCCCCTCTGGGTTGGTGCTCCTGCCTCCCACCTTTCTCGCTTCACGCTGTGGAAACCAAGGCATTTCAGATCATTGGCATCTGCCGCGATGAAGCTGAGTCTTTGGGCCTCTCACGCTCTCACCACAGGCAGTTCAGTGGTCTTTCTGTCTTCTCCCGTCTCCTCTCCGGTCTCGCCCCCCCCCCCCCCGCCGCTCTGTATGCAATTTGTCCCCACCATATTTCCGAAGGCACTCAAGGTCTACAACAACCCCTTCTGGTAAAACTACCAAAATCACGAATCACTGCTCACCTTCACGCTTTCATTCCTCTTTTTGCTTGCCGTTGAAATAAACTCATTCATCTCTTCAATCCCATTCTTCCCTCAGGCCTTCAAAACAGCTGTTCACCACCACCTCTTATCGTCCCCCATCCAAATCCTCGATCTTTTCTACCCCCGTTAATCCACCCAAACCCACCCCCTTCAAATTTCCTGCTTTCCTTCCTGAAAGTTCCTGTAATATCAATCTTGTATACCTCATGTTCTCTGCCCATCTCTCTCCCTACCACTGATCTCCTAATGTCTCTGTTCCCACTGTTTTGTCCTTCCACTCCCGCCCTTCTTGTCTCATGCCCCCCTCGTTGTGCATTGTGTATTAGCTCTTATGCGAGCCTCGACAAGGTATACAAAAAAAATGCTTCATCTCTTTTAATGTTATTCTTTCAATCAAGTGAAAAGTGATGTTTCAGGCAGGTGATTTTTTTGTTGTTGTTGCACAATTGGATAACGGATTAATACACCTGGAGGACACAACTGCCAATCACTAATACACAGGTATTGGCAGCCTTGCACAACATAAAAGGGAAATTAGAAGACAGGAAATGGAGAAAAAACAAAATAGGCATGTGTCCTGCAGAATGAAAACAAGGGAAAATATAAAAGGAATCCAACATGCAGATATAAATAATGACTGTGATGTCATGGGTCATGAAAGAGACAAATCACCAAGTTGGGTCACGCAAGAGGAGAAGCACCAGATCGGGCCATGCGAAAAGCAAACAAGCTATTTGATACAGTCCAGCACCCTGCCTTGATCTCCAAACTCTGCTTATGGCATCCAATAAATAATGGCCCGCATACAAATGGTTGCTCTTCATATTTTATTCTTTGCAAATATGTTTTAAAACTGATCCAACCTCTGTGATTTGGAAAAACTTGCAACCAATATTATTGTATTTTTGTTAATGTTTGGATATTCTCTGCCAGACTACATTTGTGTCACACACCATTCAAACTCGACCAGCAGCTCGCTCTAGACAGCAGACAGAGCAGGCCCTAATAAATAATGTGTGGACACAGAACTGAGTGCTCCGTCGCACACACTTTAGCACAATGTGCTTGATTCAGAAAGTGTGGGCAATAGGCTGACACATTGCTTCTTCTCATCTTGCTTCCAGCGATTGCAATGAGAAGGCAGAACACAAAAAAATTGAAATTCTCTCCCTTTCATGAGCACACACACTGTGCTAATAGCTCTTCAAAATAGTTTGAAGGAACAGAGCATCTTGACCTATGTTCTGCTTGTATGCTCTTTAGTCTGCACTAAAAATACCAATGCATGTGTGAATCCTTTTAAAATTATGATTTTACAATTTAAACCTATTAGGTGTGTGTGTGTGTGTGTGTGTGTGTTATAATTATGAGGAACATAAATGAAAAGATGAGATGTGTGCATTTGTGTGCGTTTTGAAATGCAACTTCTGATTTCGTCATATTCTTGTAGTTGTTCCTGCATTGATGAAAATTAACACACACTGTCTGTGATAAAACACAAATACATACTGCTCACCACCATGTCTGCTGCTGAACTGCTCACCACCATGTCAGCCTGAAAGCACCACAGCCCAGACGGGCCACGTCTGACTCCCTGCCATGTGAGGGGGTCTTTTCTTTGCTTCGGTTGTGAATGCGATGTTGTGGCCGCGCTGTCTTTGTAAGGTAGTAACTGTAAAGTGGTCCGTGTGTCGTGTAGTCGGTTTCTAAACTCCTCTTTTATATGTGACTTGTCATTTTTGTTCCTACATGTGAGATATAATTTTAATACGTCTTAAGTGTTGCTCCGTAAATGACGTGCTCATAGGTTGCTCCGTGTGCCAGGAAATAAATGGCATTGTGTGAACTCTGGTGTGCCGCTTTCGGCTTCGTCATTTCCTTCATTGACACCCCACTCCGCTGCCTTCAGCAGGTAAAGGCTCATCGTCAGTGGGTTGCAAACGGCCCGGTAAATAATCTGAAACCCGTGACGGTGAACGGGATACCACCCCCGCTCGAGCTTAGCATTCGTTTATCCGCGATATGTTACGGAACGGATCCCGCCGACAGCGCCCTCGTGTCCGGAGTTGACCTGTCGGCGCACGGTCGCATTTTGCATCGCGAATCGCAAGAAACCTTACGGCCGTTTACCAACGCTCAAGTAGGATACTTAGGTAGGAATCGAGGCTGAACAACCCTAATGCTAATGTGGCGTGGCCGATTGGCACAAATTGTGGTAGCATATTTGAATATGGCCACCACCCGTAGACTGGTATTCACGCCCACTTAGGCGTTAGCCGTGAGAGGTCTACGACTGACAATTGTCTCTCCGGTGGTGTGGGCGAGGGCGGTCGCCGGTTCGAGGTCACTAGGTCGCATGCAGCACGACGAGGCGCAGAATTCGCAACCAATATTAAATTGAAATGAAAAAAACATGGTTTGTTCATTCCTACCTTACAACTGTGTTCTCCACTCCCAAATCCTCCTCACAAAAATGTGGTTCATAATAATTCGGCTACCGACGCCGAGTGAAGTAAGGTCGAGGCCATTTATTGCTGATATTGCTGCACCCGCAGCCACACCTACCAGAACAAACTTTTTGGAACGCTGGCCACATGTATCCATCCAGTCATCACATGTAACTTTGTTGAACAAATTCGCCATGTGTAGGACTACTCTATGCTGAAAGTTTTGTGTCAATCGCTCAAGTGCTTGTGGACAACTTTGATGAAAAAGTGATGGTGGAAAAAAAAAAAGTGAGGCCTCGGTCGGCTTTCCACAACACTGTCAAGGAATGGTTGTGGACACCTATTACGAGTGAATATATTGTTATGGTTTAAGGAGACCCTGGGGAGAACTCACAACACATAAGGGATCCTAATATAGGTTATATCTGTAGTAGTTTTGTCGAGTTAAATTAACTCTCTCCTCGTTTCAGTGAGAAACGGAATTGTGTTTTGTTTGTGTAGAAGAATTCAAAATCCTTTGTGATTCTCCTCCATCTAAATCCTTTCTGCCTTTCCTCTCTCTGATATCTCTCTCTCTCTCTCTCCTCTCTCTCTCTCTCATCTCATCTCTCTCTCATCTCTCTCTCTCTCCTCTTCTCTCTCTCGTCTCTGCTCTATCTCTCTCACATGCACTCAAGATCACATCCAGCATGCTTTGCACATTCAACAGTACACTCGAATCACATCTCAACATTGCAACCAACTCTGCAAAACAACAATTACAAAACCACCAATTGCAAATGAAATCCACTCAGAACTATTGGTTGCAGGTGCTGCACAACGTAAATCAACTCAAAATCAAGCAACCCGATAGCACAGTGCAAGGCAGCAGCGCAGCAGATGGACTGCGCCTCCAGGGAGTAAGTCAGCGGCCGATGCTGTGCCTTTGTCATCGGGTGCCACTGCAGAATCTGGGCTCAGCCAATGGGCGTCGCGCGTGGAAACACGGAACGGACCATAAGGAGGCATACTTAACGAAGCTCAAGCAGCATCGGAATACCCACTCAGGAGCAGAGGCTGAGCCTGAGGATGAAGGGGATTGATGACCCGCAGTGCCAGCGAGAGCTGACAAGCTGCGGAGTTTCCCTGATGTGCCAGCCAAAACACATTGATTTACAATACCAGTCTCTGGATTTTCTACTCTTCTCATTCACTTTGAACATACAAGAGTATTCACAATAGCCTCGTCCATCGCGTTTAGGGCTGGTTACTGACCACATCTCACGCTTTCCTCTGAAGCACTACAGGTATGTACTGCCCTTTCACTGAACTGCACAAAACATATTCTACCCTCTCCCCTTTCGTCCCACCCCCCACCTCCACCTTCCTCTCTTCTTCATTGGACCAATGTGAGCCCTGGCTTGTGATCGGGTGAGCGAGAAGCCGACCTCATGCATCGACCAAATTTCTTCCTCTGTCTATCACATCTTCTTTATCTTCATTTCCCTGGAATGACTGAGGCGCCTGTTGTGGTTATAAATTGTGACAAGTTCACTGACTAAGTGGGCTTATGTGCTGAGGGGTAAGAACTTTAAATCTTTGTCCTTGTTTGGCCTTGTAAAATGCATGCCATTTGCTCATCCTTTAAACTGCTTTCCTTTGTTCTTTCCATTGGGTTGGATATGTGTGTAATAGTGTCAGGGAGTTCCGTCCCTCCCGCTATATTACAGTTAAACAGCAGCCAACATTCCACTTACAGTATTGCTCAGCTATTTTGATTGACAGCATTGTTTGATTGTCAGCAAGTGTTTGCTGATTGTAAAATAAATTGTAGTGTGGACTTGCTAAACAATATCGATATGTGTTAACATGAGGATTTTACACAAATTATATTATGATAATTGTTGCATTTGTATTCATGAAACGTACTTATTATTCCACTTGCTTTCTCCTCTAATCTAACATCACCCTCTTTAAATTTGTAATAGTCCTCTTAGTTAAACATCAGGGGAAAACATTTTTAATTGATCCATTATGTCACAGTGCTTTCTTTCTTCTGAGATGGAGCATTCCCTTGCACTTGTATTTATCACCACTCCACAAGGTGGTAGGTTTTGTCGGAAAGTGAAACCCACCCTCCGGAGGGAAGTCTCGAAATATCGTGACCTACGATCGGTCATGTGGGGCCCCATTCTATCTGGGAGCCCTATGAATCGCCATGGGCTGCATGGTGCTCACACCGCCTCTTCCTGGGACTCACATTGAGCTTGGGGCCCTGAAGACACGGGCTCTGCATACCATGTGTTATCGGCCACTGCACACAGACATGAGCAATATTACTCTCGCCAAAGAAAGGGTATTGCGTTCTGGATCCCGTTTGTTTGTTTGTCTGTTTTGTCTGTTTGTTGTCTGCAACAGAACTTTCGTGTTTTTCTCTGCAACCGCTTGTCGGATTGAGACAACATTTTCACCATAGGACTGACGACTCATGTAGAATGTTTAAGTGAAAATTATGACATCTTAGGTCACATGGTGGTGGCACGCCATATTATGAAAACGGAAAAATCTTCTCGACCTCTGTTTCTCTAAAACCGCAGGAAGGAAATAATTGAAACTTGACACCAGTGTGACCACTCCTCATTTTCATAAATGCCAAGAGTGAGCCAATGAAAAAAGCCAAAGAATTCACACAAGGTTTCGAAAAGCGATGATAATAGAAAACTATAACGCCAAGAAAACCTGTAGAAACCAAGACGCAAGGTGAACAACGAAAGCAAGATCTTGTGAAAAAGCCAAGAGTGGTCACACCTGCTTGACACGTGGCAAGTACTCATCAAAACGGAATGACTGATTTTTTTATGACATCCTAGGTGCCCTCGTTTTGAGACGTCATAATTGTATATGAGGAATCCCACATCCGAATCAGTAGAAAATTTTTGAGGGTCATCTAGGGATAAGACAATCCACAGAAAAGAAAATTCATGACGTCATCGGTCATGTGAAACGGTTAGCCATATTGTTTCTTAAAAAAAACTTCAAAAATTCACTTCTCTGAATTAGCTGAACAAATCGAGGCAAAACTACACGTCTGTCCGTCTGTCCATGATTAACAATGGTTTACACACATATGATATTGTTACGGCTGTGGAAATTTGTAATACACCAGAAAGGTCCTCAGGTTAGATATATCGATAAGTTCATGTGTAGTTAGTGCACACCCGTTGTTTAGAGGAATATGTGTGATTAATCCGGGCTGCGACGCTTTGAGTTAGCCATTTTTCTTTACCTGTCGTTATTTTGGAACAACCACGCCATCTCAACAACCACGCCATCATCAAACAACCACCCATCACAAAAACAGCCATCCACACCACAACGCCACTAAAGAAGCAACGAACCAGCCCCACCCAATTTCTCCTCCGAGTAAACAAGTTTGACGTTGGAAATCAACTCCCGCCCCAATTTCTCTGGAATGTTCCTCCCCCACCCACGCGCGCCGCGAAGGGCGGGCGGGCGAGGAGAAATAAAGGCCAAGAGGAGCGCCTGAAAGAGAGCGTGGATAGCAGAGACTTGTGGGCATCGTGTGGAAGTCTTGGTCGTCGTGGTCTTGGTCCAAGTCTGTCGTGGTCCAAGTCTTCGTCGTAGACAGACTGGGGCAGTCGGGTGGAAGTCTTGTCCTAGTGGTCGTGGGGAGAAGGGTCACGACCTGCCCACCGTTGCAAGGCCCGAGATCAGGCGCGCTGTCCTATGGCCAGTGGGAGAGAAGGCGTCACGACCTGCCCACGTTGCAGCCGAGAGCAGGCGCGGCTACGCTAGTTGCCGTGGGGACGAGACGTCGCGACCTGCCCACCGTCGCACCACGAGGTGCGGGTAAGACCCTTCGGTTCTCGTGGGCTTTTCGTCATTCACGGCCCACGACCATAAAGGTCTAGGACCCCGTCTACCCCCTTGCCTGTGAGGGAGGTCTTTCTTTGTTTTTGTATGCATGCTGTGGCGCCGTGTCCTGCCAAGTAGAACCTGTGTAAGTGCTTGTAAATAATAATTATAGTCGGTCGTATTGCTTTTGCATTCTATTTGTTGCTTGTATATTGCATGATTCCTTGCTTGTGTTGTGTGTGCAATATGTGCTTGTGTGAAATGTATCCGTTCGTCGTCTCTTTCCCCATTGAAAGTGCATCTTGCATCACGTGAGGGATGTAGTGGGTTTAGACACTCAGTAAATAATCTGAACCGTCGAGGTCGGCGATAACTCCGCTCAGTTATCCCTGCAGCACGGAACGAGCCGCTTAAGTGGTTCGTCGTCCGGAGTCGACCTGCGGCGTGGTACAACTCCTCGGTACGCTACCGCGCGGGTACTTGGGTATATCGACATTCGGCGATTCGCCCTATTTCGGCGCGGGTAGAATGGCGACTGGGTTGTGGTGAGGTTAAACCCCCACCCGTGGCTAGCTCCTTGGCGGTAGTTCCAAGAGGGTCACGACCGAATTGTCCGTTCCGGTGGGGCACGCGTCGCGATTTGAGTTACGTGGCCGATCGCACGCCGGGCGGGCGAAATTCGTAACAATATCATAGGTCACATGGTTACCAGCCCATATTGGATTTACCCCCTAAAACCTATAAAAATGCACCACTCAAAAGAAGTCTTGGCGAGAGTTTGCAATCTCTGAGTGTTCTTTTTTCTGTTGTTATTGTGAAGGACATATGGTTTTCCTGAGTTTTCCTCCTTTTCTGCATTATCTCACTGACAGGGTTGTTTCCATGTTTTTTTTTTTCACAGAATATGACTTTTCTGGAAGTTGCATTTAAATTATATTCCATTCTTTCTAAGTCTACATTTCAAAAAACTACAAAATGTGGACTCTTAGGGAGTTCACGAGTCCGAATTGAGTCTATTCTCATAAGTTCTCTCGACAAACACCACAAGGCCCTGCGTGCTTCCGTACAGGGTTTATTAGGGCCTGGTAAACGATGTGACTGAGACACGATCGAGATCACTCTTCGCTCGATGGCGAACACCACCTTCATTGCAAAGCCAAAGTGTTAGTCTGAGATGTCGATTCATACATCTGGGTTACTCCCATTTGATCTTGAATAGATGCAGTGAGACATTTGGTATATAACAAATCGGATTCGAGTTGGGACACAGCTTGCCAACCATCGCGTGAGTATTCCGGGAAGTGCACATCGAAAGGTTCGAGTACACGGGAGGTTTAACCTATAGATAGATAGAGCCCAACATAAACCAGCAATGGGAGTCTCAGACATCCAACATTTACCTGGAGTTTTCTTGGGTGGCACCCTAAGAGCGCGGCGAAGTGCGGCGAGACCGGTGGGGAGGAGGTTAGGCCCTGTCACAACGA
>CM068968.1:25852297-25882297 GCA_035128595.1 Eptatretus atami
AAACCAGCAATGCATCCAAATATTGATTCCTTTCTAAGAGAGGGGGAGGGTGGGGAGGAGGTTGGCCCTGTCCACACTACTTTCAGGCTGACATGGTGGTGAGCAGTTCAGCAGCAGACATGGTGTGAGCAGTATGTATTTGTGTTTTATCACAGACAATGTGTTGTTAATTTTCATCTACAGAGAACAACTACAAGAATATGACGAAATCAGAAGTTGCATTTCAAACACACACAATGCACACATCTCATCTTTTCATTTATGTTCCTCATAATTATAACACACACAACACACACACACACACCACACACACACACACACACACACACACACCTACCTAATAGGTTTAAATTGTAAAATCATCACACAAAGATTTATCATATTTTAAAAGGATTCACACATGCATTGGTATTTTTAGTGCAGAAACTAAGAAGCATACAAGCAGAACATAGGTCAAGATGCTCTGTTCTTCAAACTATTTTGAAGAGCTATTAGCACAGTGTGTGTGCTCATGAAAGAGAGAATTCAATTTTTTTGTGTTCTGCCTTCTCATTGCAATCGCTGGAAGCAAGATGAGAAGAAGCAATGTGTCAGCCTATTGCCCACACTTTCTGAATCAAGCACATTGTGCTAAAGTGTGTGCGACGGAGCACTCAGTTCTGTGTCCACACATTATTTATTAGGGCCTGCTCTGTCTGCTGTCTAGAGCGAGCTGCTGGTCGAGTTTGAATGGTGTGTGACACAAATGTAGTCTGGCAGAGAATATCCAAACATTAACAAAAATACAATAATATTGGTTGCAAGTTTTTCCAAATCACAGAGGTTGGATCATTTTTAAAACATATTTGCAAAGAATAAAATATGAAGAGCAACCATTTGTATGCGGGCCATTATTTATTGGATGCCATAAGCAGAGTTTTGGAGATCAAGGCAGGGTGCTGGACTGTATCAAATAGCTTGTTTTGCTTTTCGCATGGCCGATCTGGTGCTTCTCCTCTTGCGTGACCCAACTTGGTGATTTGTCTCTTTCATGACCCATGACATCACAGTCATTATTTATATCTGCATGTTGGATTCCTTTTATATTTTCCCTTGTTTTCATTCTGCAGGACACATGCCTATTTTTGTTTTTTCTCCATTTCCTGTCTTTCAATTTCCCTTTTATGTTGTGCAAGGCTGCCAATACCTGTGTATTAGTGATTGGCAGTTGTGTCCTCCAGGTGTATTAATCCGTTATCCAATTGTGCAACAACAACAAAAAAATCACCTGCCTGAAACATCACTTTTCACTTGATTGAAGAATAACATTAAAAGAGATGAAGCATTTTTTTTGTATACCTTGTCGAGGCTCGCATAAGAGCTAATACACAATGCACAACGAGGGGGGCATGAGACAAGAGGGGCGGAGTGGGAAGGACAAAACAGTGGGAACAGACATTAGGAGATCAGTGGTAAGGGAGAGAGATGGGGCAGAGAACATGAGGTATACAAGATTGATATTACAGGAACTTTCAGGAAGGAAAGCAGGAAATTTGAAGGGGGTGGGTTTGGAGTGGATTAACGGGGGTAGAAAAGATCGAGGATTTGGATGGGGGACGATAAGAGGTGGTGGTGAACAGCTGTTTTGAAGGCCTGAGGGAAGAATGGGATTGAAGAGAATGAATGAGTTTATTTCAACGGCAAGCAAAAAGAGGAATGAAAGCGTGAAGGTGAGCAAGTGATTGTGATTTTGGTAGTTTTACCAGAAGGGGTTGTTGGTAGACCTTGAGTGCCTGCGGAAATATGGTGGGGACAAATTGCAACAGAGCGGCGGGGGGGGGGGGGGCGGACGGAGAGGAGGACGGGAGAAGACAGAAAGACCACTGAACTGCCTGTGGTGAGAGCGTGAGAGGCCCAAAGACTCAGCTTCATCGCGGCAGATGCCAATGATCTGAAATGCCTTGGTTTCCACAGCGTGAAGCGAGAAAGGTGGGAGGCAGGAGCACCAACCCAGAGGGGAGAGCAGTACTCCATCCGGCTGTGGATGAAAGCTTTGAATGTGGTCAGGAGCTCAGGTGGGCCGAGGAAAGACTTTGCACGATGGAGGATTTCCAGTCGGTGGACTGGCTTTGGAAGGCCCAGGACAGGTTGGAAATGGCTTTTCCCAGGAATATCATGTAGATAGTGAGACCAGAAGCTTTGAAAGAAAGGACTTCTTCCAGAGGATTGTTGAGAATGTAGATGGGGGGGGGGGTTCTAAATGGTTCTTTTCGGAGAGACATAGTGAGAATGTGTAATTTGTTCGGATTGAAAGACATGTTCCACGTGTTGGACCAGTTTGTGATATTACCAGATCTGCAGTGAGCGAAGAAGCTGCTGCTTGCCGATCTGAGGGATGACAGATGGTACGGCAGAGGGTGGAGTCATCAGCAAAGAGAGATAAGACAATTTCCAGAGAGTCAGAAGAGATCATTTGATGAAAACCAGAAAAAGAACAGGACCAGAACACTGCCTGAGGAACTCATCCTGAACTGGAAGGGATGAAAAAACTCCATCATGGCCCACACGATTACTGCGACAGAAGAGGGAAGTCTGTGAGCCATGAGTGGAGATGGCCTTGGATACCATAGGAAGAGAGTTTGGTGAGCAGGGCAGCGGTGCCAGACCATTGTCAAAAGCACGCATATTTATTCGAGGGATATGGCTCTGATTTCATGTCCGGCATTGAGGACCTCCATCCATTGTTGTGAGAGCAGAAGCAGCATATCCAGGGTAGATGACCTGCGTCTGAAACAAATTTGATGATCGGAAATCAAGCCATTGGAGAAGAGGAAGATTTTGATGTCTGAAAAGCGATGATGGGATTCACCATAACCTTGTCTGATGATTGGGAGAAGGCTGATTGGTCTGTAGTTGCAGGGGATCTGTTTTTACACCTTTTTATGCAGGGCAGTGATGTTTTTGCTTGCTTTCCACGCAGATCAGATGACCTTGAGCAATAAAGCATGTTTTTATTTGCAATTAAGGATTGAAGGTTTCAAATGAGAATAAATATTAAGGTATGTAAACATCCTGAAAGTAATATCCATGACACATTATCATATAATATTCTCACGTCAGAATGTCCTAACACAGACCGACTGAGCAAAGGTCTTGCATAAGGTGTCCGTGAATGCCAAAAACGGTGTTTAAGGTTAATGCGTTCTTTTAATGACTGGACAAGTGACAATGCCCCTAAGGATTGTCAAAACAGCCAGAATTAGCGGTAGATCACACAGAGGAAAAAAAGCCAGAAGACGTTATAATTAAAGGGTTATTACCATTGACATTTCCACATACAGGGAAAGGATGAGCAGCGGCCAATCATTGAATATCTGAACAGATCTGGTAGTCAACTGACATATCGGTAATGAAAGAGACCAAGAAACACAATCATATTGCAATGAGAACTAAATAATACCCGCTAATGGTGCCAAAATACTGGACCAAACAACAAAAGCTGCGGAACAAACAGGTTGAAGACTTGTTTGTAGGCATGAGCTGGATGTGCTGCAGGATGATGTGAAAAGAGTGAAATGTGGCTCATGTGGTGGCAAAGATAGCCAGGAGGACAAGGAAATGGGCGATGAAGCAAGCGTCTTCCGCCGATCTCAACAAACCAGTCTTTTGTTTGGAGCAGTGAAACAGGAAAGTGTGTGAGAGATAATATTACTTTTGGAAAGTCCCAGTTCAAACTCGCATGTGAATGTTGTTCTGGCCTTCTTCAAATCTGGGACACAGCATCCAGCATGTGGCTCGCCCACCATGGCATGGACCCACTGCCCAGTGGTGGTGTTGCCTTTTTGGCTGTTCTGGCCTCAACAAAACTTTCATCCATAGCCTGGTGGAGTACTTCTCCCCGTCTGGGCTGGTGCTTCCCGCTTTCACCTTTCTCAGCTTCTTTCACGCTGCTGGAACCCAAGGCATTTAGGATTCTTTGTAATCTCCCGTGATGAGGGGCGGCTGAGCCATTGGGCTCTCACTCTCTCACCACAGGCAGGTCGGTGGTCTGTCTGTGTCGTCTACCTTCCCTCTCTGGCCTTTTACCCCCCCCCCCCCCCCCCGCTCTGTCTGAGATTTTATCCCCACCATATTCTGCAGGGGCCAAGGTCCTCCAGCAACCCCCTTCTGGTAACTATCAAAATCAAAGATCACGTTTATCTTCAATCTTCAATCCTCCTTTTTCCCACCTTTGGACCAAACTCCCACACTTCTCTTCAATCCCATTCCTCCCTCCAGGCCTTCTCAAAACAGCCTGTTCACCACCACCTTCTTATCTTCCACCATTCAAAACCATTATTCTTTTCTACTTCCCGCTAATCCATTCCAACTCACCTCCTTCAAATTCCCTACTTTCCTTCCTGGAAGTTCCCAGTCATGTAAGGACCTGAAAGACCTGTGGTGTCCATCTTGTTACCCTGTGTAACCCCGCCCATCTCTCTCCCTTCCAACAGATCTCCTCGTGTCTGTTTCCCCCACTGTTTTTTCCCTTTCCCTCTCCTGCCCTTCTTCTCTCCTGCTCCCCTTGTTGTTCATTCTCTGTGTTAACTCTCATACGAGCCTCAACAATGCATTCAACAAAAAACAAAAACACAATGTATAGTAATGATCATTTGTACAATATAATAACGAACGTATAAATGCAGGCCTGCCAAATCAATTCTGGATTGGTTGTGAAAGGCAAGCTAATGCTCCAGCAGTACAGCAGGCAGGTGTATGTTACAACACGGTGGAAGACTCAATGCAAGTTTGGTTCAATGGCATCAACGGGGCCTACTAGTTTATGTGAAACACAAGTTTATGTTGGGTTCCACAAACAAATGAAGCACACAAGACAAAATTAAGCTCGGTGTGATATCGTCTGAGGCATAGCGCATGCTCTGGATGCAGTATCCTCCTGGCACCGATTTAGTCAGACCCGATTACATCCAGAGATAAAATATTTTTAGCAACGTTGTGGCCTTCATCACTCATGTAAACTTTGAAAACATTTAGCGTGCATAATTAGTTTTTATCTGTTTTGCGAATTTTTTCTGTCTTCATCAACTCATATTTATTACTTCTTCACGCTCATGAAATATCCAACATACCCATACAGTATATTTTTTTATCTCATTAAACATTTTGCTTAATTCAAACTGAAACGCCCTTCCCACCCTCCACTCCCCCCCAAAAACATATATATTATATCATGGCATTATAACTGTTATACTTACATGGTTGGGAAAAAAATGTACTCTAAATACAAAATCATAAATGTCTCTATAGTCAATATACAAATCAGCTGACACTTTTTTGCATTATTAATTGGCATTTCATTAACAATACTTAATGAATACCATGTTCATAGTGAGGTGAAAATACTTGAATTTGAAACTGGCACAATGATTTGGAAGAAAACTCTTTTCACCAACAGCTGGGACTATTGTTTTGCCAAACCCTATTATATACAATGGAATATGCTCAGAACAAATTTTGTATGCATTACAGTTGTTAACTTCCAGTCATAATGCCATAGCGATATTAAGCAAGTACTGAGAATATAAAGTTTTATTTGCAATTTTTTTCCCAGGGTTTCCTTCACAACAAAAATGTCATATGCATCCCTACAATGTAGACAATCTCGAACGAGAGCTAAGTCGTGACATGCTATTCACAATTCCCCACGCTTCCCACTAAGCAAATTTCAAAAGGATGGCAAATGTTCCACCAAAATGACCCAATATCAAATTTTGAGTTAAAAAAAATCTTCTGTTATGTACACTGTCGGGCTCGAAAAAGAGGATTAACACACATAAATGCACAACAAAGGGATCAGATGACGAGGGGCGGGCAGCGAGGAGAGAAAAAAAACAATGGGGAACAGAGACATGAGGAGATCTTGTAGAAAGGGAGAGGATGAGGCGGGGCACATCGGTAAAAAGATGGACACGACAGGGACTTTCAGGAGGAAGTTAGTGAATTTGAAGGATGTGGATTAGGCGCGGGGGTAGAAAAGATCTGTTGGCTTTTGGATGGGGGAAGGATAAGAGATGCCGTGCGTTTTGACGCTGTGACCCTAAGTCCCCACCGCCTGGACATGAAACTGGGTCAAATCCCAAAACTTCTACATATTTTCATGCATTCCCCAATGTTGATTTCAGATACCAAAGTTTTCATTTGAATGATTTATAAAGGTGCCCGTCGTTGCCTCTTAGTTATACATGCAAAACATTATCACAGGTCTACAAGAGCTTCGCGTTGCTGTGCTGTGTTGTTCATGTTGGGCGTTCTTGTGGGGTCGATTTTTTGAAAAATTGCATCCATGGATCCAAAGGTCGTCTAAACTCAGGCAATGTGGGGACCACACCCCACATTGGTCGCCTGACTTCCACTCCCATGGCCACAAGCCAAAAATTTATGGCTGCCATCTTGGTTTTCGCTGGGCCTAGCACATTAGGCCTTGTGGCCTCTGTTGATTATTCACTTGTCTGGGTTTGTTGCTTATGGATTCCATTGGCTTTGTTTGCGGACGCAGTGTTAATCACGATGAGGACCCCCGTTAGAACACATGAAATTTCAACCTGATCGGACCATGGTCTGCAGCCAGAATTATTTAAGATTTTAAATTAGGCTTCGAAAAGGATTTAAATCAAACTTGGTACCATGTATGTATAATGACGTAATAATTGTGGGACGGAGGCATATCTGGCGACGTCGAAGAGTGCCCTTCTAGTTTATTTCCTAATTCGTTTTCACATCCAGTGGAAAGGTGTAGGGCTATTGTTCTTTTTGGATACTCTCATTCTTCAATAAATATTTTGCTCTCTGTCACGTGAAAAATCAGGGTTTTTGCTCATTTTACAAAATTTGGTGCACAGATATCATAATAATTGTCTGAAGTGATCACGAAATGATTTGTGGAGAAAGGTTATGTAGTTTCCAATATATCGGATGCAAATCTGAGACCTTGACCACACAATGTCATGGTCTTTCCAATAAGCTGTCTTTGTGCGTGTCTGTAAACATTGAATATTTAATAAACATTTTCAGACCATAAAAAATTTTTTTTTTAGAAATGGAAACAACGATTGCCGTTTCATAATTATTATCACACTTAATCGGATAAACTGACGTTAAATCAACATAAATATTAGTCTTCAGACAGCAAAATACATGTCAGGCGAAGTAGGCAACGGGGCTCGGTTCATTCGGCATGCGTCGACATTTGCAAGCAGCCGTCAAGGACTACATATTGACGTCATAAACATGACAAAAGTACCAGATGTTATTTATTTCATGGCATTTTGACAATACATATTACATACTGAAAATGACATTTTTTCTCTAATGTGAAAAGTAATTAAACAATAAACAATTTCCATGAAAAAGAGAAAACACAAAACCACACAGACACACACTTCTGCATTATGCATTGAAAGGACCTCATTATTGTCCTTGGTGGACAAATAATCTTCAATCCTCTTTGCCAATTTCTTCCATGTCTATGTATTTGTGGACCCATTAAACAAGCCCCATTAAGAAACACATGCTGCTTAATAGTCCTAATTAGTATTCAAGGGTACAAGTGGCCTCCTGCGGAAACCTGGAAATTGGAGAAGAAAGTGTCTGTTCGATAAGACATGCAATCCTTGAGAGCACAAACCAGTCAAAGTGTTTAGGAAAATTACCACTTTCATTAAAGATAACACGTTTCATGTTCGTTTGTCTGAAATTTTGAATTATACCATGAGCTCTTTAATTTCCATCATTTGAGAACAGGGTGGAAGCAGTTTCAGCATAATGTCCCTTTCTCAAAAGATATCATATATTTCACGAAGCATCAGGAGAAGGAGCGAAAAGATCATTTTGGTCAAAGCATGCTGAAATGAGCTGTTGAGCTGGAGAGGCAATTTCCCAAGTTTATAAACATTTAAACATCTGTTAGAAGTCATTGTGAGAAACAATTGCAGCACCTCCTCTTATGTGTGCAGGCATTGGCACAGTAATATGAAGCTTTCATTGAAACATATTTTTTACTATGTACGGAACCACATTCAGTTCAGATTTCCTTGCAAAAGTTACAAAGCCACTCGGAATATTTTGCCCATTCTTAACCACGTTTGTTTCGAATCCATCCACTTGGGAATTTTACCTGCGCTCGCATTACTGTATAACCCAATAACCCCTGAAATCCAATCTCAAATTTTCAGCAGTGGCTGAATGTACTGAGTCGAACAAATCAACTTTTTCTCGCTCTGTAGTGTCACATTGTTATACCTTTACAGGTTTTATTTTCTGACAAAGGATATCTTTTACATTGAGAGTGATTTTACTGAGTTTGTGACGCTTAACCAACAGAAGTAGAACACATTTAAACCACAGACTTAAAAATAGGAGTGCGAGTCCTTGAAGCTCACTGGATTGGAGCCAAACAGTTCACTCAAACCCCTCTGTGTTTGTGTGGCATACAATTGGAGGATTGCATGGCTGTGTGCTTGATTTTTCATTACAAAAAAAAACCTGTTTCAGCAAAATGGGTGTGGATGAAATAGCCACATCCACTAATTAGGAAGGGGTTCTGCATACTTCTGGCCATGCAAGTGCATATGTTATATGTATGTCTATATATATATATTATATATTATATATATTGTTACGGATCCGGGTGTGGGATTCTCACCCGCCGGTCCTTGGCGCCACCCTTCACCACCCGCTTCTCCGGGGTTTATAACGCCGGCCGCTCAGCACGAGCCCGGGCGTCACGCCGCCTCAATCGCGGGGGGGGCGGGGGCGGGGGGGGGATACCAACGTAATCCTTGTACCTCTTGCCAGTTTGGGGAAATAAGAACCCCTGGTTGCAGACTGGTTTTGTCGTCAAGATGCGAGCTTTTTCTGCCAGTCTGTACCATTTTTGGTTTATTATGCCAATCGACACGGTCGTTCCTCGACGCGACACAAATTAATCCATAGCGGCCAACTTTCATATGAAATTTAACAGATTTATTGTGGTGAAATCGGGATCACAACACAAGCAAATTTCACGACAATGGTTTTATTAAAACCAATCCTCAAACCACGTCTTAACTAGGGAACCACGGAACTACAGGTTTTCGAGGGGGTCGCTACCGAAATATGCCTTAAAACAACGTGCAGACAAAGGACAGATAGACAGACAGCATGCATGAAGACAAGACAGAGTACTTTTCTCCGTGGAGTAGTTTCATGAACGAGGAGGACAGTGTCAAAAGCACGAATGTCGCCTCGACAACACGGCAGATGTCCACGGATTCCAAAATCCAGCTCGAAACGGACGCCGCGTGGCAAATGGCGCTTGTCCTTTTGTTGGCAGACCTCACGGCACGCGTACTCCGCGGCTCTGGGCCCTGCGCAATGTTCTATGGCCACAAGTCCGCCAGATCAATGATGGGCCTCAGCCGATCTCTCTCACGGTCCAAGCATACAATCCAGCCTGGCCCGTTTCACCAGCACAAGGCCCAAATCGAGGTGTGCCGAGCTACCGCAGCGGATCGACAACGTGTCCAGCCGTGAGGTGAGTAGGACGACAGAGGCTCCGTGGCGTCTCCTCTCCTGCCTTTCCCGCCTCGAAGCCCGACTTCTGCTTCTCCTCTCAAGTTCCTCTCTCTGTTGAATCACCTTTTCTTACTCGACCCTTCAGGTTTCAGCGTTCTCTCCGGCCGATTCACCACTGCCTTTCCTTTTCTTTTCCACGTTCGCTTCTCAAAGCCGGCTGCCGTCCCCTGCTTCACGCAGAATCCTCGACGTGCAGGCAGCCTCTCAAAAGCCCACTGCCGTTTTCTCCAAACTCAACTCCTTCGTTCGCTCGTTTTGAATCACTGAGCACGCTTCGAGAAGCGACTATTCCACACAATGGACCCTTTTTTACGAAGCCTTCGTTCTTCTCTCGTTTGCTCGCTTCGACACACGAGCACTTCCTCTCATTCTCCTTGTTGGCCATCATCAGTACCAAGTGGATTCATCCCAATCTTCGAGCTGGCAAGCTGTCCCATGTAGTTTGGTATCCAAATGTCCACCTCATATTTTACAGATCAATAAACCCATGTGCCACAACAACACTTGCTGCAAGGGTTCCCATCAGCATGATGTGCCTGTCACACTTACAGGCTGTTTTGTCATCAATTGCACGATTAATGAAGTTTTTGAAATGTAGCTTAGAAAGAAGGTATTAAATTTAAAATGCAACTTCCAGAAAAGTCATATTCTGTGAAAAAAAAAAAACATTGAAACACCCTGTCAGTGAGATAATGCAGAAAAGGAGGAAAACTCAGGAAAACCTATGTCCTTCACAATAACCAACAGAAAAAGAACACTCAGAGATTGCAAACTCTCGCCAAGACTTCTTTTGAGTGGTATTTTATAGGTTTTAGGGTAAATCCAATATGGCTGGTAACCATGTGACCTATGATATTGTTACGAATTTCGCCCGCCCGGCGTGCGATCGGCCACGTAACTCAAATCGCGACGCGTCGCCCACCGGAACGGACAATTCGGTCGTGACCCTCTTGGAACTACCGCCAAGGAGCTAGCCACGGGTGGGGGTAACCTCACCACAACCCAGTCCGCATTCTACCCGCGCGAAATAGGCGAATCGCCGAATGTCGATATACCCAAGTACCCGCGCGGGTAGCGTACCGAGGAGTTGTACCACGCCGCAGGTCGACTCCGGACACGAACCCTAAGCGGCTGTTCCGTCTGCAGGGATAACTGAGCGGAGTTATCGCCGACCTCGACGGTTCAGATTATTTACTGGGTGTCTAACCCACTACCAATCCCTCACGTGATGCAAGATGGCACTTCAATGGGGAAAGACGACGAACGGGATACATTTCACACAAGCACATATTGCACACACAACACAAGCAAGGAATCATGCAAATACAAGCAACAAATAGAATGCAAAAGCAATACGACCGACTATAATTATTATTTACAAGCACTTACACAGGTTCTACTTGGCAGGACACGGCGCCACAGCATGCATACAAAAACAAAGAAAGACCTCCCTCACAGGCAAGGGGGTAGACGGGGTCCGTAGACCTTTATGGTCGTGGGCCGTGGATGACCGAAAAGGCCCACGAGACCGAAGGGTCTTACCCGCACCCTCGTGGTGCGACGGTGGGCAGGTCGCGACGTCTCGTCCCCACGGCAACTAGCGTAGCCGCGCCTGCTCTCGGGCCTTGCAACGGTGGCAGGTCGTGACGCCTTCTCCCCACGGCCACTAGGACAGCCGCGCCTGATCTCGGGCCTTGCAACGGTGGGCAGGTCGTGACGCTTCTCCCCACGACCACTAGGACAAGACTTCCACCCGACTGCCCCAAGTCTGTCTACGACGAAGACTTGGACCACGACAGACTTGGACCAAGACCACGACGACCAAGACTTCCACACGATGCCCCAAGTCTCTGCTATCCACGCTCTCTTTCAGGCGCTCCTCTTGCCCTTTATTTCTCCTGCGCCCCCCTTCGCGGCGCGTGGGTGGGGGGAGGAACATTCCAGAGAAATTGGGGCGGGAGTTGATTTCCAACCGTCAAACTTGTTTACCGGAGGAGAAATTGGGTGGGGCTGGTTTCGTTGCTCCTTTAGTGGCGTTGTGGTGTGATGGCGTGGTTTTTGTGATGGCGTGGTTGTTGAGATGGCGTGGTTGTTCCAAAATAACGACAGGTAAAGAAAAATGGCTAACTCAAAGCGTCGCAGCCCGGATTAATCACACATATTCCCTCTAAACAACGGGTGTGCACTAACTACACATGAACTTATCGATATATCTAACCTGAGGACCTTTCTGGTGTATTCAAATTTCCACAGCCGTAACATATCATATGTGTAAACCATTTGTTAATCATGGACAGACGGACAGACGTGTAGTTTTGCCCGATTTGTTCAGCTAATTCAGTGAAGTGATTTTGAAGGTTTTTTTTTTTAAGAAACAATATGGCTACCGTTTCACATGACCGATGACGTCATGAATTTTCTTTTCTGTGGATTGTCTTATCCCTAGATGACCCTCAAAAATTTTCATACTGATCGGATGTGGCATTCCTCATATACAATTATGACGTCAAAACGAGGGCACCTAGGATGTCATAAAAAAAATCAAAGTCATTCCGTTTGTTGAGTACTTGCCACGTGTCAAGCAGTGTGACCACTCCTTGGCTTTTTTCACAAGATCTTGGCTATTCGTTGTTCACCTTGGCGTCTTGGTTTTCTACAGGTTTTCTTGGCGTATAGGTTTTCTATTATCATCGCTTTTCCGAAACCTTGTGAATTCTTGGCTTTTTTCATTGGCTCACCTTGGCATTTATGGAAATGAGGAGTGGTCACACTGGTGTCAAGTTTCAATTATTTCCTTCCTGCGGTTTTAGAGAAACAGAGGTCGAAAGTTTTTCCGTTTTCTAATATGGCTGCCACACCATGTGACCTAAGATGTCATAATTATCACTTAAACATTCTACATGAGTCGTCAGTCCTATGGTGAAAATGTTGTCTCAATCCGACAAGCGGTTGCAGAGAAAAACACGAAAGTTCTGTGCAGACAAACAAACAGACAAACAGACAAACAAACAAACGGATCCAAACGCAATACCCTTTTCTTTGGCGAGAGTAATAATTTACTCCATGTCTGTGTGCAGTGGCCGATTAACACATGGGTATGCAGAGCCCGTGTCTCAGGGCCCCAAGCTCAATGTGAGTCCCAGGAAGAGGCGGTGTGAGCACCATGCAGCCCATGCGATTTCATAGGGCTCCCAGATAGAATGGGGCCCCACATGACCGATCGTAGGTCACGATATTTCGAGACTTCCCCTCCGAGGGTGGGTTTCACTTTTCCGACAAAACCTACCACCTTGTGAGTGGTGATAAATACAGTGCAAAGGGAATGCTCCATCTCAAGGAAAGAAAGCACTGTGACATAATGGATCAATTAAAAATGTTTTCCCTGATGTTTAACTAGAGAGGACTATTACAAATTTAGGGGGTGATGTTAGATTAGAGGAGAAAGCAAGTGGAATAATAAGTACGTTTCATGAATACAAATGCAACAATAATCATAATATAATTTGTGTAAATCCTCATGTTAACACATATCGATATTGTTTAGCAAGTCCACACTACAATTTATTTTACAATCACAAAACACTGCTGACAATCAAACAATTGCTGTCAATCAAAATAGCTGAGCAATACTGTAAGTGGAATGTTGGCTGCTGTTTAACTGTAATATAGCGGAGGGACGGAACTCCCTGACACTATTACACAACATAGTCCAACCAATGGAAAGAGACAAAAGGAAAGCAGTTTATAAAGGATGAGCAAATGGCATGCATTTACAAGGCAAACAAGGACAAAGATTTAAAGTTCTTACCCCTCAGCACATAAGCCCACTTAGTCAGTGAATTTGTCACAATTTATACACACACAGGCGCCTCAGTCATTCCAGGGAAATGAGATAAGAAAGAGTGATAGACAGAGGAAGAAATTTGGTCGATGCATAGGGTCGGCTTCTCGCTCACCCGACACAAGCCAGTGGGCTCACATTGGTCCCAATGTAAGAAAGGAGGGAAGGTGGGAGCTGGGGGGGGGGAGAAAGAGGAGGAGGGTAGAATATGTTTTGTGCAGTTCAGTGAAAGGTGCAGTACATACCTGTAGTGCTTCAGAGGAAAGCGTGAGATGTGGGTCAGTAACCCAGCCCTAAACGCGATGGACGAGGGCTTATTGTTGAATACTCTTGTATGTTCAAAGTGAATGGATTAGAAGTAGGAAAATCCAGAGATTGGTAGTGTAAATCAATGTGTTTGGCTGGCACATCCAGGGAAACTCCGCAGCTTGTCAGCTCTCCGCTGCACTGCGTCATCAACCCCTTCATCCTCAGAGGCTCAGCCTCAGCTCCGAGGTGTATTCCGAATGCTGCTTGAGCTTCGTAAGTACTGCCTCCTTATTGGTCCGTTCCTGTTTCCACGCGACGCCCATTGGCTGAGCCCAGATTCTGCAGTGGCACCGATGACAAAGGCACAGCATCGGCCGCTGACTTACTCCCTGGAGGCCAGCCCATCTGCTGCTGCTGCTGGCCTGCACTGTGCTATCGGGTGCTTGATTTTGAGTTGATTTACAGTTGCAGCACCGCAACCATATAATGTTCTTGGTGGATTTCATTTGCAATGGTGGTTTGTAATGTTGGTTTTGCAGAGTTGGTTGCAATGTTGAGTGTGATTCGAGTGTACTGTTGAATGTTGCAAAGCATGCATGGATGTGCTGCAGAGGTGCAGAGAGAGAGGGAGAGAGAGAGAGAGAGAGAGAGAGAGAGAGAGAGAGAGAGAGAGAGAGAGAGAGAGAGAGAGAGAGAGAGAATCAGAAGAGAGGGAAAGGCAGAAAGGATTTAGATGGAGGAGAATCACAAAGGATTTTGAATCTTCTACACAAACAAAACACAATTCCGTTTCCACTGAAACGAGGAGAGAGTTAATTTAACTCGACAAAACTACTACAGATATAACTATATTAGGGATCCCTTATGTGTTGGTATGTGTCTCCCCAGGGTCTCCTTAAACCATAACAATATATTCACTCGTAATAGGTGTCCACAACCATCCTTGACAGTGTTGTGGAAAGTCGACCGAGGCCTCACTTTTTTTTTCTTCCACCATCACTTTTTCACTTTTAAATCAAAGTTGTCCACAAGCACTTGAGCGATTGACACAAAACTTTCAGCATAAGAGTGCCTACACATGGCGAATTTTTCAACAAAGTTACATGATGACTGGATGGAAAATGTGGCCAGCGTTCCAAAAAGTTTGTTTTCTGTAGGTGTGGGCTGCGGGGTGTTTCACATATCAGCAATAAATGGCCTCGACCTTACTTCACTCGGCCTCGGCCGAATTATTTAGAATTATAGAACACATTTTTGTGGAGGAGGGATTTGGGGAGTGGAGAACACAGTTGTAAGGTGAGGAATGAACAAACAGTTTTTTTTCATTTCATTTAATATATATTATTTTGCATGAGCCTGGTGTGGCTCAGTGGTTAAGGCGGTGGCTTGGGAACCTTGGGGTTCTGAGTTTGAGCCCCGCTGGCTGCTGAGTTAGCATCAGGGGGTCGACTCAGCATGTCATCCTTCCGAAGGTCGGTGAAATGAGCACCAGTATACTGGTAATTATCCCTGCAGGGTTGAAGGCGACTCAAGGGTTGGTGTCAGGAAGGGCATCAGGCCATAAAAACATTGCCACAAGAAAGGGTACCATGATTGGAGTCTGCAAAAAAGCTGATCCCTACTCAGGGATAAAGGCTTTCAAATGATGTGATGATGATATTATTTTGCAGCTACATCAAGACATAGGTTGCGCCCCTGCAGGATTGCTAAAAAGTGAACTGAATCACTGTCGAGTAGTTCTCCTTACATAGATAGCACATTTACCTTTTGAAGAGTCCATCTCACGCTTATCATAATCATGACACAGGTATACAATCAACGATCAATACCTCAGCTATATACCATTTTCGCCAATGTGCATGTATCGTTGTATCCTCTATCCTGAAATGCTTCTAGATACTTATCCAACTCCAATTAAAATCTATCTACTATTTCTGCTGCCACGACCTTTCCACAGCGACCATTTTATGCATATACTCTCTCAGTGAAAGGCCTTACTTCCACCCTAACTCTATTCTCCTTTACTCTGAAACCGTGGCCCCTGGTCCTGTCACTGTCCATTCTGCTGAAAAAAAACTACTGCACGTATTTGGTCTGTGCCCTTTATTATTATCTTTATCCCTTATTATTCACATTCCTTCAAAATGACACCCCTGCCTGCACTCACTCCACCCTCACCACTGCCTGCACTCACTACACGATCACAACTGTCTACAATCAATACAACCTCATGACTGCCTGCACTCACTATACCCTGACCACTGCCTGCACTCACTACACCATCACCATTGCCTGCACTCACTATAGCTTCACCACTGCCTGCATTCACTGCACGATCACCACTGTCTACACTCACAACAACCTCACCACTGCTTGCACTCACTAAACCATCACCATTGTCTGCACTCACTACAGCTTCACCACTGCCTGCACTCACTGCACAATCACCACTCTCTACACTCACTACAACCTCACCACTGTAATCTCTTCTGTAGACAGTCCACAAACGTAAACAACTTTCATCTACAAATTTTTCACACTCCATTTCCTCCTGCAATTTACTTATCAATTACGTTAACCGATTTATTACAAGACTGAGGTGTAGCATTTCTACACAATTTCTACAGCATGCACAGATGACCCTTTTCCACCACTATTCATGATACTGCCAACATCAAACATTTATCACATTGTTTAAAGTCTTCCTTATTCTCCTATTGGCCAGCACTCTCTTAACTCACTTCCCAACCATATTTCCACTTCCTTACATACTCAGAAAAAAGGAACTACTGCCTAACACTACTGTACTACGTGTGCTAAGTCAGGTCAGGTATGGGAGCATGCCCAGAGCAGCGCGTCGCTGCGTCTACTTTCCGCCGTACTCCAGGGCCTCCGTCTGGTCATCCCCCAGGCAGATGCCAGGCCCATCCCAATCTCCTTGAGATGCTGATCAACCTGCTGCAACCACGAGGCACGTGGTCGGCCCATTGCCTCCTCCACTCACGAGACTCCCTCGCTGAGAGAACCTGGTGAGCAGGATCAGCGTCAGGAAAACAAGCGACATGTCCATACAGCCAAAGCTGACGCTCACAGACTATGCATGTAACAAAGTCTCATTTGAGTCTCTCTCAGCAACCGCTCGTTGGACACAAAGTCCGACCAGCGATCGCCAAGGATTGTCCAAAGAGACCTGGTACCAAAGGAATTAAGTCTCCATCTCAGATCCTTGGTCAGAGTCCAAGTCTCATATACAAAGAGCAAGACTGGAAGCACCAAGGACCTGAAGACTCGGACTTATCGTCGCTCACGCACGTTGTACCCGGCAGTGCCACACCCCATTATCCAGTGAATCCATGACTCCCCAGGCTCGACCCAGACGTCTGTTGCCTTTGGCTCACAGCCAGCAGAGAACTGAATATCACTGCCGAGGTAAGTGAATCTCTCACGACCTCAACATCCTCACCACAAACAGGCACAGACAGGACAGCAGCATCCAAGATGTCATTGAAAGCCTGGATCTTAGATTTGACCCAGGAAACCTGTAATCCCAGCAGCTCCGACTCCTCATTCAGCACCTCGAGGCTCCAAAAGGATATCTAAAGTCTCTGCAAAGATGACTGCATCATCTGCGAAATCAATGTCAGAAATCTTGACATTCCCAAACGATGCACCGCAGCTTGATCTCTCGGACATCCTCCCTATAATCCAGTCCATACAAGTGCTGAAAAGTGTGGGGGCCAGTACACACCCCTGACGAACTCCAGTAACAACTGGAAATAAGTCAGAGATGGTACCATCACATCTCACAGCACTCTCAGTACCAGAGTAGAGTTCAGACATCAGATCGATCAGTTTTGTTGGCACCTCACGAAGACCAAGAATCCTCCAGAGGGTATCCCGATTCACTGAATCGAACGCTTTACAGAGATCACATAAGCTGCAAGCAGCCCCTGCCGAAACTCTGGTGCTTGCGTTCGCTGAGGACCCGACGAGCAAGGATACGGTCAATCGTTGACCTCTTTGGTGTAAAGCCAAAGCCTCTTTGGTGTGTTGCTAAACTCATCTCTAAAATGAGTAGGCCTTAAATGTATACTTCTTAATAATACAATTAATTGCAAATCTGCAACTAACACTATTGCAACCTTAATCAATATGAAATACACCACATCTTACACAAAAAATCACGATAACAAATATGTAAAACTACAAGACATAATGTGCACTTATCACATTCTACCAAATGGAGCATCGAAAACCGGAAACCCAACCATTCGATATTGTCATGGTTTATTTCATTTGACATAGGTTTTTGGCAGCTTTTCCAGGCCTGGAAAGGTACAGTTAAAATATACTGTATATTGGTCACGGTAGACCTTCCTGTTGTGTGTCATGACAATTTACCAGAATTTAGACTGGAATGGGGAATATATGTTTGGAATGCAGACTGGTTTGCTGAATGGCATTTCTTTTTGCACTAGACTCAAGGAATGTGCCTGAATATTTGTGAAATTAATCAATTGTGTCAATTGGTATACATATCTCATGGCTTTAGTGACTTGGATAGACCCCCCCAAAACTGTTCCCACTGAGGCCTCACATGCCTCGTTCTTTAAAGACAGAGCACCGTCCTGTAACTTTTTTTTAATTTTTAAATCCCAGATACTTTCAAAGAATGTAATCGCCATCTTTTTATTTTGTTTGTTTAAGCTTTGGAGAGTAAAGCTCGTGGTGCATGCCATTGCACCAAACATTGTGTGCCAACTAACTCCAGGCTCATTCATTTCCTAAATACACTACAATATGACAGGTACTCTAAAATTGTTAAAGTATGATTATTTGGCAGTTGCACTTACCATACTCCTAAATCTTCAAAACATTTACTGAGAGTTTTCAGGTTGGTGTCGACTAATCCACTTTTAAAGCACATTCTATTGCAGACGGTGGATTTCCATGCACAATGAGCAAACCTACGACACAAAGGACGGCCTTTTTTCAAATGTTAACACAGTCATATCTCTGTCACGGTACATCAGCTTGTGTACATGTTTCCTACCTCGAGTATTGCTTAACGGCATCTTTTAAAGGATGCATGAAAACAATGCACATATTTCGGGATAGTTCAAGCTCAGCAAGCAATTGTCGCAGTACGCTGCCGTGGCAAAATTTTTCAACTGGAAAGGCAGTATTTTTTTTAACTACTCTTTAAAATAAAAAGTCTCAGTGGTACCTTTTCAGCTTGGAATCATAATTACCCCATGCACACGGAGCAAAAATCAGGGTTAAGCAATTAGTTCACTCCTTTCTGTTTGTCCTTCTGTCTACTGATGTCAGTATATCCATACATCGGGACCATACTCTGTGTTGAGCGTTAGTGCTGCTTAAGCAGTCTCCTTGGCTATTGGGCACAATCCTGGACGGGTTACCACTCCAAAACAGGATAGCAGCAAGCTGGCACTCATTTTGCCAACCTTGAAAGGATGACAGGCAGAGTCAACCCCACCAGGTATTAATTCACAGAGGAGTGGGATTTGAACTCAGGATCCTAGGATCCCAAGCACACCACCCTTACCATTAAGCGAACACCAGGCATATGTCAGTGTATGATCGAGGAACAACTTAATTTCAATTGCAGAATCACGGTATATTTTGAACACGAATGCAAACCTGTAGGTTAGCAGTATTTTGGCTCTGGATTTGTCCCGATTGCGCATGCAGAGAGAGGAGTGAGATAATTATTTTACTCTGTCTGCCTATCTGACAGTTAAACAAAGTAAACTTACTGATTTTTAAGGACCTTATAAAGGACACAAACAACAGGCACGAAGCGAAGAACTCATGTAACATGTTAGATAAGGTGGTCTAAGAGACGCTGCTTCAACGGCGGAAAACTTCTGCAATTAATTTTTTTTCTACGACCTTTAAAATCTTAATTAAATTTAAATTGAATTATATACTTTAACCCCTTGGCAGTATTTGGACAAAATATTACGGCAGTTTACATCATCATGACCAATCAAATTTGCCGCTCATTTTACAATTTGCTAAATTGGAAAGAATGTCGGAAAAATATTTCTGCTAATGCTTACGTGTCCCACAGATATGTCTACACAAGGTCAGAAAGCATGTGAACATGTTTGTAATTCTTTCAAAAATGGATAATATTTGAGTGTCAAAGATCCTAGAAAAATGGAATCCATGTTCACTTTACATGTGCTCTGCATTGGATCTGCATGCCCAGGTGAGAGCGCAAAGGTTGACACAAAATCGACCTGCAGAGATTGGCACCTTAGCACCTTACCTCTTGAAGCTAAAACTTTCTGGGCAGATGATTCACTGATGGCGACTGCTTGGTCCAATGCTCTGCCAAAACTGCTGGCAGTGCTGCCCTATTTCACGACATTAATCACCCAGCCCAGCATGTCCAATATTCCTCGTTCACGCGGTTTAGCTCTTGCTGGGTGTAAAGCAGATGAAGATTGACAAACGTTTTATGTTGTCGTGAAGAATTATGCAACAACTCGTCTTTAAGGCCTGCATGCCATTATATGACAAATTCAGAAGTGGGTGGTCTATATAAGCTAGGTAATTAAGATTACATTAAAACATTCGAAGCAGAGCTTTGGTGGGAGATATTATATGGGGTTTCGATGCTGTAATTTCATGCCTTGAACATGGCCACTGCTCAAAGTCTTCAGTGAGCTATTGGCATGACTTTCACAAATATGAACAAAGTTCAGTATTATCACTCCCATCACTCTTATTTTGGCTGCAATTTTCCTGAACAATAGTGACTGGCGGTGGAGGTCATCTCAACAGAGGAAATGAAGAAATATATTGCTATCTGGATAGAAGAATGGTGTCTGATTATTTTAATCTCCATGAAAGTCGAAGAAAAGACGCCACTTACCATCTATTTTTTGGGGGGGGGGGTGGGGGGGGGCATCAAAATGGCAATGACCATCAAAATGGCATCACTGCTAAACCATTGAAAATCACATCCTGAAGCCAGAGATGTCAAAACCTCATGTCATGTCCAAGAAGATGAGGAAAAAAAAAGAATTTTTGGAAGAGGCTTTTGGGGCTGGTTGGGACCAATTTGGAATTTACAGCCCTGTGCACCTCAGGCCAGAGAACGGAAGAAATACCTGATCCATCGATCTTTCCACTGGGTGGGGTGGCTTGAATGGAAGAACAATTGTTTGAGTCGATTTTGCTTTGGCCTTTATAGCCTCTTACTTTGGTCAAAGGGGAGAGTGAAGAGGTATCTCTTGAACCAGTGATCAAATGAGAAGTTGGGTATTAGGGTGAGCCTTGCCACATTCACTCCTCATCTCCCTTTCTGCCCATAAGGCCATTTATTTATTAGAGATATGTTTACATATTGATGTAGGTATTTATTACAATTGTGACAAGGATCAGATAGAAGGGAAGTTGAAGAGATAGACATAAGCAGAAAAGAGTGGTAGAGCATATCCATACATACATTGGTAGCATGTGCCACACCATATCACTGCATCCACTTTATGCCAGTACTCCAGGGGCCTCCATCTGGCCATCCCCCAGGCAGATGCCTGGACAATCCCCATCCCTTAGGGATAGGACATTCCAGGCACCCACCCAAAGGGACCACCTCAGGTTAACCCAAGGAGACCACCGTCTGGTGGACAACACCTCAGCACCATACCGACACACACTACACAGTGTTTTTTGCTGAATGAAGTTTTTTGTGGTGGCCAGAGTGAAAATGCTGCCACCAACATCCTATGGAAGGTAACCAACTGCAGGATGGCATCCGCAGATGCAGTTAGCTTCAGATATGGATAGCCATTGGCTCACAAGGAGCTCCTCCACCCTTTGACAGGTTTTGTATTTAATTCTGCTGGGTGTCCATGTCCATACACCCTCCACACCAGGGGGACTTGTTGGGGGAGCTGGTTTAGTCACTAACACTCGACCATGAGTTGTTCAGGTTAGCACATGATACCCATATGCAAGTCACAGATCTGATTTGGCCTGACCTGACAACCAGGGTTGGGTGCCACAGTATCAGGCAGGCTGCTTTGTACCATCTATTTGTGTGGCACAATGTTGAGCTCCCATCCTCAAGCGATCCCCCAACCCCATACTCCGATTAGCCAGATTACAGGCACATACCACTATTCCCAGCACATGTGTGTTAGAGTAAATTGTAAAGAAGGGAAATAAGTCAGGGTGGAAGTAGAAGGGGCATGTATGGCACATAGCAGGAGGGGAATGGGAGTCGGATAATGTTGGGGAGAGAGAGCCAACAATTGTGTCATGCTTCCTTGAAGAATAAATTGTTTTCCCCTTATCAATATAAACTGCTAAATTCTCTGTTATGTTCCTCTCATTTCAATAATCGATTCAAAGAATGTTGTGAGGAATCTTCTCTGCATTAGCAGTCATCAGCAACCATCCATCTATATGAGATGATGGGCATGCAGCATCAATTTGGGCAAGATCAGATCATCGACTGCACTTTCATCGATGGTTGAACAGGCCAATTCTTGAAAGACTGAGTTTGCCACAAGTGTTGCATCTGATATCGTCATTTGCTGGTAATGTGGAGTGATCTTTGCTGTGGTCTTGCTTATGGCACTGGCGTCTGCTATGGTGCTGTTGAAACCACTGGTCATCGTGGTGGAGCTCCGCTACCCACAGCCAATTTGCCTTTCGCTTCTGTCATCAGCTGTAATTGTTTCCCACTTGTCATAATCAATGTTGAAGGCTTTTATATCACTTTCACTGGTATCCTTAAAATAGAGCTTCAGGCACCCTACTGGTCTTCTGGCTCGGGCCACCTCGCCATATAGCATATCCTTGGGGATGCGGCCATCTTTCCTCCTATACTCATACCCTTGCCAACGAAGTCTTCTTTGCTTGCTAACTGCGAGGATGCTTGGCATGTTTGCCTCTGAGAGAACTGTTGCATCTCTGACTTTGTCCTTCCATGAGATGATAATGATGCGCTGCGGGCATCAAAGGTGGAAGTTATTGAGCCATTTTCCTTGGTGGCAATATATTTTCAAACAGCAATATGTCAATAATGCAGGCCTTGTAGATGAGCATCTTAGCCATAATGGTCAGTTTATAATTTTTCCAAACCCATTTTGTTAGTTGGCCAAAAGTAGTGGCTGCCAATGCTCATGTTTAGTTCTTCGTCAAAAGACAAGTTAGTTGTCTGTTACCGTGGACCAAAGATAGCAGAATTTTCTGTCGGTTTCCAGTGGAATGTTGTTCAGTCTAATCATGGGTGGAGACATGACAGCTTGTCCCATAATGACAGTTGTCTCAATGTTGATAGTGAGGGAGAACATGGCACAGGCATGGGAGAGATGATTCATAAGCCAATGAAGCTGATCCTCTGTCTGGGCAACTAATCCAACATCATCAGCATTGAGGAATTCTCTGACCAGGATGAGCCGCATGTTCGTCTTAGCTTTCGACCAAGACAGATTAAAGAGCTTTCCGTCTTCCAGTGGATGGAGGTACACTCCTTCCATGTCTGCAGGGAAGGTGTAGCTCAACAGCACAGAGAAAAATATACTAAACAGAGTGGGAGCTGAGACACCGCCCTGTTTCACCCCATTCCTTTTCTCAAAACTATCAGAAGTAGAGCTACACCCTCTGCTCTTTCCGTGCTTTGTCCACCCCTACCCCAGGTTTCTGCAGGGCACACACGGTCCACCATCAACCCCCTTCTGGTGAAACTCCAAAAATCCAGAATCACTGCTCAACTCCAATCATTTGTTGCTGTTTTTTTTTCCCTGCCTGTGGAACAAACTTCCACATTCTCTTCAATCTTATTCTTCCCTCCAAGTTTTCAAGACACCTGTTAACCACCACTTCAGATCATCACCGATCCAAAAACCATGATCTTTTCTAACCCCATTAACCCCCACCCTTAAGTCTACCTCCTTCCAAATTTCAAATTTTTCCTTGCTGAGAGTTTGCTTCTGTATCTATCCTATCCACCACCTGCATCCCCCCAACACCTCAATCCTCCCAATGTGACCAGATATTTCAGGAATGCGCCATGTCGCTTCATATAATACTGAACATAGGGACTCCAAACCGGGCCCTTTTATGCACACCTGGCCCTGCCAAATTTCCTATTGACACAAATACAAGAACTATCTATCAAAACATATTTCAGGATATACCTATCCTCTGCACAATTAACCCTTAGTTATCCTTTTTATCACCTTTGTTACACGTTACATTATAAATGAATGGTTTAATGCAATAATATATATATATTATTACGGTATATATTACTAAAACTCATTTTGTATATACTGTATGTGTATGTATGTATGTATGTTCCCGAAATACAGCCAAAACGGTACACAATAGCGCAAAAATTTTCGGCCCCCTTACTCACCATTCACCTGCGGTGTGCAGTATCAAATGTCGTTCAAATCGTGTAACGAAAAAAATTATTTAAAAATCTATTCCCGATTCAGTCAAGTACTCTTCGGATTATTTGATCAATGCAAACAACCTCAGCGTACAGTTCGCTGAGATATCTTTTTATTTTATTTTATTTTTTTTGAAATGATTTGTTTATCAACCGCTGTCACAAAGGGAACCCAACGGGTTCACAGGTCGTCTGGTATACATATATACATATATTACATATATATATATATATATATATATATATATATATATATATATAATTTTGATGTACCACACACTTTACAGAGTGTTTTTGCTGCCAAAGCAATTTCTTGTCAAGGGTTGTACTTGATGGTTTGCCATTGCCTGCCCAGCGTTTTTTGGCCTTGCTCTGTCTTTTTAAAGCTGAACGTCAAGCAAAGAAGCAGTACGTACCATTTTTAAAGTCTTTGGTATGACCCGACCAAGGAATGAACCACTACCGAGGCCTCCCAGGTCTTAAAGTATCCACCTCCATGTGTGTGTGTTGGTTGTTATCTCCATATGCAGGTTTCAGAAGAGGGAACGGAGCCCTCCCTGGGGTCAAAGTATCCATGTTTGTGTGTGCGTGTATCCTGTATATGTGACTGTGTGCTTGTGTGTATGTGTATGTGCGTGCAAGTTGCTGTTGTTGACTACTATCTCCACACGGGGGGATGAGTTTCAGAACGTGGAATGGAAACCTATCAGGAACGGCGAACGGAGATCCATTACGAATTGCTTGATGCGAACTCCACAACTCTCTTCCAGTCTGAGGGTCTGGAAAGCTCTGCTCCTCTCAGCTAAAGGGGATGGAGCAGAAATAAAATTTGGGCAAATGTGTGTGTGTGTGCAGTCCAAGCTCCGCCCTCTTCTCAGCAAGACATGAGCACGTCTATTAAGTGCGTACTACAGCTTGGCCACAATGTCTTGTCACCCCGTGTAAAAATTGTGACATTGCCTTTGATCACATTAGCTGACATCACCGAAGGGTTCTACAAGTTATACCACACACATTTGCAGTACTCTTACTTTCTTACACATTTTACAGCGTATGACACAAGCTTTAAGTGTCCAGTGGATCAATTTGTGCTCAACCATCGTCATTACAGAGAATCATTTTGAGCCATGTTCTGTGGGACATTTTGCGGAGCATTTGTGACGTAATCACTCAATCTGAAAAAAAAAAAAAAATGGAAAAAGGAAACGAATTAACATTCTGCACACAAGGGTAATCTCACAATTTTTGCAAGCAGTGACAAGACATTGTGGCCACCCTGTAGAACCTAGTTTATTAAATTTATCACTTCCATACGATACAATCTTTGCTTTCACCAAATAAGTTGAACTCCATTTCAAATTTACATTCTATACCCACCCGTACGGTAAACAGGTAATATTCATTATCAGGTCAAGACTAAATAACGGATGGCTATTCCTTCACAAGTGGGACGCACCATCTTCCTCTTATCCTGGTGTGATGTTTTTATGAGCTGCGGGAGCTCTTTCCCCTCGGTGTGACCAATGCGTAGCAAACGAGGCGGGCGAGCTATTAGTGACGGGGACCATCAAGCCTAATCAGCTGGAAGTCATGACGTGAAACATCTTTCACGCGGTGTCTGCTCGCCGAAGGTGAAGGCTGGAGCAAAGGGATGACAAAAGAGAAATATTTTTGTAATGGAAGCTGTGTATTGCGACTGTTACCATGCTAAGTGTAAATTCATGTGGAGTAAGGAGGTTCATGAAGACAATGAGAGCAGAAGGTCACAGCTTGTCGGTTGGAAGATCACCATGTTGAGATACACCACCTGAGATGATGTTGATTCTAACAACTCGTATCTTCGGTGTACCTTCAAGGAATTACAAATTGCACTATCATTTGCCATTTTGACAGTGTCAGTCACAGTAATTCAAAAGTGTTCAGTCTCCAAGAATTGCAATGAACAATAAAATACGCTTGCCAAAAAATGTGGGTCTCATTTTATCCTGGTCTACCAGTTGTCTCACTGCAGAACTACCTTTTCATTTTATAAACTAAGAAGGAAAAAAATAACCTTCCTATTTGTAAATTTGAGGGCCATTCCAAAAGCTTTGTCTCGCTTTGCCATGCTCAAACAGCTTGTAGCTTTTAAAACGTCGCCGTGCGCTACAGTGATACCCACTCTTCCTTTCTGGATCTTCGTCATGTTCTACCAGTTACAGCTGAGCAATGCATCAAGGCACAATCCCAACAAAATGTCACCTACTAACAACATATGTGTGATTGTATAATTCCAGATTCTGTTGGGAAAACCTCCACTGGACATTCATCAGCTTTTGAAGGAGGCGTTTTAGAACCATTCCACTTTGTACGGAATCATAAGGAGATGCGTGAATGCCATTCAGGCTGATCATTAGAACACACCATTCGTGAAGGCTGACCAGCCACTGTGACTGCTGATAATGAACGTTCAGAAAATTGACACCATTCTGCAGCATTACCGGTACTGGAATTGAATAGGAAGCAGGCACTTCCCCTGCAAGTGTGTTCTGCATATTGAACGAAAAACTGGGAAAAAGGAAACCAGTTTCTGTGGCATAACGGAAAGCATGTCTGTTCTGAGTCTGGAAAGTCGGCAATTCAATTCCGACCCTGGCTGAGTCATTTACTGGATTTACTGGATGTTGAGATGTGAAACATTGCTTATTTTGTATTCAGTGGATTATCATGGTCCTCATTGGTAAGGACCGTTATTCAGTGGATGGTCAGCCCAATATTTATTCAGTGTGGATGTGAACTAGATTATAGTCATCACATTGTTAAAGATTCCTGGTTGTGCATCCCATTTGTTGATGCTTCTGATAGAGAAAGCATTTTTGTCTTAATTGGGATCTGCAGTCCTGTTTCCTTATCCTCATGTCGTAGCCTCTAGTTTTTGAGCCCTCATCCATAACAAATAATTTCTGGACATCAATTTGGTCAATTTCCCTGAACGACTTTGAAAGTCTGGATGAGTTCAGCCCATTGTCTCCTTTAGACTCGTATAAGCAACTTAAATGCTCTTAGATGATCTGAATCTTAGAAGTGTATCAGGTCAGGTTATAGTCTGGTTGCTCTCTGTTGAACTTTTTCAAGTAGATCTTCATTCTTTGTATACAGTATATGGAGCACCACACTGAGTTGCAGGATTCCAATATTGGCCATACTATGGTTTTGTAAAGTCAGAGTCACCCTTTCCTCCCCAGTGTTGAGAATGACCTCTTGATTGCAAGTTTGTCATTTGCTCTCTTGGAGATGTCTGCAACATGAGAACTGAATGCTAATGATGTATCAAACTGAACACCCAAGTCTCTTTCTTCATTCTCGGTTTCACTTCAGTCATTTGGTTGCTCCTTCCATAGTAGACCACTTTACACTGATTTTTGTTGAATGGAAGCTGCTATTTATGAGACCAATCCATGACTGCTTTTACATCTGTGCAGAGTTTCTGCTTCAGCTTGGGTATAGACAGCTCGATATAGCTTTGTGTCACCTGGAAGCAGTTTCAGCTCAGAGTGATCAGCAGCAACCTTTGCCAGAAGGCCATTGATAAATAGTACTGGACCCAGAACACTTCCTGTGGTATTCAACTCATCACTGGTCTGAATTCTGACATGCTACTATTGACAATAACTCTCTGTGTTCGTTCTATCAAGTACGGGTCTATCCATATTCGGTATATGACCATTTCCTCGACACGATTTGAGCTTACACAAGAGACGTTGATGTGACACACTGTCAAATGCTTTATGATGGTGTTCATGCAGTCATTGTTGTGACCACTTCCCTCCTTCAGAAATTTGGTGAAAATAACTGGTATTGGCTTTCAGATTTATTGGTGAATTTCTCTCAGGTCATGTCAGGTATGGGAGCATGTGTCAGAACAGCACGTCACTGCGTCCACTTTCCGCCGGTACTCCAGGGGCCTCCGTCTGGCCTTCCCCCAGGCAGATGCCAGGCCCATCCCCATCTCCTTGAGATGCCGATCAACAATTTCTCTCAATACTCACAAATGTATACCATCTGGGACAGGAGATTTGTTGATGCCAGGTTTAGCCAGGAGGTTGTCCATCTCATAGACAGTGAAATCCAATTCAGTTTGATCAGATGCCACAGTACTCCTTTCATGATTGGTATTGTTGTTTTCATCCTCTCATGTGAACACACTTCCCAAAAAAGTGGGACATTCCAAGAAGTGGGACAGTGGGCGCAACACATACCAAGCGGAAGAAGAACCACAATGGCCGCTCTTCTGCCTCCTCTCCGCACCCAAAACCAACAACAGAAGTGACTCAAAGGAAACCCGTACATTCAAATAACCGCTGGTCAGCAGCATTTTCTTATCAATAATAATAACTAGCAAGTAACTATTGTACTTGCACTAAGTAGTGAATTTGGTACATCTTCCATACGAACTCTGATGAGATATTCAATGAGCGCTTGTTATAACATATATCTCTTGCTTCTCAGTTATAACTGTTAATCTTGCTCCTTGCCTTCGTTTTGTAACTTCGTTCTTTTGTTTCTTCTCTTTCAGCACTGCTTCATTCAGTTGAATAAAGTCATGTTTCTGATAAAAAACATTACCTACTTTACACGATTTTCATTCAACAAAATGGCGATGAAGAAGAAATGCAGAGAGAGGATGAGAAGGGTGAAAGTTTTGAGCACTACTGCTTTGGCACTAGTGCTTATCCGTCGCCAACAGCGTGCCAGGGGAAAGAAGCGGTTGTGAATAAAGTCCTGAGTGGTGAGTAGACCAGCTCATTCAAAGAACTTCGTCGTGGAATTGCTATGACGACAAGGGAACTCATATTTATGTTCACCAGTAAATACACATTCCCTCTGAAAACTACCGTGACATTCAACTTATATTTATGAACCTTCTTCTTCACTACCGGAAATGCGTGCTTTTAAACCAGAGATAAAGTGAATTCACATATTACTAAACAAAAGGCAAAATGGCGTTGCTACAACTCGAATCTCACACACACACACGCACACACACACACTTGCTCAGTATCGGCTATTCCTGAAATATAATATAATTTAAAGGATTGTTGTAAATTATGTTAACCTCAAAACATAGTTTCCTGATCTAAGTAAGAAACTTAATCTGAAAACAAATGACTGGTTTTCCGAATGCACGGATCATCGGCTGGGCACCGTTCTTCCTCGACGTTTCAGTCCTTTCAGCCTAGAACCTCTCCAAACGGCGGATCCACAACCTCGGTCATGGATCCACATCAGTAGATTTCCTACATCAGTAGATCCACAACCTCAGTTGTGTCCAGGCAGTCAGTCAACCCATCAATGCAACATCACGAATCAAACTTTCCCGTTACAGTATTGGTTCACGAAAAAAATATTTTCACGAAAAAAATAAGTGACCACTATATTCGTTATTGTTGTGTGTCTGTCTGTAAGTCTGTCTGTCTGTCTGTCTGTCTGTCTGTCTGTATGTCTGTCTGTCTGTCCGAGCATAGCTCCGTGGGTTTTGATCCGATCCTGATAAAATTTTGGTGGAGGTTTATATCATGATCTCGGTGTTTTCCTGAGAATGGGCGTGGTGCGCCAATTATGGGTGGAGCACGCCCAAAAACATGTGTTTTTAGGTGGTAGCCGATTTCAATTGCATCTTCTCCAGGGGGTTTGTCGAATCTGACAGGGTTCGGTATTTGGTTAGCCCAATGACACCAGCATATTCCCACAGAGCTCGATTTTTCATTTTCGTCCCAAGGTCAAGGTCACAAGGTCAGAACTTAGAAAATTGCGAATTGTGTTTTTAGGGGTAGCCAATTTCAATTTGCATCTTCTCCTAGGGGGTTTGTCGAATCTAGCAGGGGTTTCGGTATTTGGT
>CM068968.1:25887297-25930175 GCA_035128595.1 Eptatretus atami
TTTTCACTCGTCGTACTCAAACTTTTGAAATGACCCTCAAAAAATGAATTGGCATGTCTTATAAAATGGTAAACCATCTAACATTTGCGTGATTTATCCACTTCGAAATGATGACTCCATTTAATCTAACACAATATTTCAGCTAACACGGACCCAAGTGGGAATCACCAATCCCAACTGCCTTCCTAATCCATGCCAATTTCAACTTCCATCATGCTATTTTACTGGAAGTTAGCACTACAAAAAACAGCCATGGTATTGGAACTAAAACCTTCTATGATTGTGCAGGTCTCATCAAATGTTAACTTTCCATCCCACCGGATGGACCCGGGACGAATATTACATCCAGCTTCTCCTGTTCCTCCTTTACCGAACTTAGCTCCTCTGACAATGTTCGTGCGATACTCCAAATCTCTCTGGCTGTTTGCTCAGATCTTTTGGCAGAGACTGCACTCTCTCTCCCCTCGCAAAAGGATTGCTTTTCCCTGGGACAGTTTTCACAAAAGTCTCTTTCACTCTCACGTACACACGCATCCAAACTCCAACCACCGCCCCACTCATTTCCTGGATGTTAGTTTTGTCAAGAGCTGCCGCAGTCTCCTTCCACTCGATGTCTCTTGTTTGCTCTTGCATCTGGCTGACCTCTCGCATTACACAACCACTCCCCCTCCCACACATTCTCCACATTTAGAAGTTCCTTAAAATATTCCATCTCTAAACTGTGAATGTCCTCATTAATAACAATTTCCTCTCCACTCCTCACCATCAATTCACTGTCTCCCATATCCCTTCTATCTCTTTCCCTGCTCTTAGCCAAACCGTAAAATCCGTAAATAATACTTTCACCATCTTCCTAGTCTAACTTCGCACATCTCCCTCTCCATACGTATTGTCAAACTTTTGCCACTTTTTCTTTTTTACCCATGTTTATTTTTTTCGGCCGGTACCTTCTGCTATTCTCCTTTATGTTACTGTGCAATTCCTAAAAGACCTTTTTCTTCTGTCTGAGTGCCGACTGAACCTTTGAATTCCACCACCACTCCTCCTCCCTTTGTCTCCTTCCTGTAGTTTTACCCCATTCCCTAGCTGTTACTTCAAACAAAGTCTCCTTCATTTTATTATTCTATATCTCCTCCTTCTTCTTCCTGACTTGTGGTCTTTATCATCCAAGTCCTTTAATCTGCTGACAATTCCATCTCCTCCCTTTATGATGTCCCCCATTCTTCAACATGAGCTTCCATTCCAACACTTTTGACTTACTGCCTCCCTTAGCTCACCTTACCATCAAGCATCCTTCACCTATCCTTCTGTCTCACAAGGAAATAATTGATCCGGTTAGTGTAGGGCCCACTTTTAAAGGTGACCATATGTTCTTTATCTCACAAAACATGAGTTTGCTATACAAAATTCCAAACCTTTATTTTAATGGATACCAAGTCAAGGCTTGTGGAAGAGCTAGAACACTGAACGGATCAGGATGCAACAGACAAAAGGAACAGGAGAAAGAGTGGTGGGGGAGTGACGGACACCGACAGCAGGGTTGAAGGACAAAAAAGAGGGAGACTTGGACAAATAAGGGATGCTCTTTGTTAGCCTTGCCAACTAATTCGTCTGACAAACATTCCACTCTGGCATCTGCAAAAGATAAAATTGCCTTCGACAACAAATTTGTTTGTGTTCCGGATATTTTTGGGTGAAGTCCTGACACAAGTCTGTCTCTAAGGGATTCATCCAAACAAACATGTTTAAGCAAGCAGCTTCGACTGCATGACAAAATCAGCCACAGACTCGTGCTCACCTTGGCTGTCATCCAAAATCTGTGCCGCTCAGCAATCACAATGGGTTTCAGAGTGAAATGTTCGGCCAATTGTCTCTTCAAATCCTTGTAAGACTGTTTTTGGAGCATCCGGACTACATAAGATTTTTTTACCATTATGAATGTGTCTGCTCACACCAAAGACACGAACAGGTTGGTCTTTTTTTGTCGTCGATTGCATTCACCACCATGAATGCATCGCATCTTTCCGCGTCGTCATCAAAAGCTCCAATGCTTCCAAACACAGCCATATTTTTCTATGTTGTTTCTTTGGGTTCCAAAACAATCAACGATCCTCGTCACCAATTTGTTGTATCCTGGACCAATGAATACGCTGAATATTCCAGTCAACATTATTAAATAGATCAAGCATGACTCAGAAGTATGGAAAACATAACCACGTTGCTTTATTCACGCATGCACACCTTCTCCTGATGACGTCACCTTCCTTCACATGGATGACATCAGCTTCCTTCACATTCCACTATACAATAGATATAAATTCAGGTGTGTTAAGGAAGAATTTTTACGATGGAGAATGCCCAATCAGTGAATGAGTTTGGAGGAAATCTTTGAAATGTGATTTTCCCAAGAAAATCATTGTTGAGTGAGACCCAGTAGTATGAGTGACTGAACTTCCTCAAGAGAGATTGTTCAGAAAGTAATTCAGGAAGTTTGCTATATCGTCCTTTTCTGCCTCCTCTCTATGCCCAAAGAGAGTGAGAGTGTGAGATTTATCAAAATTGTTAGACATATTCTAAGTGTTTGACCAGCTTGTGATTTTGTCAAGGTCTGAAGAGAGGGAAGCAGCTGCAGTCTGACAATCTGAAGGATGAGAGATGCCATGGCAGAGTGGAGTCATCAGCAAAGAGATTAAGAGGATTTTCCAGAGAGTCAGTGAGATCATTAATGAAAATCAGGAATATAACTGGGCCCAGAACACTGCCTTGGTGCACTCCAGCCTTAACAGGGAAAGGAGATGAAAGGATTCTGTTGAGTGGCACACATTGGCAATGAGAGTAGAGGAGGTCAGAAAGCCATGTGTGGAGTTGGCCTTGGATGCAACAGGTAGAGTTTGGAGAGCAAGGCAGGATGCCAGACTGCATTGAAAGCTTGAGATAAGTCTAGAGAGATGGCCCTGGTCTCATGTCTGACATTGAGGGCCTCCATCCATTGTTGGGAGAGTTGTAAGAAACGTGGCCAAGGTAGAGTGATCTGGTCTGAATCTAAATTGGTGATTTGAGATGAGGCCATTGTAGAAAAGGAAGGATTTTATATCAAATGCGAATCCATGACCTTGCTGATGATTCAAAGTACGATGAAAGGTCTGTAGTGAAGGGGATCGGTTTTTGCACCTTATTTATGTAATGCTGTGATGTTGGCAGTTCTCCAAGCAGATGGAAGATGGGTGAAATGATAGGGTGAAAAGTGCAGAGAGAGAGAGAGAGAGGATGTGTAAATGGAGCAGAGCAAATTTTTAGATGCGTGAGCTGATGCCGCAGTCGAGGGTTGCCAGAAATTTCTTCACCTCCCAGCTGCAAAAAGACTCAGAGTCCAGGAGCAGTTCTTACGACTGGGTAGTATCGATACAGAGAGTGAGGGGTTAGGACACATTATTTGGAAGCACACACAGAATTGAGACATTCGGCCTTCTCATGAGTGGAGTCAGCTGTGGTGCCATTTGAAGAGAGGGAGGGGATGGAAGGGAAGGATACTCCAGAGACAGACTTAACAAGGTACCACCAGTTTTTCGATGAGGCGACAAGTTTGAAAGTTCATTCTTGAGGTTGGACAGATGTCGTTTTCTGGCTCTCATGAGAGTGGACACACTTGTTGCGGGCTTTGTGGAATGATCTGAGATTGCTTTCGGTTGGGTTTGCTTTCCAGGAAGAGAAGGTTTGTTGTTGCAGAGCAACTGCCTCACCATAGGATTCAGTGTAACAGGTTTTAAATGAAGAAGAGTTTCCTTCAATGAAGCTTCACTTTGGATTTCTTGAGAAAAGGGAGAGATAAAGAATGAGGTACAGGAAGTACAGGTAGAAGTTAGGTTGGATCGTGTTTTGGAGTGAAAAACAAAGATTTTTTTATTTTTTTTATTCTTTTGAAGCAAGGAAGGAAATAGGATAATGTTGAAGAGGCAGAAAGGAAGTGGACTGAGAAACACAACCTCAACACCGAGACAGATTTTGCTTGCTGGCTATCTGAGAATGCCTGAGTTACATGGACATGAATTAGACAATACAGCACTACCAGGTACGATTCAACACAGAAAATTGGACAAAAACAAAAACAGCAATATAGCAATGAATATATAAAAGAAAACCATGACAGATCTGATTCAGAAAATTTAGCGTTGATTGAGGTGGAAGCAGCAGTTGCAGAGATTTGACCTACATGACTTTGTGGAGCCAACCAGAACCGTAGATTGAGTAACCCAGAACTGGAGATTTGCTTTCTCCAAAGTCCATTCTCCTCCCTCATTTTTGGTTCCATAGCCCTTCATGACTGTCTATTTCAAGACCTGTATGTCCATTCAAATCACTTCCGAAAATCTATCCCGCTCTCATCAAGTCCTTATTGCAGATCTCTTCCTTTTCCAGCTCCTGGTATCCCAACTGAGGTGCATACCTGGAAATATCCATGAACGATCAGCTTTGCAAATGTCAGTCTCTCAATCACCTTGATAACATACACCACCTGCTGTGCCAACTCCCGAATCAAAACCACACAGACTCCATTTATTCTGCCCTTGCCCTCACTACAGAGAATCTTCCTGCTGCCTGCCTGTGTGAAGGATGAGAGATGTCACTGCAGAGGGTCGAGTCATCAGCAAATAAATAAAAAGGATTTTCCAGAGAGTCAGAGAGATCATTGATGAAGATTCAGAAAAGGATTGGGCCAAAAACACTGCCTTGGGGCACACCATCCTTGACAGAGGGAAAAAGAGATGAAAGGATTATGTTGAGAGCCACACCTTGACTACAAGAGTAGAGGAAGTCTGTAAGCATTGTGTGGAGTTGGCCTCTGATGCCATAGGCAGAGAGTTTGGTGAGCAATGCGGAATTCCAGACTGTATCAAAAGCTTGAGATAAGTCTAGAGAGATGGACCTGATCTCATGTCTGATATTGATGGCCTCCATCTACTGTTCGGAGAGTAGAAGAAGAAACATGTCCAAGATAGAGTGATCTGCTCTGAATCTGAATTCCTCAGCCAGCTTGATTTTACTTTATGAATGGTCAATTTGACTTTACTTGCGCAGTAGTAATATATTTTCCCCTATAATCTCTGCTATATCTACTTTTATGTCATTGTCAGGTTAAGAGAAATACATTTTCAGACCCTGCCTCTTTCTGACTGACTGGGAAAATGTGCATTCACCCAGTGTTAGCACTTGTGCATTCTTTGGGTAGACCTTTTTCAGACCAATTCTATTAGGCTTCTGTCGAAGCCGAAGCATATATTTGTATACTGCCTCTTGAGTGGTTGTACTGTCCCAGGAAGATTTATTTTGGTGTCACTCTTTCATTCTTCGTTCGACTTCTTTTACAAATCATCTTTCAATCTGTTGCTCTCATGTTCTCTTTTAATGGGTTTATGCTCTGAGCCTGTTCTTCCCTCAATCCTGCCCCAGTATGCTGTATTAAGGCCCAAGCAATCACTTTGGCCTTATAATCAGGATGCTGGTGTCATTTTGAATCAGGATTTTGTTCAAATGGGATTGGAAGGTCCTTTGAGCTAATCACACTGTTAATCGCACCCTTTCACCACACCAAAGCCTGCATGCATTCCATACATCCATCCGTTTCCCTTAATGACGAACTGTCAAGCACGGTGGAGTTATTCTGGTGCAATTAGTAGCTGTTTTCTCTTCTTCTATCCCCGATGATGCATCCACAGATTGATGCACAAATCTAGCCTTGAGTTAGTTATTCAGTAGAAATCACAGTCAGATTTAACTGACCAAAATATCATCCCTTGCCTTATGCTAAAACCTGCGTTCCAAGGTCCCACTTATTATGCAAGGTCCCACTCCAAATGAAAGCAAATAGCAAAGCTTTGTGCAATTACTGCATCCAATTTTATATAGCTTTATGGGTTAGAGGGGAAGAAATCATAAGCAGCCTTTGCACAGAGTATCTGGTTATGTTCCACTCCCCAAAGGGACACTCTTGGCAGATTCCTCCATCTGATTCACCACTTGAATCAGACAAGCAGACTGGTGTAATGAAAGTCACCTTGTGCCAACCTTGACATTGCCTCGATTATATCGAATACCTTGCTTGGGGGTAAGAGTGACAGACATCACAGGGAGCCAAATGACAGACATTGATGTGATAGCACATGTTTGGGGTTTGAGATACACAACCGGTCAAAAGTTTTAGAACACCCCATTTTTCCAGTTTTTACTGAAATTTAAGCAGTTAAGTCCAGTGAATAACCTGAAATGGTACAAAGCTAAGGCAAAACTGCCAGAGGTTTAAAAAAAAAAGTTTAGGTTACCAAAAACTGAAAAATAATGTAAATTTCAGAGTTGTTAAAAAATCCCATTTTCAGGAACAAGTAATGGGTTAGCAACTGCACCTGTTCTGCAACAATGGAAGTAAATGAAGCTTTGAAAGTTGATGCAAAAAATCCGACAGGTGTCAAAACTTTGTAGATTAATTACAAACCCTCGTCTGTATAAAGCAGTGTTGGAAACAGACTGTGTTGCTACCCCTCTGAAGCATTATTTGGACAATATTGCACTACAGGAAGTAGTATATTGTGCATAATGGTGAGAAAAACGAGAATTAACAAAGGAGGACAGACAGACCATTATAACCCTTAAAAGTGTAGGTCTTCCTTTAGAAAAATTGCAAGAAAAAACCAAGATGTCAGTGAGTACAGTTTCCTCACCATCAAGCACTTGAAACTGGAGAAACTCTGATAGGAGAGGGCTGGCAGACCAAAGCCACAACACAATCAGAAGACAAGTTTCTGAGAGTCAACAGCTTGCATGATAGGTGGCTCACATGACAGCAGCTTCAAGCACAGCTTAACACTGGTCAAAGTAAGGAGTCTCAGTTTCAACTGTGAGCGAATGACTTTGAGCTGCAGGTTTGACAGGTCGAGTGGCAGTAAGAAAGCCATTGCTCAGATGGAAAAATAAGGAAAAGAGGTTTGCCTGGGCCATTGACCGATGAATCAAAATTTGAAATCTTCGGCTCATCACATAGGGTGGTGTACGCCGTCGAGTAGGTGAAAGGATGGTTCATCAGTGTGTGACACCAACTGTCAAACATGGAGGAGGAAGGAAGCGTGATGATCTGGGGCTCTTTTCTGGATCCAGAGTCGGCGACTTGCACAGAGTACTGCACCCTGAACCAAGGGGCTACCACAGCATTTTGCAGCGCCATGCCCTCTGGTCTACGCCTAGTTTGTCAGGGGTTCATCCTACAGTAAGATAACGACCCAAAACATACCTCCAGACTATATCAGAACTACCTTAGAAGAAAAGAACAAGACAGTAGGCTTAAAATCATGGAATGGCCAGCACAGTCTCCAGACTTAAACCCCATCGAGCTGGTTTGGGATGAACTGGACAGAAGGGTGAAAGCAAAGCAACCTACAAGTGCAACACATTTGTGGGAACGTCTGCAACAGTGTTGGGAAGAACTTTCCGAACAATATTTGATTTCCATTGTCGAAAGAATGCCACGAGTATGTTCGGCTGTTATATCTGCAAAAGGTGGCTACTTTGTTGAGTCAAAAATTTAGATTACATTTTGTTCAACAAAACGATTCCATGATGTATTTTTTATCTGTAATTGTTTATTTGTTCTATGCTTTAATTTCAGAGTAGATTGAAACATTAAACTGCTTAACTTTCAGTAAAAACTGGAAAAATGGGGGTGTTCTAAAACTTTCGACCGGTCGTGTACACATGCGAGTCAATCTCGTCTTTGCATTGAAAGCTGTACATGCAGCACACGGATCCAGTAACCTCATATATCTGGTAAGTCAAGTGAAAGCATGTCTCACTTGGTGACATCTGGACAGTGCAAAAACCTTAAAATAACTAAACAATTCAACAACCACTTTACCCCGTGCAGTCTTGAGAAACAAGGACGTGATGACATAAAATGCCGTGATATTTTGTCCAAGTACTGCTGAACGGAAAAGTTTTGAAAGTGCTAAAAAGGTGATTTGTGTCCTGTAATATTCAACTATATAAATCAACTGAAATGAAATAAAGATTTTAAAGGTCAGAAAATAAATATAAAATTCGGGAGTTTACCGCCATTGATGCACCGTCTGTTACCCCATCTCATTTAACATGTAACAACAGCTTATTTAACACTAATGTAACGTGTTAAATAAGATGGTGTAAAAGACGATGCATCAACGGTGGTAAACTTCTGATTTTTTTTATATTTTCTGACCTTTAAAATTTTTATTATATTTCAATTGATTTTGTGCCTGTCGTCTGTGTCCTTTATAACATCGCTAAAAACAGTAACTTTTCTGTTTGGAACGATTTTCAATTTTGTTTGGCTGCCAGACAGGCAGCCAGAATAGAAATATTCCCTCACTCCTCTCTGCGAATGTGTGAGCGGAACAAATTTCGAGCCAAAGTACTGTTGAACTACAGGTTCGTTTTTGGATTTGTGTTCAAACCATAGACTCCTATAGAGAAGGACTGGAACCTCCCATGCTCGGGGTTTGTAACTTGAGTCGTGAAGGATTAACTTGAGTCCGGGGCTAAAATGACTTCTAGAAGGGCTAGAGACACGATCTTGGGATCCATATAGGGGTTTTTGAGGACGGCGAGTTCAATAGTGTCATTTTCAACACCACCTGAGGTCATCTTCAAGGTCAAAAGGTCATATTTCAAGGTCAAATTACTGAATTTTGTATTTTTTGCCCGTGTTTTGTGTCTAACTCATAAACGGTGAGAGATGGCTGATTATAATAAGATGCAAGTGTGTAGAGCTGTCAAACTTTGATAATTATTGTCATATATCGTATTACATAACATTACATGCATGTCACAACACTATGCCTATTACAACTATGTCTATGTCTATCACTAGTTGGAGAGCTTTTCTTTCCTCCTGAGGCATCCCAAAGCTTTTTCTTTGTCACTTACATTGAGGACATGAGCTTTCAATAGAATGTTAGCTAAAGTAGTACATGCAGCATTACTATAGCTAAAGGTGCATCAACAGAGGATAACAGCTCAGCAAAATGAAATCGGCAACGCATTTTAGTCTTGTCATACAAATTATAGGCATTATGTACAAAAAAGACGGTTGACATAGTCGGCACACTCAATCCACCTCAATTCAAATTATCTAGAAACTCAGATGACACCTCGTTACCATCTTCATCATCAATGATCTCCTCCATACTAGTGCTATCGCCATATTTTAGAACAAGGTGTCTGGCCAAATAAACTACTTTATGCTTAAGGGCATCGTCAGACCCCAAGAGATCCTGAGTGTCTTGAGGAGTAATCTCATCATGAGTTCACTTCACTCATCTGGATTTATGGAAGTTGTACAGTTCTTGTCACAATCAATCACACGAGAACTAGATTCGGGCATAATGTCATGCTTAATGAGTGTTTGCAAATTTACAATTTTAGCTGCAGCCATAATGTCAACTACGTCAATGTAGAAGTTTCACCGCTTCTTTGCCTGGCTTGGCCGAAAAACTTTTCCAAGGCTTCATCTGCAAATATAGCAGGAAGAACGTAGTCAAAGTCTTTCTCTGCCAGAAGATGCAGCTGCGACAGAAGGAAGGTGAAATGAGGAAGCTCGTGTGCCTCAGTCATCCAACAGAGCTGGCTATTACAAGCTGAAGAATTTCCTTGCTTGTGCATTCATAGATGTATTACCTGGTCAGTTATGGATCTAATCTGGGACCATTTTGAGAGCAGGCTGTTCTTCTGCATAGGAAAAAGTCGTTTGGGCACCTCAATGCCATCTTTCTCAACTCTATTCAAGAATAGAAATCCAAAAGGTGAGTGAGTGAATTGTTGGAAATGAAAAACTGCTTGACAGTTTGTCCAGTAGCATCAGTTCTTGATAGGTAAAGGTTTTCCTGGTCTTTATGACATTAATGCCAGGAAAATAGGAGCTGATTTTAGCACAGAAGTGGTCGAAATCTTGGATATTGTCTGCAGCCTCATCAGCTGCCTGCATCTTCTTAGCTCTGATTCTGACGTAGAAGATGATGTTGGGCGTGGGGCTGAGGTCACCTGCTTCAAAGCTGATTTCGGTACTCCAGGAAATATTGATGGGGTACTTTGGGTCGTTTGCCACCCCTAACTGACACCCAATCACAATAGAAATGTCTTTCACAAAATAATATCTCCGTTAAGCACCTCAAGCTTTCTTTCTCATTTGGCATTGCCAATATCCATCTCTCCCTCTCCTCAGGATCTTTTGGGAAGGATATGACCTTTACATAAGGCGTCCCATCATAGTTTCCTCTACAACCAAAGCAGCTGCAACGACGTGGCATATTGTCACCAAAGCAGGAAACAAACACAAGATCCGTGAGATCACCAGCTGGACAGTTTCTGAAAGATAAACAAACAAAACATACATTAGTTAACGATGATAGAAATCAGCAAGTAGGTGCAGTAGGTGCACAATGTCATGTTTTGTCATAGACTTTACAAAAGTTTTCCTCTACGAGTTAGACACAGAACAGGCAAAAAATACCAAAATTCAGTAATTTGACCTTGAAATATGACCTTTTGACCTTGAAGATGACCTCAGGTGGTGTTGAAATAAACACTATTGAACTCGCCGTCCTCAAAAACCCCTATAGGGATCCCGAGATCGTGTCTCCAGCCCTTCTAGAAGTCATTTTAGCCCCGGACTCAAGTTAATCCTTCAGACTCAAGTTACAAACCCTGAGGATCGTGAGGTTCCAGTCCTTCTCTATAGGAGTCTGTAGTTCAAGCTAAAACGTTCAATTGAAATAAAGTTGTCCCGCGATCATAAAGTGACGTTTCCAGACAGACGGACAAAGTGAACCAATTGTTTAACCCCGCTTTTTGCTTCGCATGCGCGGGGTAATAAACTTATAACTCCATTCAGGGCTTTTTTGCCAGTCGCAAAAATGTGAAACATTGCTTTTATTCTCCTTATGAAATCATGTCCCACCTCATTCCCAATCTGATGCTACACACCAACCAACTCATCATGCCATGATGGTGCACTTACTGTGACATCACCATATAGAACTGGAACTATGCCTTTACTTATACAAAACCGAGCTGTTTGTGAGATTAACATCATTATGAAAAATACATTATAACATTCATAAGCGGATGCTCTGCTTAAAAGCTGGATAATTAATACGATGTAATGATGTTCGGGGTGGAGCTCATGCTTTCCTCCAAAGGCATATCGTGCAGTAGTTCTTTGTTATGCAGTAAATGTGACAAGTGGAATGTGATTTGTTGTATTATGTCATATTAGTGGACCGACAATGGCAGTTCTCTGTGTTTGTGAGGTCTCTATGTGTTCGTACATATAAAAACCGATGAAGAGCATCATTGTGTGCGTGATTTCAAAGCAACATGATATGTTCCTGCCAAAACCTTCCACTGCATCGTGGTGAATGTGCACACAGTTCACGTGGCCAGATAGGTAGGTCGAGCTTCTGGTAGGTCACAGGTTCCACGGATGTCACTAAACATTTTCGGATCGAAGGGGTGACAGGTATACAGTTGGACGTCATGACCGTCACAGCCTGGATTTGTGGTAAGAGATTCCAGCTGCTTCTATCACCATTTTCCTGCCATTTGCTGAAATCACCCTGCCAAAGCTTTTTCCATTCTCCTTTCATCTTTGTTGTGATCCTTTTGATTCTGGTTTAGTTGAGTTTTTGGGGTTTTTTGCTTAATTGGAAGCTCACAGCAGGGTGGCAGGCTTTGTTCAGCTCCCCCACACTGCTGAATTGTTGCGCTGTGCTCTATGTTTCTATTGATTGAAGTCATTCAAATTTGAATTCATCTGAAGACAGGCCATTGGAGCAAAAAAAGTTGTTTCTTTGCACAAGTTTTGCCTGTGGAATGTCCATTAATGGACATTGATAAACCTGGGAATCCATCCATCTATCCATCAGGACCATACTCTGTGTAGAGCGTCAGTGCTGCTTAAGCAGTCTCCTGGGCGATTGGGCACAATCCTGGATAGATCACCACTCCGACACAGGATACCAGCAAGCCATTACTCATTTTGCCAACCCCAGAAAGGTGACAGGCAGTCAAACCCACCTGGTGTTAATTCAACAGGCAAGCAGGATTTGAACTCAGAATCCTCAAATCTCAGAATCCAAGCCCACCAAGCTAACTATTAAGCCAACACCAGGCATAACCTGAGAATGATAACCCAGTAACTAAATACTTTGGATAGTTGATGAGCGAAGCTCCCATGCCTTCGTAGCTCAAGAGACAAAGTCCAAATTTTAAAATATAAAATCACCACAATGTTGTAACAGATCGTCTTATGATATTTACTAATATTTACATGAGAATATGTAATGCTCTTTCATATGCAGCACAAGGCTGCAGGGTGGCATCATTAGGTGAGGGTGCATGCAGCTGTGCCACTGATGCAGTGACCCCTGTTGGTTATGGCAGGTACTGAATTAGTAATTTGTTTCAGGGTGCCAGCAATAGCTCACCCACTCTTTATGAAGGACACCATGGGATCTTTAACATCCACCAACTAATGCTGGCAGATGGGACACCCAGTTTAACGTCCATCCAAGGGACAGCACACGCGTTGATGGATCACCCTGCAGGTGAAACAGCCAGATGACTGTTTATAGCTGGACCAAGATTTGAACCCAGGCTCGACAGCTGAAAGGCAAGAGTGCATTCCTCTAAGCCATCTTGCCAGCCCATAATCTTTAATGATGTGGTGTGTTTCCTCAGGGGTGGCTGGAAATGCTTGCATTTCAGTTCAGAATTTTACTTTTACTGCATTTCTATCGTAAATCGTATGACAACACGTCCTGAGAGCTCAGTAGTTGGTGTTAGGTTTGCACCCCTCATTCAAAGAGTGGAGCTGTACCTGCAGCCACTGCGCAGGTATCTGAGAAAGAATTGGCGATTGATTAATTATTGGTTATCGGTCTTATATATCTTGTGGATGTTTTATATCGGCACTGCAAGATTATGTGGATTAAAGAAACGTTACACTGCATATTAAAAATAATATAAAGTGATATTTTTGTTAGATTGAAATATTGTTTTTGCTTTGTGGTAAATCTAAAAATAGAAAGTTTCACCTTGTCGCTGATGCTCATATAGTGGGATGGCAGAGCTGAAAAAGATACAACACTTATGCATTTAGTGATACAAGCATCAAATTTGTCACAGAGATAGACCAATATATTGTGAACAGATTTGGATATTGAGGCATCGTGAATTCGGCCACTGGCAGCCATTTTACAAAATGGCCACAGGACGATATAGTTACTTTGTGGAATTGATCAAGTAAGAGGAAGTAGGTGGTTTCCTCTTTCTGTTGTCTTTCTGTTTGTTGTTCTGTTGTCATCTCTGCTCAGTGACACCGCACCAACAGGTGGGATAGATGAATTATACATGATGCTGGTGATGGGGGGAACGTCAGTGAAGTAGTGCAGCAAGCGGCTGATGGTTTTCTTTCCACATGCCTGTCCTGATCCTCCTACGATAACGATGCTCCGATCAACCCCTTCGGCAGAGAAGGATGGATGCAAGAGCAGGGAGATAGCAGTATCATGGAAGGACTCCTTGGCTGTTGTTGCACTGGGGTTGTGATCAATGTTGTTGACAGCAACAGTTGTGAACACACTGCCACACATCTTGCGAGGGCAGACTACTTGGTCTTGGTGGGAATTCTGGCAGATGGTGTCCCTCATCTGTGCCGAGAGCTGGAGAACACAGGCATAGGAGATGCTCATGCCGAGGTGGGAAAGCCTGTCAACCAAATTAATTCTGCCATAGAATTTGACTCAAAGCTGCTCAAACCTGGAAGTGTAGAAGCGAGCAAGATCAACAAGTTTGAAGATGGGTGCTGACATCTCATCCAGACATGTTTCCTCGATATAGAGAACCAATTAGGTGAAGGCAGTAGTGGATCCTTCCCTCTCGTGGTCAGTGAAAGTGGATTTGGCAGCCTTGGTCTGCCTGGCTCGATTGTACAAGCCTGCCAAGCACTAAGCATATTACTTTGCTTCCAGTGCCACCATGTCGCCTGCACTGAGTCTGGCAAGCAGGTCTGTGTCTTGAAGAAGGTGTGCACAGGCCCACACCCAGTGGTCTAGTTGGAAGGTTGCTGTTTCGTGGATTCCTTCTGAGTCAGCTGCCTGTCTGTCTGGAACTTCAACGTTAGAGGAAGCCATTAGGCCCATCAAAGCCTGCACTATGATTGCCAACCTATGGTTGTTTCTTCATGTTTTTTTATCCCTTTTTAGATGCTGAGCATCAATAGCAGAAGCAGCACATGCCATTTAAAAAAGTTTTTGGCGTGACTCGAATGGAGTTTGAACTGCTGACCTCTCAGAATCAGAGCAGGTGCTCTATAACCATTACATCACTGAGTCTGGTTAAGTTAGTAACATTATGGCATGGCTCATCATGATGGATGGAATTGAGCCTCCAGCCATAGTACGTTTCATTTTATGCTAAAGGGCATTTCCAGCAGCCACACTTTAAATGGCTGCCCTTCCCCACTGCCAACTTTCTCTCTCACCGTTTCTACCAGGGTAGTTCGAAAGGAACGTGGATTAGGTTTACAACTTTCTTGCTTGTCACCCTGACAGGTAATCTTCACCAAAGTGTGTGTACTGTTGGTAAATTTCAACAGATTTTACACTTTTGTTGACCCAAAATGTCATAATCATTCTTCCATCGTCTTTGTTACATCACTTGCTGCCTTCTTGATTTTCATCACATCTAGAATGCAAAAATGATTGACAGTTCCTCCACCACAGCAGCTTGCCAGAAAGCTCTCTCTCTATCGAGTGCAGCCTGTGGCTGCTGGTTGCATCATTGGTTGGGACATGGCTATGCCGCTGATGCAGTGTCCCCCTTACCAGTGTACTGGTACTCATTTTGCCGACCTTGGAAGGATGACAGGCTGAGTCAACCTCCTGGTTTATTAATTCAGTGGCCCAACGGGGCTTGAACTCAGGAACCACTCAGGAACCTAGGATCCCAAGCCACCACCCTAACCACAAAGCCAACACCAGGCTGCCAGAAAGCTGAGACTGCACATGCGCATTTGCCCCAATTCTTTTGTGCAAAATTATTTTCACTCGAGGAAGGTCAACATCAACATAAAAACATGCAATTATTCATCAAATTAACATGAAAAATTAAATCCGTCCACTTTCAACGAGCTGAGCAAGTACCGTGACACATGACGCACGCGTCATGTGGACCACAGAAGTCCTGATGTAAATCCATCACCGACGTAAACCCATCACACAAATTCTGCACAACTATTTTTTCAAACATATACATGTATTTATGACTTTTCTTATTTATGATTGGCCTCCCAACTTTCTATCTCCTACATTCCTATTACTGTTCTTATTCATAAAAAATAGAGTGACCCTGTGCCTTGCCATCTAGCTCCGTCAACATCCGTTTTACTCATGCAAATAAATGATTCAAAATAACTGCCCGAGTGCTGACTTCTGACAAATATTCAAATTAAAAACAACAACAACATAATTCATCACTTTCAACCATACAATGTGCATTCATTTAGCAAGTGTATTTTTTGTAAATTTATTTCGAAGAATCATTTAGTGTTTCTAAAAATTACGACTACTCCGATTCAGCTACATCGAGCTAGCTCTCATTTCGATGAAAATTCGCCATGATGATAAATAGGGTCAAAGGACAAACACTACAAAGAGTTTAACTTCACCTGGAAAAGCATGTGTTTTCCCATGGCCAACTGACTGTTTGTCGTTTTTTCACGTGCAACAGGATTTCACGGCATCAGTTATGATGGCGATCCACAATATCATACATTTGCCAAAAAGATCGTCCTCCCAGCAGCACACCTGTATCATGACAACAACTAAAAAACAACTCCAGCTTCAGGATCTTCACAGGAATCGGACAACAATTACATCTTCTAAAGGCCACGTCTACATCAACATTGATCTCGTCACAACATTAACGAGAAAGCATCTCAAAATGAAAAACGCATCAACATCCACTTTGTACTCGAACTAAACTTGACAAAAAGAACAGCCCAAAAACATAAAGTAAATTTATTAATTGGTGTTCTCCATCTTCTCATAATGAAGGTTTGTTGAAAATTTGATGATAAAAGCTCAAATTATAAAAACGTTATGGCCTGGACAGACAGACAGACACGAGCGATTACAAAACCGCGTCTAATAAACCCCAACTTCCATCCTGACTTTGAAGCACAACAGGATGAGTAATTTGCCAACATCAAAAACTTGGTGGTATCAACAAATAATCACATTCCAATTTACTATTTGCCATTTCGCCAGGTCCCTTCGCTAATGCATCACAAAGCAGGAAACCGGTGATTGTGCGTTTTCTTTACCGACACTAAAAAGACAAATTGCCTCGTAAATTATGGACGTAAATACATGACTGACTTTTATGTACAAAATTTGGGGTCAAATTTGAACCACTTTCTAACTGCAAGGTTTAATTTGAGCTTTACATGTACTGCACCAATGGGTTCCATGAATGGTATTGCACGATGCACAGGTCATGAAAATACAACCTTCAAGTTTCTTTTTTAAGGGTAAACCAGTTTACAAAACTAAACTAAGGTGAAGCAAGACACCTGTTGTCAAAAGTTAGCCTCGTCAGTTCCTGAAGGGACGGGAGAGACCATTGTAGTTGGTCTTTGTCTTTGTCAGTGTATGAGGTGGGCAGAAACTGGAAGTCTATTCTACATGCAGATTGAAGACCTATCTTATTCTGGGAACGGGAACTACTAGTTCATAGTTCGTACCACTATCGCTTTCATACAGCTATCACGGATCACTGACTCGGCAGAGGCTTTCTAAAACACACCTGATTCAAATAAATTATAATCAATTGGTAATTACTTTAAAATCAAGCGTGAGGGCAAAGAAAAATGTGACTGCCTGTATGGTGCTGTTCCTGTTCCTTGTTTAGCCGAGACTCCGAGTGCATCAAAGCTTTTTTAAATCATGTACGGTATTTAAGGATTGTCGACTCCTTTCTTCGATTTGCTGTTGGTATGCCGGATTTTTTTTTTCACTCAGATTTTTTTCGGTATACCGGTTTATTCAGAATCCCAATCCCGGTATGTCGATATAAAAAATTTGTATCGATATTGCCGGACCCTAAGACACATCCTTCCATCTTCTTCTTGAATCCTCCTTAAACTCTGGAAGCCAACTCTTACAAAATGGTGTGCAGATTCTGCTTGCATTATCTGTTAAAGTATGGAATTTCATTTTTGTCATTTTGGGGTTTTTTAACATTCATCAATTGGTTTATTAATTTTTTTAGGGGGGGATAAAAATGTAATCTATAAAACCATCCAAATAAATCAGTGATTAATAAAAATTATATTGCCAGTTTTTCTCTGAATATCGACAGCGGCCATTTTCGAGTTCAAAATGGCCACCGTTTTGTGTCCCTTGTCAATTATAATTACAAAATCTAAATGCTACAGTGTTGACCTATTCATGTTGCACATCAAATGAAAGCTCTTTTAACAAATAAAACTAAAAGGGCACTCGGTAGAGCGCATACCTCTGTCCCGTAATGCCTGATCCATGAGAACATATTGGGCCCAATACATTTTTGAGACATCGTGCTATGTATCATTTTTGGTCCTATTTCTCAATGGAGAAGAATCACTTAAAAATTCTAGTAGTCGTATCCGGATTGGGATCTTCACTAAAATCTAATCAGTTCGTCCTTGTCACACACCGAACCTGTCCACAAAATTTCATCCAGATACGTCCCCAACTTTTTGAGATATCCTGTACACAAACAAACAAACAAACAGACAGAAAGAGGTGAAAACATAACCTCCTTCACCTTCGGTGGTGGAGGTAACAAGATTTGCAACCTTCTAATGTTTGTTATTGTCAATTAATTAGGGGGAAAGTTATCATTTGAATAATAATTTCTGGTGTACACCTTGAACTTAAAATTGTTTGTTGTTTAAAATTTGTGCCAGATTCGCAATTTCTTGATTTAAAAAAAAGTTGTCACAATCATATGATTAATTAAAGTAAATGAAATATATTTTAAAAAGTTGCTGGATTGGTGTCTAGTTTACATTATTGCATATCGGTTGTAGTTGTTGTTGTGCAAGTAGTGCTTTTTCTGACCAGTCAAGTTATAAACAACATTATCAATATGATGTGATTTGGATCAAGTTTGATAGAATCCACTGCATACAGGTGAGTAAAGCCTGTGTATATGGGTTGGCATTTCCACCAAAATGTTTCTTCTTATTCTCTGTGGGTAAAGGCAAATAAAATCTTTCATATCGTGGAATTTTCACTCGTATGGCCTTATGTGAGAACCTAGAATATTATTTCGCCTTAAAATCAATAGGAAAATAGGATTGCAATCTTGGTTGTTTTAATCTATGTGCTGTTTTTTTCAGATAAGAATGTTGGTCTGCAGTGAACCCCCAATGAAGAAGAGGATAATATAAAGGTCCATTGATTTTAGACTCTGTGTAAAGTGTGAAAGGGAAAAGTTCAGTAAAATCAGAGGAAAAGGCAATGTGCTTGAACCTCCGACATGTCACCCTGGACTTAGCAGAACAAAGAAATTTATCGACAGTGTAAACCAAAGAGCTAACTAGAGAAATCCTGATTATGTTAATTTGCATAAAGACTATTACTTGTTATCAAATGTCAAGGAATGCAACCATGCTGTTTGGCACAGAAAATGTTGCAGTGAGGTGACACGCAACACACAAACACACACCACACTGAAAGAGACAGTCAGGTATGAAAGAATGTTTTATGTAAATGACTCTAGCAGATTATTCTGCAGCATGATACGGGGTCATGGCCATCCCTCACCAACAACTGCATCAAATGTGTCTGAGAATCATGTCCGCTCGACGCCATCTACTGAAACACTCACTCGATCCTGTGTTCCTTCATTCCGAAGAGACCACTGCTACTTTTGTCAAGATGTCAAATGGCACACACTGGGTAAGCCAGAAAATCTTCAAGTTTGCAGCAGTTCAGACATTGGATTCTCCATTAAAGATATAGGAGATTGCAGTAACAATAAACTGTGAAAACTGAACCTGGCACACATCCTTGCTTTAGGAGACTTTCTTTCAAGAGACATCAAGTCACGTTAAACCTGCAACACAACTTGATGGCACCATTATGTCCAAGGCCCTCACAGACTCACCTTGAACCTGGGGCAAAAACTCATAGACACTGGTCCTGCCATAAATATGATGACAGCATCAAGGAAGATTGTTATGACAAACTTCAAATGTCCTGTCAACTGCAGGTGTCAGTCCAGAGGAAGAGGCAGACACTCTCATGATTTGGCATGCTGTAGATGCTGCAAATAAAGGATTCAGCGTCCACATATAATCTCAAGACAAAGATGTGCTCCCCTTTGCGCTATGTAGAGAGCCACAGCTTGACAGGCATGCAGCAATGATCATGGGCACCATTGATCGTCAAAATAAAGTTATGCTGCAGCCTATCTATGACCAAATCGATACGGGAAGAGCAGATTCACTGATCAACTGGTATGTTCTGACAACATGTGATAGAACTGGATATATTAATGGAAAAGGGAAAAGGAGTTGCTTTCCAACATTTCTATAGCATCAAGTCCTGCTGTGCTGAATGCAATATCTGGTCTTTGTGAAGGAGATGATCCATCTTCAGAAGTGCTCAAGTGCTGTGAATAATTTCTGTGCAAGCTCTTCAGTCCCAAGAGGATCCATATTTCACAAGCCAAAGATCTCAGATAGCATTTGTTGAAGCAACTGTGTAAAGAAACTGTGGGTACTTGGACAGAACACAGACAGCTCATGTGCAGGTAAGTAGTCCTGCTTCTAGTATGTCCAGATCGTCTGAAACTTGGATGGTGCAAGCAAGATGACAGGCTGATTCCTGTGTTATCCCGTGTTGTTGCAGCTTATCAGATGCAACTGTGTTGCTACCAAGTGTTTAACCAAGTGTTTCGCTCTTGCATTTCGGCAAGAATCTGGTCTGCCCTCAGTTGTGTGGCTATGATTGATTATGAAAGGTGTTCCAACACAGAGCTAGCTGTAATAGGAGAAGCCATCGATGGTGGTGGTCCTATGGCAGCTTAGCTGCCGGGGTAGCTATCATTTCTTGAAGCGCGACTGTGTCGCTGATGCAGTGCCCCTCTACCAGTACACACACTGGAAGTGGTACTCATTTCTCCAACCTCGGAAGGATGACAGGTTGAGTCAACCCCCTGGTGTATTAATTCAGCGGCCGACGGGGCTTGAACTCAGGACCCTAGGATCCCAAGCCACCACCCTAACCACTGAGCCAACACCAGGCTCTAAGCCATTGATGAAGAATAGAGTGACTTTGGCAGAGGATTTGTGGAACTTTCCACTACAATGTCTACATATGACAGCATGAAAATGCATTTGCCAATGACATAAGATGAAGTGTAACAATGTCAGTGTTTGGCGTCACAGTAATTTTGAATTTATTCACCAATTCTGAAAAATCATACACCTTGCACCTGAATGTCTGGACAGATGTCACCTGTTATGGACATCCTCTATGGACAACTCCCATAGGATGGCATATTGTCGAGAAACCACAGACGCCATTTGCAACTCTCAACACTAGCCAGATCTTCGCGCCTAATGCCGGTTTACCGTGCCGGTGAATTAAGCAAGACAAAATGGGACCCGCGCAGCGACTACGCGGCAGTTATTTAACTGGCTGACCAAACCAATGCCGCATGCTGCATTATGTGGGCTACCATTACAACTATGAACTTGGACCAAATCGCCCCTGGGAATGCTATTTTGGACCAACCCCGAGCAGAATAAACAAGGATACGAATCAACACTTTATGCCTGGTGTTGGTTTAATGGTTAGGGTGGCGGGCTTGGGAACTTGGGATCCTGAGTTCAAATCCTGCTTGGCTGTTGAATTAATAACAGGTGGGTTTGACTCTGCCTGTCATCCTTCTGAGGTCAGCAAAATGAGTGTCAGCTTGCTGGTATCCTGTGTCAGAGTGGTGACCTGGCCAGGATTGTGCTCAATAGCCAAAGAGACTGCTTAGGCAGCATCAATGCTCTGCACAGAGTATGGTCCTGATGGATGGATGGAAACAACACTTTCATTAATTTATTACACACAGAGGCAATGAAGCGGAGGAGCAAGGAATGTTGAGAGGAATGATTACGAGAAATCAAAGGAGAGAAAACAGCAAGACAAATCGTCACCTCAGAAAATTATGAGATAAATCATACACAGTATTGCAAGCAATTCCAAACACGTATACATTCGCCCCCACCGTATGCGATCATACCTGCCCCGGGGCACTTATGAACAATCACTTAACACAAAATACATGACTGGATCCATATGGAATGACAGACAGGTTGGGTTGAGGGGGAAAGAGGACGTTGAGGTTGAGGGTAGAGAAAGAGTGGGACTTTTTGTTCACATCCTGGTCCACCTTCAGCGACCTCGGTTGAGGCCACTGTTCCACAACTTGGTGCTTCGGCTCATCCCTCCTCATGGATGGTGCTCGTTTGCCTCCCACGTGATAACCTGCGTGTCTCTGGAATGACTAATTCCAGGGGTGAGAGCTGACACGTTACTTGAGGGATCATAACTTGTCCTTGGTGCTGAAAACAGTGTGCCGGGCCGTGTGGATGTCAGTAAAGCCGCAAAGAAAGTGAACTGAGAAAAAATAAAGTGAATGCATGTCAATGTGTGTGGAAATGAGAGAAAGTGAGGTGAGTGAGGTATAAAGCTCTGTTCTGGCAGACTGGTGCTAAATGTGGAAAATATCGCTGGAGAACAGGCTCTCAACTTCTACTCTGGCTGAGACGATCATGGAGAGAGAGCGAATTTGTTGTGCTCTCTGCTTTTATCTTTGGTTCCTCCCGCTCACTGGTTACTCCACATTGGCTCAGCTGTGCTGCATTCGCGTCTTGCTAAGCGGGCTCGGGGTGGGGGAGGAGGGCAATGAGGTGGAATTTGCGCATCCCTTCCAGTAACTTATATAAACACATCTATCATACTGTGACTGGGGTTGCTGTTCTGCCACCTGACAAGCAATTGAGTGAACAGGTTTGCGAGTAGGTGTTGTAATGAAAGTGAATGGTGTTAAATGGACGATATAGAAAAAGATCTAAGGGAGGATTGAAAGGGGATGTGGGGGGGGGGGACAAAACCCTATCTGCTCACATGTGCAACACATATTTGTCACATAAATATGATTTACCGAACTTCTAAACAGAGTACTAAAGAACTAACTGACTGATATTTATGTATTTGTGCATCCATTCTCCCAAAGTCCTCCCCAAGCCACAACCATAACACTACCCACACCTCTTCATTCAGCCTCTCCTGAGGCTGTTTCAGCCTCCTCCATTCCTCTTTTCTTCAGCTCTTTTTTCCCCCTTATTTTATACAACTCCCTCTACTCTGACACTGTTTTTGTTTACGATCGCATTCCTATGCTAAAAAAAGAAAGAAATATGAATGCGTTGCATCACTACTGCTATCCATTCCACCTTAAACAACACTTATACTTTAAATTTAGATTATATACATTTGGGGAAAAGGGTGATTTGACCAGGTGGGCACTCTTCATGCTCATTTGGAGTCCAAAGTCATTTTTATTGTCCACCCCCCCCTCCCCCACTGCCTGACATTGACTCCTCCCTATCACCCTCAATGGCACTCTTCATCCTATAGGACCTGCATCCTTACCCCGGGCCCACATGGCTGTTCAGCACAGGTGAGTCTTTTCGCCCATGTGGCCCACATTTAAATGAAAACGCGCGATCTTCTTTCCGCCGTCAATGGCTCTTTTTGGCCAATTGCCGCATCACGTTGGTGGGACCACGTGGCCGCTAAACATGGGGGTCTTTTTGGCTCACATGGCCCACTTCCATGAACAAAGAGCAGTGGTCACTTTGGCAATTAATGTCGTCCTTCAGCCATTGGCCACAACACTTGGGAGGAACAAGAAGCGAGGGTCATCGCTCAACGAAGGGAGCTTGCTCGACCTTGTTCTGGTCCTTTTCAGTGGAAGGCCCCAAAACTGTGGAACTTGGCCCTCAATAGCCTGATGGCAACACAAAAACACAACAGGTGACTTTTAATATGACTATTCACTGCATATATTAATTAATATATTGACACAAACAACAACAAAAAAATCATGCTCCTAATCCAGCAAGGTATCTTTTGACCGATTTGCACCACAAGTAAGCCGTACCATATTGCGGTGAATCCGAATACGCACAGCTGAAGAGATCATTTTCGTGATTTTATTCTTCCATTGACATCATGTTTCCATTTTTGCCTTCTCTGGAATTGGAATTACAGATAAGTTATTGCCATTGTGCACCGTCCGTCGGTCTCCTGTTTCGACTTCTCCAGATAGGCCGATCCGGATGAAATTTGTCAGCAAAGTTCTGCTCCTGACTGGTAATAGGGATTGCAAAGGTCGTTCTGGTCACGTGACTTTAAGTTGGTTAAAATAGCAGACTTAGTAAATTCCTTCAAAAATCTTCCTCAGACCCACCGGTCAGAATGCAAAGGTCGTGCCAATCACGTGACAGGAAATGGGTCAAAATGGCGGTCGTGTAAATTCCTTCAAAAATCTTCTTCCCCAGACCCACCATTTTGAATGCTACCAAATTTGGGTTACAATATTATGCCAGGGTAGGGATGTTAAATTGTGTAGGTCGTGCTGATCAGGTGACCGGAAGTGTGTCAAAATGGTTAATTTAGTAAATTTTGGGGAAAATCTCGTAAATTCCTTCAAAAAATCTTCTTCTCCAGACCCACCAGTCAGAATGCTACCAAATTTGGGTTATAACATTAGGCCGGGGCCCAAATAAGCTCCAGGTTCCAGAGGTCCTTTTTGTTTTGCCCATCGTGGCCAATTCCTAAAGGGACAAGACAGGCTATTCAAATGATTTGTTTCAGTGAGTGTGTGAGTCCACATTCAGGTCAACTTGAATATCGATCGTTTATGCTCAGATCTACTGTAATCCATATACCTTGGGAAGGGGCTGTAGTGTTAAATGTTCCACCTTGTTGCTGTGTAAGGCAGGTGATAATGACATTAAGATTTAGAATGGTTGTCTTTGTGATACAAAATAAAATTTAAATTCCTGTAACAAGTTAAATGCAAGTCAAGTGAATCCAGAACTTATAAAAGGAACTATGACCAGAAACAAATGTTTCAAATAACAAGCTATAACTTAACTGCAATGACATTCAAAATAAGCTGAAGTGAACCCACACAATGGCTCTTTTAGTCTGTTTTCATGCTATTTAACATACAAAAGCAACTGGTAGTACAAGTCACATTGATTCTGGGTTATTTTCTCCCCACATCGTTTTGAAGCCATTTTTGTGAGAATAACTGCTATTGGTGGTCCCACTTTCCAGCCCCAAACCGAAAGATGCTTGTAAGTTCACAGTTGGAACATCAATCAGAATGTTCCATAAAATATCATCTTGCTGGCATGGAGTAACTGTAGACCCCTTAAGGCTATGACTGAGGTTTAGCTGCCTGGAAATGTGAAAAGGCCACCATACGAGAAGGTGATCCAGAGCTGTGACCTCAGTAAACATCTTGTCAATTCTGGACAATTACCTGTGCAATTTTTCCAACATTTAAAGCTGATAGTGAGGGTAAAGCATGCATCAAATTTCAACATGTCATTGTTTTGACATATGCAGCTTGAATCAAATGGGATTGTATAAATTAAATGTGTGCTGCTCATTGTTACCTCATGCTTTCTCCTTTCTCCTGCTCTCTTCTACTCACACTGAATTCTTTCTGGCACTCATCCACTCATGTGTAATGTCTTTGTCTCCCTGGTCACCTCTGATCCTCTGTCATTCTGTGAAACTGCTGCCCTCTGTCGCGTAACTCCTCCATGAGGCGAGATTTTTACATGCAAAAAAGAAAATTTGGACAATGTACTGACCTTTACAGTTATTGAAACAAGTACCTGCTATTTATATTTTGTTGCAATAGCTGTGCTGGTTACAAGAGGAAGGCACATGACCTTGGCCTTACTGTCAGCAGTCCTATCTTGCAAAGGCCCTTCTCAACATGCTTGCACACTTCATGTTAAACAATGGTTGCATTTCATTGGTAGCTAAGTTACAGCATTTATTATATATTTATATAGTCATGAAAAGGTTACATTTTCTGCAATTATTGTACTGCAAGTTAATCATTCTTATTCTTATACCATGTTCCATTTTCATATGTGGTCGGTAGGCCAGGTCTTGTATGAACTGGCTGGCCAGGCCTGATGTTCAACTGAAGCTGGTTATGGCAGGAACTTGGAATTTGGCAACAGCGCTGGTGACAAGAACCCACCTACTCTTCATCAAAAGAAACCTTGGGATATTTGAACGTCAACTGGCAATCAATGTTAGCAGACAGATCCCCAGCCTAACATATACATCTGACGGACAGTTCACTTTTTGATGGAACGCCTTGCCGAAGAAGCACGAGGCTGACAGTTTATAGTCGCGTTGAGAATCAAACTCAGACTAGACAGCTCAAAGGCAAGTGTGCTACCTCTGTGCCATCCTGTCATATGGTGCTACAAGTTAATTGAAGGGAGGGGGCAGGGTAGGGGAAGCTGTCATTCTGAATGTTATCTAGATAAAAGACCTCTCATCAAGAGCAGGAAGAACAAGTCTATTATTGCTCATCTTTCGAGAGTCAACTAAATGATGAATGCAGGTGTGTTGACACCTGTGTGCACCATTTAAATTGTCAAAATAATTGATGCTATCTTTGGCTGGACTTGTCTGTACTATATGTGGTTGCGGCGAATCCACGAAAGTCTGCCTGGGTGTAAAATGTAAAAATACAAATTAAACAATTGACATCCCAACCCATTATAATCATTTTAAAATAGCTTCAAAAATGGCATGGTGCAAGGTGGAAAGGACGAAAAAGGTAAGTGGACAACAGCAACATGACATATATACACCACCACAAACATTGAACATGCCACACCAGATCACCGCTCCACCATGCAAAATTAAAAAAAAAACACCACAACACAACGCACACTCACCCACAACCCCCACCGGCCTCCCACACACGAGCACACAATTTAAATTACTGAGCACTTCAAATGTCGGCTTCAGAAAAATTATATTTGAACCTCAATTTGGTTTCACTTGCACAGAGAACATATAACCCGCACGTGCCCGGTCTTTGAGATTCCACATTAAAAATTTAGGTCAAGGTCAAAAATTATGTCAACCCTTCATACTTTTTATTCCCATTGTTGAGGCAAAATTTAATTCCGAAAGTCCCAGAGATTGGCAGAAAAAAGGGAGAAAAACCTAAATGGTGGTTTAGTACTCTTCGGTGTGTAAAACTTTGACCTTATTTATTTATTTATTTTTCATGGAAATTGCCCCAAACAAGGCATAAGTCGTTAAAATTACGTCAAAGTCAAAAAGCATTATTTCAACCTTGCACACTTTGTATTCCACTTTAACCCGGAGAGGTATGATGTAAATTAAGGGTAAATGCAAGTTGCTCTTGGCTATCTGGAGAGGGCGACTTCGTTCTGATTGGACAAACTTTAGTCGAGTTTTGGTTAAAAAAAAATGTTAAAATTACTATAATTAGGTCAAGGTGAAAATAATTGATGTTCAACCCTTTCCATTCGCATTATTGAAGAAAATTTCATTCCTAAAGTCCCAGTGGGCATGTAAATTGATACAGTTTGGAAATTGGGAGTGTTGGGAGTGCAGGAAGAATTTTTTTTCTTTTCTAAATGGTGGTTCAGTATTCCTTCTCGGGGTCTAAGAAACTCTGTGGTACCATTAAAAATTGGGAGAGTTAATTGTATAAACAAACCCTACAACCGCAATAAGCCTTCCCCTATGCTATTGGGTGAGGCTTCATTCATCTGGGAGTACACCACGGCAATATTGAGCCAAATGGCTTTATGTCCTCCTTTCTGGACAGGCTGCACATTGTGATGATTTATCGTGCTCCATCACGTTACAAAAGCGATTCTCAGAGCCGCCACCAAGAAGCATTTCCACTATCATCATAGAAAAGGAAGAACGATGAACGCTCCCGGGCTGTGCTAATTAAGGGCCAACCATGTAGAGTAAGCACTTTCTCCTTGTCGCGCACAGCCAGCATGCAGGTGCACCTGCTAGTGTGCAACAACCTCAACCCACACAGACACACCACATGCTGTCTCTCCTTTTACTGGCTCGAAGGAGCAGAGTGTCCAGCAGCACGTCAGAAACGAAGACGTACGCTTTGTGCAGTTTATCTTATGGAGTGATCTTTGAATTGAAGAAAACAAGGGATAGGTGGAGGGGAATATCACACAGCAGTCTCATGTTGTTTTGTGGGTTGCATTCTCAACATTGACTGGGTTTAGGAGGATTGTGACTATGTCCTTGTCTGGTTTTGGCAACACCGGCCAACCATGATGGAAAGTGGATGTTGATGTGGGTAAAACATGTAACTAGGCATGTGGAATGAACGACAGTCAACGATGATGGACCAATCAATCATTTTTTTTTTAACCTGGTTTGCCATAAACAACTAAGGATGTTGTTTTTGAGCTGCATTATACAACATATTAGTTGGTACACAAGGAACTTTGGCACAGGAGGAGGCCATTCGGCCCATCATGCGTGCGATGCACCAACCCCAGGAACATCACCCATCCACATACGAGCTACCTACCATCCACTCAAGCCAATATCACCATACCACACTATCTCCAATGCATCCAGGTACCTATATCTACTTCCCATTCAAACCTATACACCTCCTCCACTAACTTCCCATGGAGACCATTCATGGCATTAACCACTCTCCGACTGAAAGACCCCTGCCTTAAAACTGTTATAACTCTTATCTTCTTTGCCCTCAAGCCAAGACCCCTGGTCCTAACACAGTCCACTCTGCTGATAAAACTGTACTGCACCTACATTGTCTACACCCTTCAGCATCATAAAAATCTCTATCAGATCCCCTCGTAACCACCTCCTTTCTAACATATTGTTGCGGTGACGGATACCGAGACACCAGCTTGTCACTCAGGGGGATTAATGCCCGGTTGTCCTCGGTAGAGCCGGACCTGGGCCACCGCTCACAATTAACGTTATTGTGCGGTGGGTTGTTTTAGAACCACGAACGCCACCAGTCAACCACGATTTCCAGTGTCCACCATCTAATTATTCGTTTAACTAGAGGTACGTGGTTACCTGAGCGGGGAGCGCACCTCGGCAAAGGACCAATATTATCTGATTAGATTTTAATTAGGACAGCCGAGCGTTTTAACCGCTGGTGCGTGCCGACGATTTTTTGGTCAAATCTGTGGTAATTACCTCCCCGTCTACCTCGGTTCGGACAATGCTAGACCAATGAAGGAAAGGACAAACACGGACAGGTTGGAAATCGACAAAAGAATTTATTAATAATAAAATAAATAAATAAAAAGAACCTTTTATTTGCTGAGGTAAATAAAGAGTTTTCAAAGCAAAATCAATCAAAATGCCAGGAAAGGGACAAAGAGCAGATGCTTATCGGGGGTTGACTTACTTACAAACACAGACAAGGGTCCCCAACAGATCAGTCAGGGGGAGGGGAGGGGGGAATCATCTCGCTCACCAGAACGTCGTCCATGAAGTGAAAACGTCCTGAAAATGCGTGTGTGCGTGTCACGTCCGTCGCCAGCACCCAGCTTTGCTGTGCACCCTCTCGCGGGGCAGCCTTGACGCTAGTCAAAGTCTGGAGGGCACCGAGATCGTCCGTCGCGGGTTTAGACCCTGGTGTTGTTGGTGATCGACCTGTGCCTCACTTGTTGGCAGCGCTGCTCACTCCCACACGCGCACCACACGCTCGCTTGCCGAAGCACTCGGAAGCGCGAATTGTCTCTTCGGCACTGATCAGACACCCACTTCTTGGTCGCTTCTCTCGCCCTTTGCTTTTTCCTCTCTTCTTTCGCTTTTCCTCTCCTCACTTTTTCTCTTCAGAACGCTTTTTTCCCCTTCTTTCTCTCCTCACTTTTTCTCCTCGGACTTTTTCTCTTCACACTTTTTCTCTCTAGACTTTTTCTCTCTTCAGACTTTTTCTCCTCAGAACGTCCCTCTCCTCTCAGAACGTCCCTCTTTCGCTTTTTCCTCACTTTTTTTTATATCTCAGAACGTCTCTCCTCAATTCTATTTCTTCACAGGAATTCGGACAACCAATACATCTTCTAAAGCCACGTCTACATTCAACATGATTCTGTCACAACATTAACGAGAAAAGCATCTCAAAATGAAAACGGATCAACATCCACTTTGTTACTCGAACTAAACTTGACAAAAGAACAGCCAAAAACATAAAGTAATTTATATATTGGTGTTCTCTCATCTTCCATAATGAAGGTTGTGTGAAAATTGATGATAAAAGCTCAAATTATAAAAACGTTATGGCCTGAAGACAGGACAGACCACGAGCGATTACAAAACCGTACAATAAACCCCACTTCCATCCTGACTTTGAAGCACAACAGGATTGAGTTTTAATTTGCACATTCAAAACTTGTGGTATCAAACAAATAATCACATTCCAATTACTATTTGCCCATTTCGCCAGGTCCCTTCGCTAATGCATCACAAAGCAGGAAACGGTGATTTGTGCGTTTTCTTTACCGACACTATTAAAAAGGACAAATTGCTCGTTAATTATGGACGTAAAATACATTGATGACTTTATGTTACAAAATTTGGGTCAAATTTGAACCACTTCTAACTGCAAGGTTTAATTTGAGCTTTACATGTACTGCACAATGGTTCATGAATGGTATTGCACGATGCACGTCATGAAAATACAACCTTCAAGTTTCTTTTTTAAAGGGTAAAACCAGTTTACAAAAACTAACTAAGGTTGAAGAAGACACCTTGTTGTCAAAAGTTGCCTCGTCAGTTCCTGAAGGGACGGAGAGACCATTGTAGTTGGCTTTGTCTTTGTCAGTGTATGAGGTGGGCAGAAACTGGAGTCTTATTCTACATGCAGATTGAAGACCTATCTTTATTCTGGGAACGGGAACTACTAGTTCTATAGTCGTACCACTATCGCTTTCTACAGCTATCACGGATTCACTGACTCGGCAGTAGGCTTTTCTAAAACACACCTGATTTCAAATAAATTATAATCAATGTAATTACTTTAAAATCAAGCGTCGAGGCAAAGAAAAATGTGACTGCCTGTATGGTTGCTGTTCCTGTTCCTTGTTTGCCGAGACTCGAGTGCATCAAAGCTTTTTAAATCATGTACGGTATTTAAGGATTGATCGACTCCTTTCTTCGATTTTGCTGTTGGTATTGCACGGATTTTTTTTTCACTCAGATTTTTTTCGGTATACGGTTTTATTCAGAATTCCCCAATCCCGGTTGGTCATATAAAAAATTTTGATCGATATTGCGCGACCTAAAGACACATCCTTCCATCTTCTTCTTGAATCCTTCACTTAAACATCTTGGAAGCCAACTCTTACAAAATGGTGTGCAGATTCTGCTTGATTATCTGTTAAAGTATGAATTTCATTTTTTGTCATTTTGGGGTTTTTTTAATACATTTCATCAATTGGTTTATTAATTTTTCCTAGGGGGGATAAAAATGTATCTATAAAACCATCCAATAAATCAGTGATTAAAAAAATATATTGCCAGTTTTTTTCCTGAATCGACAGCGGGCCATTTTCGAGTTCAAAATGGCCACCGTTTTGTGTCCTTGTGTCAATTTATATTACAAAATCTAAATGCTACAGTGTTGACCTATTTCATGTTTGCACATCAAATGAAGCTCTTTTAACAAATAAAACTAAAAGGGCAACTCGGTAGAGCCATACCTCTGGTCCCGTAATGCCTGCATCCATGGAACATTATTGGCCCAATACCATTTTTGAGACATCGTGCTATGTTTCATTTTTTGGTTCCTATTTCTCCAATGGAGAGAAAGATCACTTAAAAATTTAGTAGTCGTACCGGATGGGATCTTCACTAAAATCTAATCAGTCGTCCTTGTCACACACCGAACTGTCCAACAAAATTTCATCCAGATTACGCCCCAATTTTTGAGATATCCTGTACCACCAAACAAACAAACAAACATGACAGAAAGAGGTGAAAACATACCTCCTTCACCTTCGGGTGTGGAGGTAACAAGATTTGCAACCTTCTAATGTTTGTTATTGTCAATTAATTAGGGGAAAGTTATTCATTTGAATAAATATTCTGGTGTACACCTTGAACTTAAAAATTGTTTGTTTTTAAATTTGGTGCCAGATTTCGCAATTTTTGATTTAAAAAAAGTTTGTCACAATCATAGATTAATTAAAGGTAAATGAAATTATATTTTTAAAAAGTTGCTGATGGTTGTCTAGTTTACATATTGCATATCGGTTGTAGTTGTTGTTGTGCAAGTAGTGCTTTTTCTGACCAGTCAAGTATAAACAACATTATCAATATGATGTTGATTTGGATTCATAGTTTGATGAATCCACTGCATATCAGGTGAGTAAGCCTGGTTATATGTTTGGCATTTCACCAAAATGTTTCTTTTATTCTCTGTGGGGTAAAGGCAAATAAAATTCTTTCATATCGTGGAATTTTCACTCGTATGGCCTTATGTGAGAACCTTAGAATATTTATTTCGCCTTAAATCAATAGGAAAATAGGATTTGCAATCTTGGTTTTTTAATCTATGTGCTTTTTTTTCAGATAAGAATGTTGGTCTGCAGTGAACCCCCAATGAAGAAGAGGATAATATAAAGGTCCATTTGATTTTAAGACTCTGTGTAAAGTGTGAAGGGAAAAAGTTCAGTAAAATCAGAGGAAAGAGGCAATGGCTTGATGACCTCCGACATGTCACCCTGGACTTAGCAGAACAAAGAAATTTTATCGACAGTGTAAACCAAAGAGCTAACTAGAGAAATCCTGATTATGTTAATTTGCATAAAGACTATTACTTTGTTATCAAATGTCAAGGAATGCAACCATGCTGTTTGGCACAGAAAATGTTGCAGTGAGGTGACACGCAACACACAAACACACACCACACTGAAAGAGACAGGCAGGATGAAAGAATGTTTTATGTAAATGACTCTAGCAGATTATTCTGCAGCATGATACGGGGTCATGGCCATCCCTCACCAACAACTGCATCAAATGTGTCTGGAATCATGTCCGCTCGACGCCATTCTACTGAACACTCACTCGATCGTGTTTCCTTCTTCCGAAGAGACCAACTGCTACTTTGTTCAAGATGTCAAATGGCACACACTGGGTAAGCCAGAAAATCTTCAAGTTTTGCAGCAGTTCAGACATTGGATTCTCCATAAAGATATAGGAGATTGCAGTAACATAAACTGTGAAACTGACTGGCACACATCCTTGCTTTAGGAGACTTTCTTTCAAGAGACATCAAGTCACGTTAAACCTGCAAACACACTTGATGGCACCATATATGTCCAAGGCCATCACAGGACTCCACCTTGAACCTGGGGAAAAACTCATAGACACTGGTCCTGCCATAAATATTGATTGACAAGCATTCAAGGAAGATTGTTATGACAAACTTCAAATGTCCTGTCAACTGCAGGTGTCAGTCCAGAGGAGAGGCAGACACTCCATGATTTGGCATGCTGTAGATGCTGCAAATAAAGGATTCAGCGTCCAATATAATCCAAGACAAAGATGTGCTCCCCTTTGCGCTATGTAGAGAGCCACAGCTTGACAGGCATGCAAGCAATGATCTGGGCACCATTGATCGTCAAAATAAAGGTTATGCTGCAGCCTATCTATGACAAATCGATACGGGGAAGAGCAGATTCACTGATCAACTGGTATTGTTCTGACAACATGTGATAGAACTGGATATATTAATGGAAAAGGGAAAAGGAGTTCTTTCAACATTCTATAGCATCAAGTCCTGCTGTGCTGAATGCAATATCTGGTCTTTGTGAAGGAGATGATCATCTTCAAGAAGTGCTCAAGTGCTGTGAATATTTCTGTGCAAAGCTCTTCAGTCCAAGAGGATCCATATTTACAAGCCAAAGATCTCAGATAGCATTTTGTTGAAGCAACTGTGTAAAGAAACTGTGGGTACTTGGACAGAACAGACAGCTCATGTGCAGGTAAGTAGTCTGCTTCTAGTATGTCCAGATCGCTGAAACTTGGATGGTGCAAGCAAGATGACAGGCTGATTCCTGTGTGTATCCCGTGTTGTTGCAGCTTATCAGATGCAACTGTGTTGCTACAAGTGTTTAACCAAGTGTTTCGCTCTTGCTTTCGGCAAGAATCTGGTCTGCCTCAGTTGTGTGGCTATGATTGATTATGAAAGGTGTTTCCAACACAGAGCTAGCTGTAATAGGAGAAGCCATCGATGGTGGTGGTCCTATGGCAGCTAGCTGCCGGGGTAGCTATCGATTTCTTGAAGCGCGACTGTGTCGCTGATGCAGTGCCCCTCTACCAGTTACACACACTGGAAGTGGTACTCATTCTCCAACCTCGGAAGGATTGACAGGTTGAGTCAACCCCCTGGTGTATTAATTCAGCGGCCGACGGGGCTTTGAACTCAGGACCCTAGGATCCAAGCCACACCCTAACACTGAGCCAACACCAGGCTTAAGCCATTGATGAAGAATAGAGTGACTTTGGCAGAGGATTTTGGAACTTTCCACAATGTCTACATATGAAGCATGAAATGCATTTGCCAATGAATAGATGAAGTTGTAACAATGTCAGTGTTTGGCGTCACAGTAATTTTGAATTTATTCACCAATTCTGAAAAATCATACACCTTGCACCTGAATGTTGGACAGATGTCACTGTTATTGGACATCCTCTATGGACAACTCCCATAGGATGGCATATTGTCGAGGAAACCACAGACGCCATTTGCAACTCTCAACACTAGCCAGATCTTCGCGCCTAATGCCGGTTTACCGTGCCGGTGAATTAAGCAAGACAAAATGGGACCCGCGCAGCGACTACGCGGCAGTTATTTAACTGGCTGAACAAAACCAATGCCGCATGCTGCATTATGTGGGCTACCATTACAACTATGAACTTGGACAAATCGCCCCTGGGAATGTATTTTGGACAACCCGAGCAGAATAAACAAGGATACGAATCAACACTTTATGCCTGGTGTTGGTTTAATGGTTAGGTGGCGGGCTTGGGAACTTGGGATCTGAGTTCAAATCCTGCTTGGCTGTTGAATTATAACAGGTGGTTTGACTCTGCTGTCATCCTTCTGAGGTCAGCAAATAGTGTCAGCTTGCTGGTATCCTGGTGTCAGAGTGGTGACCTGGCCAGGATTGTGCTCAATAGCCAAAGAGACTCTTAGGCAGCATCAATGCTCTGCACAGAGTATGGTCCTGATGGATGGATGGAAACACACTTTCATTTAATTATTACACACAGAGGCAATGAAGCGGAGGAGCAAGGAATGTTGAGAGGAATGATTACGAGAATCAAAGGAGAGAAAACAGCAGACAAATCGTCACCTCAGAAAAAATTATGAGATAAATCATACACAGTATTGCAAGCAATTCCAACACGTATACATTCGCCCCCACCGTATGCGATCATACCTGCCCCGGGGCACTTATGAACAATCACTTAACACAAAATACATGACTGGATCCATATGGAAGACAGACAGGTTGGGTTGAGGGGAAAGGGACTGTGAGGTTGAGGGTAGAGAAAGAGTGGGACTTTTTGTTTCACTCCTGGTCCACCTTCAGCGACCTCGGTTGAGGCCACTGTTCCACCAACTTGGTGCTTCGGCTCATCCCTCCTCATGGATGGTGCTCGTTTGCCTCCCACGTGATTAACCTGCGTGTCTCTGGAATGCTAATTCCAGGGGTGGAAGCTGACACGTTACTTGAGGGATCATAACTTGTCCTTGGTGCTGAAAACGTGTGCCGGGCCGTGTGGATGCAGTAAAGCCGCAAAGAAAGTGAACTGAGGAAAAAATAAAGTGAATGCTGTCATGTGTGTGGAAATGAGAGAAAGTGAGGTGAGTGAGGTATAAAGCTCTGTTCTGGCAGACTGGTGCTAATGTGGAAAATATCGCTGGAGAACAGGCTCTCAATTCTACTCTGGCTGAGACGATCATGGAGAGAGAGCGAATTTGTTGTGCTCTCTGCTTTATCTTTGGTTCCTCCCGCCACTGGTTACTCCACATTGGCTCAGCTGTGCTGCATTCGCGTCTGCTAAGCGGGCTCCGGGGTGGGGGAGGAGGGCAATGAGGTGGAATTTGCGCATCCCTTCCAGTAACTTATATAAAACAATCATTCATACTGTGACTGGGGTTGCTGTTCTGCCACCTGACAACAATTGAGTGAACAGGTTTGCGAGTAGGTGTTGTAATGAAAGTGAATGGTGTTAAATGGACGATATATAAAAAGATCTAAGGAGGATTGAAAGGGATGTGGGGGGGGACAAAACCCTATCTGCTCACATGTGCAACACATATTTGTCACATAAATATGATTTACCGAACTTCTAAACAGAGTACTAAAGAACTAACTGACTGATATTTATGTATTTGTGCATCCATTCTCCCAAAGTCCTCCCCAAGCCACAACCATAACACTACCCACACCTCTTCATTCAGCCTCTTCTGAGGCTGTTTCAGCCTCTCCATTCCTCTTTTCTTCAGCTCTTTTTCCCCCTTATTTTATACAACTCCCTCTACTCTGACACTGTTTTGTTTACGATCGCATTCCTATGCCTAAAAAAAGAAAGAAATATGAATGCGTTGCATCACTACTGCTATCATTCCACCTTAAACAACACTATACTTTAAATTTAGATTATACATTTGGGGAAAAGGGTGATTTGACCAGGTGGCACTCTTCATGTCATTTGGAGTCCAAAGTCATTTTTATTGTCCACCCCCCCTTCCCCACTGCCTGACATTGACTCCTCCCTATCACCCTCAATGGCACTCTTCATCCTATAGGACCTGCATCCTTACCCCGGGCCCACATGGCTGTTCAGCACAGGTGAGTCTTTTCGCCCATGTGGCCACATTTAAATGAAAACGGCGATCTTCTTTCGCCGTCAATGGCTCTTTTTGGCCAATTGCCGCATCACGTTGGTGGGACCACGTGGCCGCTAAACATGGGGGTCTTTTTGGCTCACATGGCCCACTTCCATGAACAAAGAGCAGTGGTCACTTTGGCAATTAATGTCGTCCTTCAGCCATTGGCCACAACACTTGGGAGGAACAAGAAGCGAGGGTCATCGCTCAACGAAGGGAGCTTGCTCGACCTTGTTCTTGGTCCTTTTCAGTGGAAGGCCCAAAACTGTGAACTTGGGCCTCAATAGCCTGTGGCAACACAAAAACACAACAGGTGACTTTTAATATGACTATTCACTGCATATATTAATTAATATATTGACACAAACAACAACAAAAAAATCATGCTCTAATCCAGCAAGGTATCTTTTGACCGATTTGCACCACAAGTAAGCGTACCATATTGCGGTGAATCCGAATACGCACAGCTGAAGAGATCATTTTCGTGATTTTATTCTTCCATTGACATCATGTTTCCATTTTTGCCTTCTCTGGAATTGGAATTACAGATAAGTTATTGCCATTGTGCACCGTCCGTCGGTCTCCTGTTTCGACTTCTCCAGATAGGGATCCGGATGAAATTTGTCAGCAAAGTTCTGCTCCTGACTGGTAATAGGGATTGCAAAGGTCGTTCTGGTCACGTGACTTTAAGTTGGTTAAAATAGCAGACTTAGTAAATTCCTTCAAAAATCTTCCTCAGACCCACCGGTCAGAATGCAAAGGTCGTGCCAATCACGTGACAGGAAATGGGTCAAAATGGCGGTCGTGTAAATTCCTTCAAAAATCTTCTTCCCAGACCCACCATTTGAATGCTACCAAATTTGGGTTACAATATTATGCCAGGGTAGGGATGTTAAATTGTGTAGGTCGTGCTGATCAGGTGACCGGAAGTGTGTCAAAATGGTTAATTTAGTAAATTTTGGGAAAATCCGTAAATTCCTTCAAAAATCTTCTCTCCAGACCCACCAGTCAGAATGCTACCAAATTTGGGTTATAACATTAGGCCGGGGCCCAAATAAGCTCCAGGTTCCAGAGGTCCTTTTTGTTTTGCCCATCGTGGCCAATTCCTAAGGGACAAGACAGGCTATTCAAATGATTTGTTTCAGTGAGTGTGTGGTCCACATTCAGGTCAACTTGAATATCGATCGTTTATGCTCAGATCTACTGTAATCCATATACCTTGGGAAGGGGCTGTAGTGTTAAATGTTCCCCTTGTTGCTGTGTAAGGCAGTGATAATGACATTAAGATTTAGAATGGTTGTCTTTGTGATACAAAATAAAATTTAAATTCCTGTAACAAGTTAAATGCAAGTCAAGTGAATCCAGAACTTATAAAAGAACTATGACCAAGAAACAAATGTTTCAAATAACAAGCTATAACTTAACTGCAATGACATTCAAAATAAGCTGAAGTGAACCCACACAATGGCTCTTTTAGTCTGTTTTCATGCTATTTAACATACAAAAGCAACTGGTAGTACAAGTCACATTGATTCTGGGTTATTTCTCCCCACATCGTTTTGAAGCCATTTTTGTGAGAATAACTGCTATTGGTGGTCCCACTTTCCAGCCCCAACCGAAAGATGCTTGTAAGTTCACAGTTGAACATCAATCAGAATGTTCCATAAAATATCATCTTGCTGGCATGGAGTAACTGTAGACCCCTTAAGGCTATGACGAGGTTTAGCTGCTGGAAATGTGAAAAGGCCACCATACGAGAAGGTGATCCAGAGCTGTGACCTCAGTAAACATCTTGTCAATTCTGGACAATTACCTGTGCAATTTTTCAACATTTAAAGCTGATAGTGAGGGTAAAGCATGCATCAAATTTCAACATGTCATTGTTTTGACATATGCAGCTTGAATCAAATGGATTGTATAAATTAAATTTGTGCTGCTCATTGTTACCTCATGCTTTCTCCTTTCTCTGCTCTCTTCTACTCACACTGAATTCTTTCTGGCACTCATCCACTCATGTGTAATGCTTTGTCTCCCTGGTCACCTCTGATCCTCTGTCATTCTGTGAAACTTCTGCCCTCTGTCGCGTAACTCCTCCATGAGGCGAGATTTTTACATGCAAAAAGAAAATTTGGACAATGTACTGACCTTTACAGTTATTGAAACAAGTACCTGCTATTTATATTTTGTTGCAATAGCTGTGCTGGTTACAAGAGGAAGGCACATGACCTTGGCCTTACTGTCAGCAGTCCTATCTTGCAAAGGCCCTTCTCAACATGCTTGCACACTTCATGTTAAACAATGGTTGCATTTCATTGGTAGCTAAGTTACAGCATTTATTATATATTTATATAGTCATGAAAAGGTTACATTTTCTGCAATTATTGTACTGCAAGTTAATCATTCTTATTCTTATACCATGTTCCATTTTCATATGTGGTCGGTGGCCAGGTCTTGTATGAACTGGCTGGCCAGGCCTGATGTTCAACTGAAGCTGGTTATGGCAGGAACTTGGAATTGGCAACAGCGCTGGTGACAAGAACCCACCTACTCTTCATCAAAAGAAACCTTGGGATATTTGAACGTCAACTGGCAATCAATGTTAGCAGACAGATCCCCAGCCTAACATATACATCTGACGGACAGTTCACTTTTTGATGGAACGCCTTGCCGAAGAAGCACGAGGCTGACAGTTTATAGTCGCGTTGAGAATCAAACTCAGACTAGACAGCTCAAAGGCAAGTGTGCTACCTCTGTGCCATCCTGTCATATGGTGCTACAAGTTAATTGAAGGAGGGGGCAGGGTAGGGGAGCTGTCATTCTGAATGTTATCTAGATAAAAGACCTCTCATCAAGAGCAGGAAGAACAAGTCTATTATTGCTCATCTTTCGAGAGTCAACTAAATGATGAATGCAGGTGTGTTGACACCTGTGTGCACCATTTAAATTGTCAAAATAATTGATGCTATCTTTGGCTGGACTTGTCTGTACTATATGTGGTTGCGGCGAATCCACGAAAGTCTGCCTGGGTGTAAAATGTAAAAATACAAATTAAACAATTGACATCCCAACCCATTATAATCATTTTAAAATAGCTTCAAAAATGGCATGGTGCAAGGTGGAAAGGACGAAAAAGGTAAGTGGACAACAGCAACATGACATATATACACCACCACAAACATTGAACATGCCACACCAGATCACCGCTCCACCATGCAAAATTAAAAAAAAAACACCACAACACAACGCACACTCACCCACAACCCCCACCGGCCTCCCACACACGAGCACACAATTTAAATTACTGAGCACTTCAAATGTCGGCTTCAGAAAAATTATATTTGAACCTCAATTTGGTTTCACTTGCACAGAGAACATATAACCCGCACGTGCCCGGTCTTTGAGATTCCACATTAAAAATTTAGGTCAGGTCAAAAATTTTGTCAACCCTTCATACTTTTTTTCCATTGTTGAGGCAAAATTTAATTCCGAAAGTCCCAGAGATTGGCAGAAAAAAAAAGGAGAAAAAACCTAAATGGTGGTTTAGTACTCTTCGGTGTGTAAAACTTTGACCTTATTTATTTATTTTTCATGGAAATTGCCCCAAACAAGGCATAAGTCGTTAAATTACGTCAAAGTCAAAAGCATTATTTCAACCTTGCACACTTTGTATTCCACTTTAACCCGGAGAGGTATGATGTAAATTAAGGGTAAATGCAAGTTGCTCTTGGCTATCTGGAGAGGGCGACTTCGTTCTGATTGGACAAACTTTAGTCGAGTTTTGGTTAAAAAAAATGTTAAAATTACTATAATTAGGTCAAGGTGAAAATAATTGATGTTCAACCCTTTCCATTCGCATTATTGAAGAAAATTTCATTCCTAAAGTCCCAGTGGGCATGTAAATTGATACAGTTTGGAAATTGGGAGTGTTGGGAGTGCAGGAAGAATTTTTCTTTTCTAAATGGTGGTTCAGTATTCCTTCTCGGGGTCTAAGAAACTCTGTGGTACCATAAAAATTGGGAGAGTTAATTGTATAAACAAACCTACAACCGCAATAAGCCTTCCCCTATGCTATTGGGTGAGGCTTCATTCATCTGGATACACCACGGCAATATTGAGCCAAATGGCTTTATGTCCTCCTTTCTGGACAGGCTGCACATTGTGATGATTTATCGTGCTCCATCACGTTACAAAAGCGATTCTCAGAGCCGCCACCAAGAAGCATTTCCACTATCATCATAGAAAAGGAAGAACGATGAACGCTCCCGGGCTGTGCTAATTAAGGGCCAACCATGTAGAGTAAGCACTTCTCCTTGTCGCGCACAGCCAGCATGCAGGTGCACCTGCTAGTGTGCAAAACAACTCAACCACACAGACACACCACATGCTGTCTCTCCTTTTACTGGCTCGAAGGAGCAGAGTGTCCAGCAGCACGTCAGAAACGAAGACGTACGCTTTGTGCAGTTTATCTTATGGAGTGATCTTTGAATTGAAGAAAACAGGGTAGGTGGAGGGGAATATCACACAGCAGTCTCATTTGTTTTGTGGGTTGCATTCTCAACATTGACTGGGTTTAGGAGGATTGTGACTATGTCCTTGTCTGGTTTTGGCAACACCGGCCAACCATGATGGAAAGTGGATGTTGATGTGGTAAAACATGTAACTAGGCATGTGGAATGAACGACAGTCAACGATGATGGACCAATCAATCATTTTTTTTTAACCTGGTTTGCCATAAACAACTAAGGATGTTGTTTTTGAGCTGCATATTACAACATATTAGTTGGTACACAAGGAACTTTGGCACAGGAGGAGGCCATTCGGCCATCATGCGTGCGATGCACCACCCAGGAACATCACCCATCCACTACGAGCTACCTACCATCCACTCAAGCCAATATCACCATACCACACTATCTCCAATGCATCCAGGTACCTATATCTACTTCCCATTCAAACCTATACACCTCCTCCACTAACTTCCATGGAGACCATTCATGGCATTAACCACTCTCCGACTGAAAGACCCCTGCCTTAAAACTGTTATAACTCTTATCTTCTTTGCCCTCAAGCCAAGACCCCTGGTCCTAACACAGTCCACTCTGCTGATAAAACTGTACTGCACCTACATTGTCTACACCTTCAGCATCATAAATCTCTATCAGATCCCTCGTAACCACCTCCTTTCTAACATATTGTGTGACGGATACCGAGACACCAGCTTGTCACTCAGGGGATTAATGCCCGGTTGTCCTCGGTAGAGCCGGACCTGGGGCCACCGCTCACAATTAACGTTTTTGTGCGGGTGGGTTGTTTTAGAACACGAACGCCACCAGTCAACCACGATTTCCAGTGTCCACCATCTAATTATTCCGTTTAACTAGAGGTACGTGGTTACCTGAGCGGGGAGCGCACCCTCGGCAAAGGACCAATATTATCTGATTAGATTTTAATTAGGACAGCCGAGCGTTTTAACGCTGGTGCGTGCCGACGATTTTTTGGTCAAATCTGTGGTAATTACCTCCCAGTCTAACCTCGGTTCGGACAATGCTAGACCAATGAAGGAAGGACAAACACGGACAGGTTGGAAATCGACAAAGAATTTATTAATAATAAAATAATAAATAAAAAGAACCTTTTATTTGCTGAGGTAAATAAAGAGTTTCAAAGCAAAATCAATCAAAATGCCAGGGAAGGGACAAAGAGCAGATGCTTATCGGGGGTTGACTTACTTACAAACACAGACAAGGGTCCCCAACAGATCAGTCAGGGGGAGGGGAGGGGGAATCATCTCGCTCACCAGAACGTCGTCCATGAAGTGAAAACGTCCTGAAAATGCGTGTGTGCGTGTCACGTCCGTCGCAGCACCCAGCTTTGCTGTGCACCCTCTCGCGGGGCAGCCTTGAACGCTAGTCAAGTCTGAGGGCACCGAGATCGTCCGTCGCGGGTTTAGACCCTGGTGTTGGTTGTGATCGACCTGTGCCTCACTTGTGGCAGCGCTGCTCACTCCCACACGCGCACCACACGCTCGCTTGCCGAAGCACTCGGAAGCGCGAATTGTCTCTTCGGCACTGATCAGACACCCACTTCTTGGTCGCTTCTCTCGCCCTTTGCTTTTTCCTCTCTTCTTTCGCTTTTCCTCTCCTCACTTTTTCTCTTCAGAAAGCTTTTTCCCCTTCTTTCTCTCCTCACTTTTTCTCCTCGGACTTTTCTCTTCACACTTTTTCTCTCTAGACTTTTTCTCTCTTCAGACTTTTTCTCCTCAGAACGTCCCTCTCCTCTCAGAACGTCCCTCTTTCGCTTTTTCCTCACTTTTTTTTATATCTCAGAACGTCTCTCCTCACAGAACGTACCTCACGTTTTTTCTCTCTCGTTTTTATATCCCCGGCCGTCTCCGTTGGGTGCCATCCGCCCCAAGCTCACCCCGCCCCACTGGCACACGGTTACCATGACGACCCGTGCGCTCTCAAAAAAGGCGGGCGTCGGAGCTCACGAAAGATTGCCGCTGAGGAGGAATGAAGCGGGCTTCAAAGCTCGTGAAAGAAATGTGTGTGAACGTGTCTGTCATAAAGAAAAAAAGCTTCCCATAAGAAGAGGGGATCTATCCCTTACCCTTCTCAATGCATCACATTTAAATCCATAAGACATTGGGATGGGGCTAATCTGAACATGGATTTAAGGAAATAACTGTCTGAGGACCTGGATGTGTGGATGCATTCATCAGAACCGGATTTCGA
>CM068968.1:25930396-25943179 GCA_035128595.1 Eptatretus atami
CTTGATGAAACTTGGACACAAGCTAGATATCATGGTCGAGTTGTGTCTTTTTGTACGAGGGGTGTCCCACTCCCCTTGTGAGCGGAGCCACACCCACTTGAACCTTTTATTTATTTATTTTTCTCGATTTTTTTCTCGCTATTTCATTTCCTCGAAGCTGTGGGTAATGTCCATAAGTACAACATATAAAAAATCCGATTTGATTTGGTCAATTTTGACGGAAGAGATAGGTTTTTACGGTAGGGCTTCCTCAATAATGCCCGCGAACCATCGTCGCCTCCCGGCTTGTTTTTGATTTATAATTTATCCTCCTATGAATACAACCTAAAACCCTACGGTGCCTATATAAAGTCTACACCCCTTTCAAAATTTTCACCTTTTGGTGCCTTATAGCCTGGAAATAAATTGAATTAAATCAGACTTTTTACACCTTTAGTTATGCATCGTAACCCACAACTTCCATGTGAAAAACAAATTCTACAAATTTCAGAAAATTAATTAAAAATACAAAACGAGAATATCTTGGTTGGATAAGTGTCCACCTCCCTGAGTTAATACCTGGTGGAAGCACCTTTGTCAGCAATTACAGCTGTGAGTCTGTTGTGATTGGTCTCCACCAACTTTGCACACCTACATTGGGCAATATTTTCCCATTCTTCTGGAACAAACTGTTCAATCTCAGTCAAGTTGTGTGGGGAGTGTTAATGGACAGCAATCTTCAAGTCATGCCACAGATTTTCGATTGGATTTAGGTCGGGGCTCTAACTGGGCCACTCTCAAGGACATTTATCTTTTTGTTCCTTAGCCATTCCAGTGTAGCTTTAGCTGTGTGCTTCGGGTCGTTGTCATGCTGAAAGGTAAACTTTTGTCCAAATTTCAGCTTTCTTGCAGAGGGCAGCAGGTTTTCCTCAGGATTTTCCTGTATTTTGCTCCATCCATTTTCCCTTCAATCCTGACAATGTCCCTACTGATGAGAAACATCTCAATAAAATGATGCTGCCACCACCATGCTTCACATTGGGGATGGTGTGCTGTGTTGGGTCTGTGCCAAAACAGCCCGCATAGACACTGGTAGCCCAGCAGCCAAAATGGAAGCAAAATCCAGCATCTTGTGCATACATTTCCAAAATGCTCAGCAAAAAAACACAATGGTGGATGTGAAACAATTTAATGCACTTATCAAATTACTAAATGACAATGCAAAACTTTCACGTCTACTCCTTTTTCAGTGCTTGTAACAAAAATCAGACAACATAGGGCATGCTACCAAAATGATCAGCCGTGTCCTGTATTGAGCAGCAAGACAATTCTGACACCACCAATTCTATAACCACTTGAAAACACAAAAACAAGTTCTTTAATGACCTTTGGTGCTTTGGGGAGGAAACAATGAGGCAAAAACACAAAGCATAGACGGCTCAGCGAAAGAGGATAACATCCAAACTCTCCTCGTGCAGAAACTTTAAAACACTTACAAAGTTCTAATGTCGCTTGCTTAATGCTGTGTGAAATTGTCAAAAATCTTTACCCTGAATGGAAACTAATTACATGGATGTATTTCACATGAAAAAAGAGAGGATTCTATATCGTTTATATGCACCAGTGGGCCTGGTGGTCCATCGGACCAAATGTTCATTGGTCTTCATGGCATTGTAGCATACCTACCTGCTGTTCTGCTTGAGCATTCGTTTGCCTTTCACCAAGCTCAGATGTGCTTGGGACAGGGTGGAGATTATACATTCGTTATAATTATTACCAAATAATACTACCATTATAATTGTTTATGTGTGTGTATGTATATATATATATATATATATATATATATATATTGTTACAGGCCGGGGGTCCGGCCGCCAACCGACCGCTCTGAACGGAGCCGCAAGTCGAGTCAGCCCGAACGATCGCCGGAATATAGATCGCGCCCGGATAACTCGAGCGACGGGTCTTGTACAGAACCGAAATACGCCAATCGGCAGATCACGTGGGGTAGGGTCGATTGCCAATCTTCAATGTACCTAATACCCACGTGATCCAACTACCGGGGTATTCCACCCTCGACGGATCTCGTACGGAACAAACCGCCGAGGCGAGCTTGTCCGAGCGCGATTCCGAGCGGGGTAATCGCCGAGACCGTCGGTCCAAATGTCCCCCTATTACGGCAAACCAACAGCTTTCTAACTCCCAACACACGAAATGTTCAGTCAATGAGGGAATGGACGAAGCGAGCAGGTTTACATTTACGCAAGGACATTTATTATAATGAAACACGTATGCAATTAACAAGCAACAAAAGAACTACAACCGTCTATAAGCAATTATTAATGTACAGTCACTTACCGGACTCGGCGCCACAAAATTCATTCGAAAGAAAAGCAGGAAAGAACCCCATCAAAGGCAATGGGGTCAGACTGGACCTCTTGGTCTTTATGGCGTGGGACTTGGCAGACCGAACGAGTCCCACGAGACGTTGCAGTTACCTGCACCCTCGTGGTGTCTGGCTGGGCGACCCACGATGCTCCTTCCCCACAGCAGCTAGCGTAGCCGCGGTCGAGCTCGGGCCTTCCGTGTGGCAGGCGAGCTCTCTCCGGCTCTCTCCACACGAACGCGCTTGGGCGACCCGCGATGCTCCTTCCCCACGGCAGCTAGCGTAGCCGCGGTCGAGCTCGAGCCCCCCGTGTGGGCAGGCGAGCTTTCTCCGGCTCTCTCCACACGAACGCCGCGGTTTTGCGCGACACAGCAGAAAGGCTGCCCCCCAGCTCGCGTCTCCTTCGCGACGCCCGCGACCTCCACGCAGCTCCCCGGCCTCTGGCCTCCTCCCGACTCCCCCAACTGCCAAGCAAAAAGCTTACTCCTCCCACGGACTCAGCACACAACTCTGCCACGTGAACTCCCACGAGCTCAGCCACGAACCAGCCCTACCACGGGCTCTTTTCACTGGACTCCTTTTACTCGACTTTTTGGATTCTTTTCACGGGACTTTCACCGCGAACTCTTTCTGGATTCTCCCTGAACAAAGAAAAGATGTCCTCTTTATCCTTTTGCACCCCTCCCCCGCAGCCGGCGTGACTCATGCCCTCGTGATCCACCCCCCGCTCAACCACGGGTGGGAGGGAGTTGTTTGACGTCACCCGCAGGGTTTTTTCCTTCCCTTCGCAGAAGAGGGGGAGGGAACGTCTCCATTGTTTCTTTCCCTAACTATTAAATCGATCCGCAGCGCATCTAATCGATTTCAAAACATTTAAACAATGGGAGGTGGAGCATCTAGGGAAACATGCACTTATCGACATAGCTGACTAAGGAACCTGTATGTGTGTGCGATTGAATTCCAAATTCCGTAACAATATATATATAATATATATATAAATATATATATATAATATATATATAATATATATATTATTGTGGTTCTTGGAACTGCATGCATCCAACAGTTGGTGGTCTCAAGACAGTTATTCCATTATTATACGTGTAGATAGTCCCCTTTCCTTTTGTCTAGCAGAGCAACAAGGGCGTGCGTTGCGATGATCCCATAGCTAGATTTGCTTACAATCATTTTTCCTTCATTTCGTCCCCACTCTTCTTTGTTCTGATTAATTCCTGAGGTAAATCTGAGCCACGTGCACCTTCGCTGTGAGGTGGGCCCTCATGGGAGGCCAGTGCGTGAGCGCCAACTGCGAGGAAGCGAAAAACGTGCGGGCATTAACAGCGCAGGCCCTCGTTCCCCAAGCGAGCCCTAAACCCAACGTGTGCAGCGAGTCATACAGTGCACTTGGCAGTCCGGGATATCACTCGAGCTTCCGATGATCTGGGGAAGATTGCCGGTTGCATTAAAAGGCATATGAATGAATACCTTCCTCAGAGGCTGCACGAATGGTGTTTTTTCACAACACAGGAAACACAGCCAGCATGACACCCACGCTGCACGAAACGCGTAGGGAGGCCGAAAAAGGCGACTCCATGCCATGTTGGGCAGGATACGAGTGTGGCGGAGTAAAAGTGGCGCGTTCCTTTTCAACCAAATATCTGATACATATTGGTTGTTCACCCCGCGCACACGCTGGCAGAATCGGACCGAGGGCGAGCACTTGACCACGTGGGCCATGGCCGAACCCCGCGCACGTATAGAATGTGCTCGAAGGCAGACGTGTAACGCCGCTCGCGAAACATGCATGGATTATCCATAACGATGTACGTTCGGCCCTCACTGGCAGCAGTAGGATTCCCCATGGATGGTGAACGTCTTCTCTTCTCTTCCCGGCCAGTGAAGCTGCGATCGAGCCGGGAAGTGTTTGTGTGGTGCAGGCCGCATTGGCACGTGTGGAGCAGGTGCATTGATCGCGCCTGGTCGGCCCACGACCCGGTGGGCATGCGGACCCCTCGCTGGTCGCCAGGGTAATGGCCAGGGGTTTTTGCAGGACAATTCGCGTGCCAATTTCGATGTGGTCGATTCCGTATCATGTCGTGTGGTCGGAGCCGAATATTGCCACTGTCTGAGATGACCTTGCCGGAAACGAAGGTGAGGCGGTTTCTGGCCAAAGTTAGCAGGCCACGTAAGGGGTTGAGCCAATCGGAGTGCCCAATTCAGTGATGATGTTTCGCTTCGGGGTGCCCCTTCCCCTGCGCTGCAAGTCCAATAAAGGTTGGAGCGGTCCCTCTGCCTTTCTCTTTCTCTTTCGCTCGCTTGCTCTGGCCTCGCCTTCATCTCTTGGCATGACCCACCTCCTGCTGCCTGGACTCCGCCTCTTCTCGCTCGCCTCATATTGCGGCACGACCCGCTCCTGCTGCCTGGACTCCACCTCGTCGTCTCCGCCAACATGACGTCGACCTCACCCACCAACTTGGTCCCGCCTACCACTCCGTCCACGCACGCCTGGACTCTGCCCTTCTCCACTCAAGCCCCTCCTTCACGAAGACAGTCTCCACACGCTCTGCTGAAGCCAGAGACGACATGCAGCTGTCGGGTGCCACACTACGGAGCTCCCCCCCCGCAAATCGTATTGGTGGTGCGTCGAGCATCTAGAACAAAGGTAGAGATCGTAGCCTCAACTCCTTTCCCTTCCTGTTTCAATACTTTCTCTTCATTGGGTTTTCTTGTGTCTGTGTGTGTGCGAGTGTGTGTGTGTGTGTGTGTGTGTGTGTGTGTGTCCTGGCAACTGTCTGCTTCAGTAAACTTCAGAAGATCATTATTATCCCCCCCCCACCCCCCCCCCGGAGGGAGGGAGCGGAAATTGTAATCGTCCAGTTTGTTGTCTGTTTGTTTGTTTATCTGTCTGTCTGTTAGCAACTTTATGGCAAAACGGCTTTAGCAAACACTATCAAATTTAATCCACAGGTGGGCAATGAACCTTGGACGACTCATTAACTTTTTGCGTCCAATTGGATCAAAGGTCAAGGTCAAGGTCACGAAAAGAATCAAAAATGTTTTTCGCTCATAACTTCGTCAAAAATGAATCTTGATTTACTTCAAAACTAAAGCTATAGTGAACCTTATTCTATTTGTCAATTATAATCCTACCCATAATGGGCGGGATTTGTTGTGCCTGCACCAACTAGTTTATTATTGTTATTATTCTCAGCGTTAAGTCTGCTCTGTTTTGCTTTTGAAGTTGCTTGTTTATTTGCTGCACCACAACTCTCTCCCCTATCTCTGCACAAACACCGCAATAAATCTTGATTTGTGCCACATACCTTTCCTCACCCATTGTAATGAATCATTATTAGAAATGTTCCCTGCTCGTTTTGTCTTTTCTTCCATTGATCCAGCATGGTCTGAATTCTAGTTTAGCAAGGACTTTATTCCAACGATCCTTCCTTTAGCTGGTACGTCCTTGGCAGTGTCGCTCGGCTGCATCCGAAACCGGTAAATTTGATCCGGTCCAGTAGAGTGATCGGTTAGGACAAGGTGTACTGAAGGCCGTGTTCCCTGGTAATTAAAATCACGTGATTAATTAGGTAACCCGATAACCCATAGAACGGAGGACCCTAGGTCACACGGTTTGAGTTTGGCGTCCACGGTCGGTTAAGTGACCCGCTGCTCACAGAATTATCCGTGTGCGATGGCCTAATAATTCCGGGGAGTCCTGGTGGGAACCGAGATAGCTTTTCCCCCCTAGTGGTCTTCTCACCCGACCCCCTGCCCGCAACAATATATATGTATACTGTATATATATATGTATATATATATATATATGTACATATAATATATATATATATATATATATAATATACATACATACAATTCAAAACTCAGTCAAGTGTTTCAAACTGACTGCATTTAATTAAACTTGAATTTATTTCAATGATTCCTCATCTGATCCATAATTAATGGCTCCAACATCTTCATCACAATTCAATGTAAACGTGCTGGTGTAAAGTTACCTAATTCCTTTCGGATCTTTTCTTAAATAACGGTTTTACATTTTTTTACTTTCCAATCCTGATCTGGTCCCTGTTCTCACTAAAAGGAACTGTTAAATATATCGACTAACATCTCGCTTATCTGCTGTTTCATCTCACTAAATTCGATCTTGGACGCATATTGGTTAACAACAACGTTATCTGCTCTGACTCTCTCAATTCTCTCCATTACATAATATCTGGCATCGGAGTTTTGTCTTGTTTGTCGACTCACTTTCCCTGCTACTTCTTAATTTCCTCCACTACTTCCTGGACCTTTTCTAAAAGAACTTCCTCACCCCTTATTTACATTCTTTCAGATATTTGTAATTCCCATGATTGTTCTTGTATAAATGTTGAACCAAAATAATTTTTAAATAAGCTTTCCATTTCACTTACATCGTAACCAATCTCCATGTGCTATCCTCAATGGGCCTACACATGTCTTAGCCTGTTATTTTCCCCTTTGTACTTAAAGAATGCTATGGAAGAAAACTCACTCAAGGTTCAAATGAACAAGTTTTAAATCAACAGAAGTTGAATCACTTAAGCAAACATGTTGGAGAGAAAGACACCCAATCAATGGTGAAACCTTCTCTGAATTTTCTAAACCGAAGCATCCACTTTTATACACAAAGAAAAACATGTGTTGGTTACATAGTGTGAGAGGTTTGAACAAAACAAGATACATCTAGCAATAAAACCCAGTATCAGTGGCACTCTGGCACAGTGATGGATTGTCAACAGAACCTTGAGGATGGTAATTGTTGAGGCTATCATGTTTGAGTAAGCGGGACAGCTACACTCCTACATTAAAGTGAACTAGACTGTGGGAAAGATTTATTATGGGGCATGATGCTCTGAGCCAATTGGAACAGGCCATTTGGTTATCTCAGTGAATGAGCTAATCCTTCGCTCGTCAGCATATCCCACAATAATCGTTCCTCCAGTTCATACAAATCAGACATCTTATATAAACAATACTGCAAAACCTGCCTGTTCCTCCACACTTCGGACAAAGCCCCCACTTCAATTCCTTCTCCCGGCAGCCCATAGCTACAGAATATGGGTTGAGTGACGCAAGGTCAATCAAAGTACAAACACTCATTTAGACACAAAGCAACGTTTTCAATCGAATTCATGAATATGTCGTAATTAATTACTCTGAAGTGTAAACGTGTTTGTGTTCGTGAACGGATGTGTAATATGAATGTCGATATTGTTGTCGACCCTGGGTCGCTGGGGTACTACGAGGGTGGAGGATCCCCGGTTTCTCCTTGGACTCACCGGGAATCAAGCTTTCACACATGAATAAGTTTTTTGTCGCGGCAGGTCTGCTCCGTGACTGCAAACGCCAACAATTTAATCACGTGACTCAGTGTCTCCGTCTCACTACAGTTAACTGGGAACATGCCGTCTCCTTATCGGGGAATCATGTCCTTGTGATTGTGCTACTTTTATCTATATTGGATCTAACTAAAAGCCCTACACAACGCATCTTGTCCCATTTACCTACGAGACATATGCAATGGCAACTAAATAATTTCTAATGAGATAACTGCCTTAGGATTGCTATGTGCCTGGTGTTTTGGCTTATGGTGAGGGTGGGGGCTTGGAATCCTAGGATCCTGGGTTCAAATCCCCCTTTTGGCTGTTGAATTAATCCCAGGTGGGGTTGACTCTGCCTGTCACGCTTCTGAGGTCAGCAAAATGAGTGCCAGCTTGCTGGTATCCTGTGTCAGAGTGGTGACCTGGCCAGGATTGTGCCAATAGGAGACTGCTTCGGCAGCACCAATGCTCTGCATGAGTATGGCCCAAAATGGATGGAATGGATGGATTGGGAGAATGTGTGTTTCAGAATGAAGAATGAGAATGGAGGTTGAGTGCGGTGTTGGAAATGAGGTTTGGGGATGGGTTTTATGAATGGGAAGTTTGAGAATTAGGAAGAAACAATGGGTAAGGTTCAAACAACAATCACAACAACATCTCCCTGTCCCTGATATGAAGGGATGGGTAACCGAACTAAACAGAATCATATGGAAATATCCAAACTCTAGGTTATTTTATGTGTTGGATTTAACTTCCTGGGGCCTTCACAAATCCACAACAGTATAATAAATCTATAATTACAGATTATATATGTTATTTGCTGTTAACAATCATAGCACATTTTTGCTGGAGATTCAAATCACATACAGACCGTCATGGTATTTTCTAGTGGCCTTCAAGATGTACGTTATCTGTGTGGAATGTTTTCTGAGTGTTCTGTTTGTGTGGTGCACTGTGCACTGTGGAAACCTGTTTGCACTATTCACAGACAAAAACAAAGCCATTCCTCTTTTTATCCTGCAAAGATATGACACGTGTGCCTTTGTAGATGGCCTGTTGTCCTCCATTCAATGATACTGCTCATCCTTAATTCGCCTTCCACCAAATAGAAAACAGCATACTTGTCCCTCCGACAGCACATCCCCCTTCACCAACCCACTCACACCACCTTCCATCTGAATACCGTGATCCGCCGCTTCGAACGTAGAGACAATTTTGTTCCATCGGTAAGAGTGCGGCCTTTCCAGAAGAGAAGCTTTATGTTTACGTGAATCTTGCTATAATGTACTCGCTCCGCCAATCCATCCACAATCATTAAAGCTCCAACCAATGGCGGGTTCCAAAGTGAAAGCGCAGAAGAGGTTTTCCCGCGCGTGACCACTCCTCTGTCCTTCTCCCCGCCTTTCTTATCGTGGCCAGTGCAGAGGTGGGGTTATCGCACGTGCCGAAGCCATGCGTTCACAGATAAAGAAAAAAGCGTTTAATGGGCGCAAATCAAACATCTATATTATCCACTTGTTTTTTTATATTTGCACAAAATACACTCAAAACTCGTAAGTGAATTAATTCATTGACTTGGCGTCTCTATGGCAATATCTCTGGCCAATTCTCAAACATCAGCAACATCTTCTGTGCCATGGTAACAAGCAATGAGGTTCCAAAGGAGATGCTTAAAATTACAGTCTGGCACCCAATTGCATTTGCTTTGGTTAGGAAATCCACAAATACTGTGTCTTGAAGGGTACCAAAAGGAAATAAATTGGCGATGAAAGTAAATCTTGTGTGTGCATAAGTGGAGGTGATCAGGAAATGGAATCGATGCATCTTCCATCCCCTTCCCCAACACTCCCTCTCTTTCAAGAATAATCAAAAAAGAAAGGATGTAACAAATTTAAAACATTGCAAATGTTTTGTTCTCCAGAAATATCATACTGAACCAATGGTGCTGGTCTGTTTGCTTTCAACAGTTCAAATACACCCTTGTTTGCAAATCCTGTGTTATCCCTTTGTAACATAATATATATGTAATATATATAATATAATATATATATATATAATATAATATATATATATAATAGAGTATTAAATATATGTTGTATACTATACTGTAATGTATATATATTAATACTGTATATACAGATTTTTATATATAATTATATGTATATATATGTTGTGTGTGTATACAGTTATATATGTATATACAGTAATTTAAAATATGTATAGATATGTATATAACGGTAATATATAAACAGTAATTTAAAAATAAATTATATAATATATATATAATATATATATAATACTGTTATATATATATATATATATATAATACTATTATATATTGTTACGGCTGTTGGAATTCGCCAAACACCATCCAGGTCCCATAGGTGAAGTATTTCTGAAGTCCAATGTGTATTAGCTCCAAACCCGTTGTATCAAGAGGGAAATTAAGTGATTATTCGGCTGCGATAACCTTTGAGTTAGGCGTTTTTTTCTGTTCTGGATTTATTTTCGAACAACCAGCACTTCACGCCAACCAACACAAACAACGCTAACCACGCCACCACTCTAACAACGACGCCAGCCCCGCCACCCCTCACACCAACGGCCACCATCTCAACCAGGCTAACCTACAAACCATCGAACGCCATCCTAGCGGTCTAAACATACGACGGTGCGCGTTGAGGCCGTCGAACGGCTTCGCCTCGGTCCCCCCACAAACGCAAGGTGGGCAGGGAACGAGAGGGACGCCCCCCTCTCGAAGGCCTCGAAGGAAGGTGAAAGCCGAAACAGGGCGTGGCGCGGGCGGTATTAAAGCACGGTGAAACAGGAGGTTTAAGAGAGTTTCAGTCGTGTCTTTCGTGCCTGCTGGATCCTTGCTTTAATTCGTCTCGTCCTGCTGCCTCCGTCCTGCCCTGCTCGTGTTCGGATGGACTCGGCGGTGCTCAGTCCGCTGGCGTCGGGAGGCCAGCACGAAGCAGCGCGAGGCACGCCGGCGGAGGCCCTCGCCGACCACGCTCGATCGGAGTCACACCACCGGGAACCACGTGGACGGCCCAAAGGACTCAACACGCTCAGGGAAGTCGCGACTTCATTTCTTTTGGGTTTTGTGTGAACGTGGTGTGTCGGCGGCCAAGTCCGTGAAGTAGTATTGTTTTAAGTGGTCCGGTGTCGCGTTAGTCGGTAGTAAGCTCTGCGTCGTTAGTTTCTTTTGTGTGCATTTCTTTTGTTTTTTCTATTTGATATATGTGCCATTCTTCTCTTGTTTGTTTATGTGTGCTATTTGGTGGTCTGTCGTGTAAATAAATGTGGCTTTCTGTTTGAATTCTCCCCGTGTGGTCGCTTGCGTCCTTCTTCGTTGGTCCTCCAACTTGTTTCACGTAACAGGGTTTGATGGGCGCGGGCCGCCCGATAAATTAATCTTGAACCGTCCCAAGGCCGACGATAACACCGCTGGTTTATCCGTTGCCCCGGAACGCAGCCGCTAAGCGGATGCGTGGTCCAGAAGTCGGCCTGTGGCGAGGTACAATCCCATCGGTAGGTTACGCCGCGCCGGGTACTAGGTAAATATCGACTTTCGCGATTCACCCTATTCCGCGCGGGTAAAGAATGCGGACTGGGTTGTGGTGAGGCCGAAAAGGTCCACACCGTGACCTGGATCCCCGGCGTTAAAGCCGGGAGGGTCACGAAACTGAATTGTCCGTCCGGTGGGCGAGGCGGTTCGCGATTCGAGTCCACGTGGCCGTCGCACGCCGACGTGGCGCGAATCCGCACCACTGGTGTACAAGGAGTGTGATTCTAAATCCCTCCCGTCTCCAGCTAAATTCCATAGGAATCGGTCCAGGGGTGAAGGAGCGTCCCCGATTCCCTCTAAATTACGAGCGATAAAATTAACCCCACTTACGTGGAATAAGGATGGGCGTCTCAAGCGAGCGGGAGCCGGGGTAATAGAAATGGATGTAGAATTTTTTAGAATCCATGGTCCAGGATGGAGACCCCGAGCAGGACCATGGTGTGCAGGAACAGTCCTCCCCCAACAAACGCCAGGGCCGAAATGGGTGCGGCGGCGGCAGAGGCCGCGGTGTATAACACCTCCCTCCCCCTCTCCACCAAAACCCCCCGATCCTGGCGCATCGCTCAGCTGAGTGCACCCAGACGTGGCCCGGCTATTCGCCATGCTGGAACAAAATGAAAACGAAATGAAAAACGAATAAAAAGGAGTGAAACAAGCAGATGGAAACAAACACAAACGAAATGAAACCGGGCAAAATGGATGGAAATGAACGAAAAAATGGTGGAAACCGCACTCAAAATGAAGGAATGAATAACGAATTGGAACGAAAAAATGGATGAAAGCACTCAAAATGGAAACAAACACAAAAACGAAATGAAGGAAGAAATAAAATGCGGGGTGAAACGCAGCAAATAGGGGGAGGGGGGGGGGCAGGCCAATGCAATGCAGGGGGCATAAGGCAAACAACAGCGAAGTGCGTAATGCGACGCCACGTGATGGTGAGCGAACGAGCTTGGGAGGGGGTGCAACGGTTGTCGGCCCGCGGAGGCGGGTGAAAAAAAATAATTCAGGGACGTGTTGGGCGAGAAAGCGTGGTAGGTGACGGAAAGTGACGGTGACCGAGAAGGAACAAATTAATTGGGTGACGGAGACGTGCACGAAGGAAATAAAAATGGTGGAGTGTGAGAAAAAGACTTCAAGACATGAACGAAGAGAGTTTGATAACTGGGACCTGGAGTAAAAACGGAGACAGAGGAACTGGGAAGACGGATAGACAAACACAAGGGGAAGCCGGAAGAACAGTAGAAAGCCAAGACAAGGTCCCGGAGGTGTGCAGGATGAGAAAAAGAATTAGAAAAGAAGCTTCTAGAGTACAGAAAACAACAAAACAAAGAAGACGGAATTACAAAACGAGTCTGAGGAGTTGAGAAGAGGAAAAGAACGAAAACCCGGAGAATGAGACGTTAAGGAACCACGCTGTACAGATCGAACAGCTGGGAAACAAAAGGCCAGATTGGGGAAATGAGAATTTCAAGAAAGAGTAATGA
>CM068968.1:25943388-25964261 GCA_035128595.1 Eptatretus atami
ACCTTCGCTGTGAGGTGGGCCCTCATGGAGGCCAGTGCGTGCAGCGCCACTGCGAGGAAGCGAAAACGTGCGGGCATTAACAGCGCAGAGCCCTCGTTCCCAAGCGAGCCCTAAACCCAACGTGTGCAGCGAGTCATACAGTGCACTTGGCAGTCCGGGATTATCAACTCGAGCTTCCGATGATCTGGGGAAGATTGCCGGTTGCATTAAAAGGCATATGAATGAATACCTCCTCAGAGGCTGCACGAATGGTGTTTTTCACAACACAGGAAACACAGCCAGCATGACACCCACGCTGCACGAAACGCGTAGGGAGGCCGAAAAAGGCGACTCCATGCCATGTTGGGCAGGATACGAGTGTGCGGAGTAAAAGTGGCGCGTTCCTTTTCAACCAAATATCTGATACATATTGGTGTTCACCCCGCGCACACGCTGGCAGAATCGGACGAGGGCGAGCACTGACCACGTGGGCCATGGCCGAACCCCGCGCACTGTATAGAATGTGCTCGAAGGCAGACGTGTACGCCGCTCGCGAAACATGCATGGATTTATCCATAACGATGTACGTTCGGCCCTCACTGGCAGCAGTGGATTCCCCATGGATGGTGAACGTCTTCTCTTCTCTCCGGCCAGTGAAGCTGCAATCGAGCCGGGAAGTGTTGTGTGGTGCAGGCCGCATTGGCACGTGTGGAGCAGGTGCATTGATCGGCGCTGGTCGGGCACCCGAGTGGGCATGCGGGACCCTCGGCTGGTCGCCAGGGTAATGGCCCAGGGGTTTTTGCAGGACAATTCGCGTGCCAATTTCGATGTGGTCGATTCGTATCATGTCGTGTGGTCGGAGCCGAATATTGCCACTGTCTGAGATGACCTTGCCGGAAACGAAGTGAGGCGGTTTCTGGCCAAAGTTAGCAGGCCACGTAAGGGGTTGGAGCCAATCGGAGTGCCCAATTCAGGTGATGATGTTTCGCTTCGTGGTGGCCCCTTCCCCTGCGCTGCAAGTCCAATAAAGGTTGGAGCGGTCCCTCTGCCTTTCTCTTTCTCTTTCGCTCGCTTGCTCTGGCCTCGCCTTCATCTCTTGGCATGACCCACCTCCTGCTGCCTGGACTCCGCCTCTCTCGCCTCGCCCTCATATTGCGGCACGACCCGCCTCCTGCTGCCTGGACTCCACCTCGTCGTCTCCGCCAACATGACGTCGACCTCACCCACCAACTTGGTCCCGCCTACCACTCCGTCCACGCACCCTGGACTCTGCCCCTTCTCCACTCAAGCCCCTCCTTCACGAAGAACAAGTCCTCCACCGCTCTGCTGAAGCCAGAGACGACATGCCAGCTGTCGGGTGCCACACTACGGAGCTCCCCCCCCCAAATCGTATTGGTGGTGCGTCGAGCAATCTAGAACAAAGGTAGAGATCGTAGCCTCAACTCCTTTCCCTTCCTGTTTCAATACTTTCTCTTCATTGGGTTTTCTTGTGTCTGTGTGTGTGCGAGTGTGTGTGTGTGTGTGTGTGTGTGTGTGTGTGTCCTGGCAACTGTCTGCTTCAGTAAGACTTCAGAAGATCATTATTATCCCCCCCCCACCCCCCCCCCGGAGGGAGGGAGCGGATATTGTAATCGTCCAGTTTGTTTGTCTGTTTGTTTGTTTATCTGTCTGTCTGTTAGCAACTTTATGGCAAAACGGCTTTAGCAAACACTATCAAATTTAATCCACAGGTGGGCAATGAACCTTGGACGACCTCATTAACTTTTGCGTCCAATTGGATCAAAGGTCAAGGTCAAGGTCACGAAAAGATCAAAAATGTTTTTCGCTCATAACTTCGTCAAAATGATCTTGATTTACTTCAAACTAAGCTTATAGTGAACCTTATTCTATTTGTCAATTATAATCCTACCCATAATGGGCGGGATTTGTTGTGCCTGGCACCACTAGTTATTATTGTTATTATTCTCGCGTTAAGTCTGCTCTGTTTTGCTTTTGTAAGTTGCTTGTTTATTTGCTGCACCACACCTCTCTCCCCTATCTCTGCACAACACACCGCAATAATCTTGATTGTGCCACATACTTTCCTCACCCATTGTAATGAATCATTATTAGGAATGTTCCCTGCTCGTTTTTGTCTTTTCTTCCATTGATCCAGCATGGTCTGAATTCTAGTTTAGCAAGACTTATTCCTTTTAGCTGGTACGTCCTTGGCAGTGTCGCTCGGCTGCATCCGAACCGGTAAATTGATCCGGTCCAGTAGAGTGATCCGGTTAGGACAAGGTGTACTGAGGCCGTGTTCCCCGGTAATTAAATCACGTGATTAATTAGGTAACCCGATTAACCCATAGACGGGAGGACCCTAGGTCACACGGTTGAGTTATTGGCGTCCACGGTCGGTTAAGTGACCCGCTGCCTCACAGAATTATCCGTGTGCGATGGCCTATAATTCCGGGGAGTCTGGTGGGAACCGAGATAGCTTTTCCCCCCTAGTGGTCTTCTCACGACCCTGCCCGACAAATAAATCATACTGTTATATATTATATATTATATTGTATATATATATATTATATATATAATAATACCAGTACCACTACATTCAAACTCAGTCAAGTTGTTCAAACTGACTGCATTTAATTAACTTGAATTTATTTCAATGATTCCTCATCTGATCCATAATTAATGGCTCCAACATCTTCATCACAATTCAATGTAAACGTGCTGGTGTAAAGTTACCTAATTCCTTTCTGGATCTTTTCTTAAATAACGGTTTTACATTTTTTACTTTCCAATCCTGATCTGGTACCTGTTCTCACTAAAAGGAACTGTTAAATATATCGACTAACATCTCGCTTATCTGCTGTTTCATCTCACTAAATTCGATCTTGGACGCATATTGGTTAACAACACGGTTATCTGCTCTGACATCTCCTTCAATTCTCTCCATTACATAATATCTGGCATCGGAGTTTTGTCTTGTCTTGTCGACTCACTTTCCCTGCTACTTCTTAATTTCCTCCACTACTTCCTGGACCTTTTCTAAAAGCACTTCCTCACCCCTTATTTACATTCTTTCAGATATTTGTAATTCCCATGATTGTTCTTGTATAAATGTTGAACCAAAATAATTTTTAAATAAGCTTTCCATTTCACTTACATCATAACCAATCTCCATGTGCTATTCCTCAATGGGCCTACACATGTCTTAGCCTGTTATTTTCCCCTTATGTACTTAAAGAATGCTATGGAAGAAAACTCACTCAAGGTTCAATGAACAAGTTTAATATCACAGAGTTGAATCACTTAAGCAAACATGTTTGGAGAGAAAGACACCCAATCAATGGTGAAACCTTCTCTGAATTTTCTAAACCGAAGCATCCACTTTTATACACAAATAAAAACATGTGTGTGGTTACATAGTGTGAGAAGGTTGAACAAAACAAGATACATCTAGCAATAAAACCCAGTATCAGTGGCAGTCTGCACAGTGATGGATTGTCAACAGAACCTTGAGGATGGTAATTGTTGAGGCTATCATGTTTGAGTAGCGGGACAGCTACACTCCTACATTAAAGTGAACTAGACTGTGGGAAAGATTTATTATGGGACATGATGCTCTGAGCCAATGGACAGGCATTTGGTTATCTCAGTGAATGAGCTAATCCTTGAGCTCGATCAGCATATCCCACAATAATCGTTCCTCCAGTTCATACAAATCAGACATCTTATATAAACAATACTGCAAAACCTGCCTGTTCCTCTCACACTTCGGACAAGAGCCCCCACCTTCAAATTCCTTTCTCCCCCGGCAGCCCATAGCATACAGATATGGGTTGAGTGACGCAAGGTCAATCAAAGTACAAACACTTCATTTTAGACACAAAGCAACGTTTTCAATCGAATTCATGAATATGTCGTAATTAATTACTCTGAAGTGTAAACGTGTTTGTGTTCGTGAACGGATGTGTAATATGATGTCGATATTGTTGTCGACCCTGGGTCGCTGGGGTACTACGAGGGTGGAGGATCCCCCGGTTCTCCTTGGACTCACCGGGAATCAAGGCTTTCACACAAGAATAAGTTTTTGTCGTGGCAGGTCGCTCGTCGACTGCAAACGCCAACAATTTAATCACGTGACTCAGTGTCCTCCGTCTCACTACAGTTTAACTGGGAACATGCCGTCTCCTTATCGGGGAATCATGTCCTTGGTGATTGTGCTACTTTTATCTATATTGGATCTAACTAAAAGCCCTACACAACGCATCTTGTCCCATTTACCTACGAGACATATGCAATGGGCAAACTAAATAATTTCTAATGAGATAACTGCCTTAGGATTGCTATGTGCCTGGTGTTGGCTTAATGGTGAGGGTGGGGGGCTTGGAATCCTAGGATCCTGGGTTCAAATCCCCCCTTGGCTGTTGAATTAATCCCAGGTGGGGTTGACTCTGCTTGTCACGCTTCTGAGGTCAGCAAAATGAGTGCCAGCTTGCTGGTATCCTGTGTCAGAGTGGTGACCTGGCCAGGATTGTGCCCAATAGGAGACTGCTTCGGCAGCACCAATGCTCTGCATGCAGTATGGCCCAAATGGATGGAATGGATGGATTGGGAGAATGTGTGTTTCAGAATGAAGAATGAGAATGGAGGTTTGAGTGCGGGTGTTGGAAAATGAGGGTTTGGGGATGGGTATTTATGAATGGGTGTTTGAGAATTAGGAAGAAAACAATGGGTAAGGTTCAAACAACAATCACAACACATCTCCCTGTCCCTGATATGAAGGGATGGGTAACCGAACTAAACAGAATCATTATGGAAATATCCAAACTCTAGGGTTATTTTATGTGTTGGATTTAACTTCCTGGAGCCTTCACAAATCCACAACAGTATAATAATCTATAATTACAGATTATTATTGTTATTGCTGTTAACATCATGCACATTTTGCTGGAGATTCAAATCACATACAGACCGTCATGGTATTTTTCTAGTGGCCTTCAAGATGTACGTTATCTTGTGGAATGTTTTCTGAGTGTTCTGTTTGTGTGCTGCACTGTGCACTGTGGAAAACCTGTTTGCACTATTCACAGACAAAAACAAAGCCATTCCTCTTTTTATCCTGCAAAGATATCGACACGTGTGCCTTGTAGATGCCTGTTGTCTTCCCATTCAAGATACTAGCTCATCCTTATTCGCCTTCCACCAATAGAACAGCATACTTGTCCCTCCCGACAGCAACATCCCCCTTCACCACCCACTCACACCACCTTCCATCTGAATACCGTGATCCGCTTCGAACGTAGAGCAATTTTTGTTCCATCGTAAGAGTGCGCCTTTTCTCAGAAGAGAATGCTTTATCGTTTACGTGAATTCTTGCTATATGTACTCGCTCCGCCATGCCTTCCACATCATTAAGCTCCAACCATGGCGGTTTCCAAAGTGAAAGCGCAGAGAGGTTTTCCGCGCGTGACCACTCCTCTGTCTTTCTCCCGCTTTCTTATCGTGCCAGTGCAGAGGTGGTGGTTATCGCACGTGCCGAAGCCATGACGTTCACGAGTAAAGAAAAAGCGTTTATGGGCGCCAAATCAAACGATGCTATATTATTCCACTTGTTTATTTATTTTGCAAAATACACTCAAAACTCGTAAGTGAATTATTCATGACTTGGCGTCTCTATGCGCAATATCCTGGCCAATTGCTCAACATAGCAACATCTTTCTGTGCCATGGTATCAGCAATGAGGTCCAAAGGAGATGCTTAAAATTACAGTCTGTGGCACCTCATTGCATTTTGCTTTGGTTTAGGAATCCCAAATACTGTGTCTTGAAAGGGTACCCAAAAGGAATTAATTGGCGATGAAAAGTAAATCTTGTGTGTGCATAATGTGGAGGTGCATCCAAGGAAATGGGAATCGATGCATCTTCATCCCCTTCCCCACACTCCCTTCCTTTTCAGAATAATCAAAAAGAAGGATGTACAAATTTAAAACATTGCAATGTGTTTTGTTCTCCAGAAATATCATACTGAACCAATGGTGTGTCTGTTGCTTTCAACAGTTTCAAATACACCTTGTTTGCAAATCCTGTGTTATTCTTTGTAACATATATATATGTATATATATAAATATATATATAATATATATATATATATATATATATATAGAGTATTTAAATATATGTGTATATCTATACTGTATGTATATATATTATACTGTATATACAGTATTTTATATATATATATATATGTATATTATATGTGTGTGGTATACAGTATATATGTATATATAATATTAAATATGTATAGATATGTATATACGGTATATGTATAAACAGTATTTTTAAAATAATTATATATATATATAATATTAATATATATCTGTATATATATATATATATATATATATATATATATATATGTTACGGCTGTGGAAATTCGCAACACCATCTCAGGTCCCATAGGTGAGGTATTTCTGAAGTCCAGGTGTAGTTAGCTCCAAACCCGTTATTAGAGGAATAATGTGATTCATTCGGGCTGCGATCCTTTGATTAGGCTCTGTTCTGCTTTATTTTCGAACCAACCACACTTCAACGCCAACCAACAACAACAACGCTAACCACGCCACCACTCTAACAACGCCAGCCCCGCCACCCTCACAACCACGCCACCATCTCAACCACGCTACCTACACCATCGAACGCCATCCAGCGGTCTACATACGACGGTTTGCGCGTTGAAGGCCGTCGAACGGCTTCGCCTCGTCCCCACAAGACGCAGGTGGGAGGGAACGAGAGGAACGCCCCCCTTCTCGAAGGCCTCGAAGGAAGTGGAGCAGAGAAACAGGGCGTGGCGCGGGCGGTATAAAGCACGGTGAAGCAGGAGGTTTAAAGAGAGTTTCAGTTCGTGTGCTTCGTGCCTGCTGGATCCTGCTTTATCTTCGTCTCGTCTGCTGCTGCTCTCCTGCCTGTCGGGTTCGGTGGACTCGGTCGGTGCTCAGTCCGTGGCGTCGGGAGGCCAGCACGAGCAGGGGCGAGGCACGCCGGCGAGGCCTCGCCGACCACGCTCGATCGGAGTCACACCACCGGGACCACGTGGACGGGCGCCAAGGACTCAACACGCTCAGGGATCGCGAGCATTCCATTTCTTTTGGGGTTTTGTGTGAACGTGTGTGTGTCGGCGCCAAGTCCGTGAAGTAGTATTGTTTTAAGTGGTCCGTGTGTGCGTTAGTCGGTAGTAGTCTGCGTCGTTGTTTCTTTTGTGTGCATTTCTTTTGTTTCTATTTGATATATGTGCATTTCTTCTTGTTGTTTATTGTGTGCTATTTGTGTCTGTCGTTGTAAAATAAATGTGCTTCTGTTGAATTCTTCCCCCGTGTCGGGGTCCTTCCTTCGTTGGGTCTCCATCTTGTTTCACGTAAAGGGTTTGAGTGGGCGCGGGCCGCCCGATAATTAATCTGAACCGTCAAGGCCGACGATAACACCGCTCGGTTATCCCGTTAGCCCGGAACGAGCCGCTTAAGGCGATCGTGTCCGAAGTCGCCTTGGCGAGGTACAATCCCTCGGTAGTTTACCCGCGCGGGTACTTAGGTATATCGACTTTCGGCGATTCACCCTATTCCGCGCGGGTAGAATGCGACTGGGTTGTGGTGAGGCCGAAAGGTCCACCCGTGACTGGATCCCGCGGTTAGCCGAGGGTCACGACTGAATTGCTCGTCCGGTGGGCGAGGCGGTCGCGATTCGAGTCACGTGGCGATCGCACGCCGACGGCGCGAATTCGCAACACTGGTGTACAGGAGTGTGATTTATCCCTCCCGTCTCCAGCTAAATCTATAGGAATCGTCCAGGGGTGAGAGGAGCGTCCCCGATTCCCTCAATTACGAGCGATTAAAATTACCCCCTACGTGAAATAGATGGCGTCTCAAGGCGAGCGGGAGCCGGGGTAATAGAAATGGATGTAGAATTTTTAGAATCCATGGTCCAGGATGGAGACCCCGAGCAGGACATTGGTGTGCAGGAACAGTTTCCCCCCAACCAAACGCAGGGCCGAAATGGGTGCGGCGGCGGCAGAGGCCGCGGTGTATAACACCTCCCTCCCCTCTCCCCAAAACCCCCGATCCTGGCCGCATCGGCTCAGCTGATGGCACCCGACGTGGCCCGGCTATTCGCCATGCTGGAACAATGAAAAAAGAAATGAAAAACGAAATAAAAGGAGTGAACAAGCAGATGGAAACAAACACAAACGAATGAACGGGCAAAATGGATGGAATGAACGAAAAAATGGATGGAAACGCACTCAAAATGGAAGGAATGAATAACGAATTGAACGAAAAAATGGATGGAAACGACATCAAAATGGAAACAAACAAAAACGAAATGAAGGAAGAAATAAAAGAAATGCGGGTGAAACGCAGCAAATAGGCCAATGCCTGCAGGCGGGCATGAAGGCAAACACAGCGAAGTGCGTAATGGCGACGCCACGTGTGGGAGCGAACGAGCTGGGAGGGGGTGCAACGGTTGTCAGGCCGCGCGGAAGGCGGGTGAGAAAAAAATAATTCAGGAGACGTGTTGGGCGAGAAGCGTGGAGGTGACGGAAAAAGTGACGGTGACCGAGAGGGAAAAATTAATTGGGTGACGGAGACGTGCACGAAGGAAATAAAAATGGTGGAGTGTGAGAAAAGACTTCAAGACATGACGAAGGAGAGTTGATAAGCTGGGACTGGAGTAAAAACGGAGACAGAGGAACTGGGAAGACGGATAGACAAACACAAGGGGAACCCGGAAGAACAGTTAGAAGCCAGAGCAAGGTCGGAGTGTGCAGAGATGAGAAAAGAATTAGAAAAGAAAGCTTCTGAGTTACAGAAACACCAAAACAAAGAGACGGAATTACAAAACGAGTTGAGGATGTTGAGAGAGGAAAGAACGAGAACGGAGAATGAGACGTTAAGGAACCACGCTGTACAGATCGACAGCTGGAAACAAAGGCAGATTGGGGAATGAGATGCAAGAAAGAGTAATGATGGAAGAACGAATGAGACAGAAGAAGAAATCGATCAATGGAAGGAAACCACGAGATTGCAGAATGAGGAACAAGAAAGAGTCCTGAAAGAACAAGGATTACGACAGGAGAACGAAGTCAGTCAGTTGAAGAAATAACGAGATTGCAGAACGAGGAACAAGAAAGACAGTGGATAAAAAACTGAAAGAGTATGAATTTGAAACTGAACGACAAAAGAAAAAAAATAGGCTGGAATACGAGGAGAAGTTGAAGAAGCAGGAAGGAGAAATCAGGAGATGAAGGACACAACGCGAGATTGGAGAGGGAAGAACGAGAGGAACAATGGGATAGAAAACAAAAGGAACATGAAGCCGAGGTTGCCCAATTGAAAGAAAAGGCAAGGCTGGAGTGCGAAGAGGTAGACAAAGAACAGCGAATGAAACACAAAGGGAAATTAACCACATGAAGAAAACACATGCAGAGGAAGGACAGAGAGAAGAAACAAGGAAGAGTAATGAGACAGCAGCAACTGAAACACAAGAAGAATTAACCAAATGAAGCAACATGAAACTGGAGAAGGAAGGACAGGAGAGAAGCAAGGAGGTAATGAAGAACAGCGAATGAAGCACAGGAGGAAATGGCCAATTGAAAAGAAAACGATGAGATTGGAAATGAGGAGCATGAGGAAGAGTTGGAGAGAAAACAAAAACTATACGAGTTTGAAATTAATGAAGAAGGAGAGAATGAAATTGAAGTCCAGAGAGATGGGAGGAACTCAGCAAGAAACAGAAACTAATAAATGTATAAGACACGAGGTGAAAGGAATTGGAGAGGAAGAAAGAAACAATTAAGACGGAAAGCAAGGATGAGGTCGCGGAGATCTTGAAAGAGCAAGGAGTGAAACAGAGGGAAGGACGGGAGCGACTTAAGGAGAAAGCAAGGTTGACCTACGTAAAGATAAGGGAAAGACGCCAGAAAGAAGCAGAGTCTAATAGACACGAGAAGACAACAGAAACTAAACAAATGTACAGAGACGGCGGGAGTAGAGAAGTGAGGAGAGACTGCATGAATAAAGACGGGGTTAAAGAACAGAACACACACACACACAGGTAGTGGAGGATAATGGGGTGAGCTCGCGGAGCGGTAGAGACCCGGTTGGAGCAGCTGGAGGCTGCCTCCAGGAACGATGGGGAGGAGTGTGCCCCCCTTGAGGCGAATCACGACCAGGTGGGTTCGGTCTGTCGCTTCGCGGGGTTGAAGGGGTGAGTGCTGTGGATAGGTGCACAGTGTAGCTTGGGGGGTAATGAGGCCCGGAACCTTGTGGGGACACGAATCCGCAGTGTGGTTAGTGCAGGGTGTGTGTTTGCGCGTGGTGCGGACATGCGTGCTTTGCGGCACGCAAAGGTGTGGAAGCGACCCCGTGTGTGAGTGTGGGGTGCAAGTGTGCCCGGGAGTGCGTTTCCTCCCAGCACGCCGTTGTTGGATGAGACCCCAGGGGTGAGTGCCCCCCACGTGTGCAAGTGAAGGCCGTTGTGTGAGTGGAGCCACTGTGCGAGGGAGGTGGCATGCGTGGGTGAGCGGCGAGTGTGAAGAGACCGTGTGTGTGAGGTCTCTGTGTGTAAGGGAGATGTCGGTTCGCACATGCGGACGCCATGCCAGCCGGTGCCCCGAGTGTGAATGTGAAGTGTCGATGAGTGGATCTGTGCGTCGTGACACGCTAGTGTGCTGGCGCGAATGGGACGACGACGGCGACAGAGGGACAGAAGCGGGTAGCGGCTGTAGCTGTTGTGGGGACCTGTGCCGGGTTCACCACAGCAGCGAGCGCGGCGTCCGTGCTGTGCAACGCACGAGACCCCACGGCTCGCTGCGGGAGTGAAGCCCGGTCCGGAAACGCAGCGTGGATTTGCCGATCCCGCGGACGGACAAAGTTTAGGCAGGATTAAAGGATTTGGACCGGATGGGTTCTCCACGCTGAGCGTGTTTAGGACTCAACGGGAGAGCACATGTGTTGCGTGGGAGCCCTCGAGTGCGAAGGGTTGCTTTGGGGGGCGCAGGGTGACGTCATGGCTGCACGTGGGTTGGAATCCGGCAGGAAGGGGTATCCTTGCCGGAGGGCCGTCCAGAAGGGACAGGTCGATGTGCAGCTGCATGACGTCACGGGCAAGGCTGCAAGTGCGAGGCTGTGAGTTGCCGGCGGTGCTGCGCGTAATTGGCAATAACAAAATTAAACGAAAGCAAGGCCTCGCTTGCGGGTGGACAGGATTCCCTGGGCAAGGGTGAAAGACCCCCTTACTGGGCACAGGATGGAACTAGCTAGGGGGAAGGTTTAGCTTAGCTAGACCGGCTCGATGGGCAGGGGTAAGTCCTCATGGCCCGGTGGAATGGATTAGGTAAGGGATTTAGATGAGATTTAGGTGGGGAAAAATGCTTTTATTGGTTGAGGACAGTGACAGACTTTGGATGTGTAGTGGGGACGTAGATTAGCTACGTAGTGTAAAAGAAACGTGCTGTAGTGTAAGGGACGAGTGGAGCACAGAGTAGTTAGGGGAGGTAGTTAGGAGAATGGCAGGATTCAGCGATGGATGTGTGGAGAGTGTAATGGAACGTGTTGAGTGAGTGAGCCAGCGGGTCTGTGTGTTTGGAGCGAATGTGGAATGCATGGTGCGATGATGATTGGGGGAGGAGTGACTCCCGCCCAAGGGACCACGGGTCAGTGTAGAGTGAGTTAGTGGGTTTAGTCAAATTGACAAAATGGAGTCGTTTGCTGTTGGTGGGAGTGTAGGCCGAACCCATTTTGGAGGGGTCAGGAGCCCTGTTTGACGGGCTGGGAGCGTGGTAGCGAACGGTGAGTATCGCTGATGGGTCCCGGGGCACCGGGCTAGTCGGCCGTGGTAGGGCCAAGGGCCTGGGGGGCGGATAGCGTAGTGGGACGGGTGCGCCCGCTTGGTGCGGAGGGCCGGAGCCGCGTTAGCCGCGTGGGCAGTGTCGTGGCACGGTTGACCCTCGAAAGGGGCCCGGGCGCCAGCCTGCCACGTGTGCGTGTCAGGGGAGTTGCCATGGGGGCACTCCCCGGTGTTTAGGGAGCTGGTAGGCTCGGAGGCGAGTGTAGTGCCGGAGGTGCCACTCGTAGGGGAAATCGGCAGAGGTGTCGTGCCTGCCAAAGGGAGCCACGCGTCCAGCCATGAGACCGTGCAGGGCAGAGGGAAAATTGGAGGCGAGGCCCGAAATTGTAAGGACACAACACAGGCGACGGGAATCTGGGTTTTTGAGAACCAATAGATTAAGCGAGAGGCGTTGTTGAAAAAGCCGGGGTAGTTTAACAGTTTAAATGTTAGGGTAGATTAGGAGTGTACCTCCGCACCATCCATCCTTCGCTCTCGTTGTGGGCCAGTGACCCACTTTGGGTTAGATCGTGAGATCTGGGGAGGGCACTCTGAGGTTTGGGCTCTGCACAGGAAGCTAGCTCTCCTTATTCCTCTCGGGAAGGGAACGGTAGGGTTGGGAGTAGGCTAGGGACGATAGGTTAGCCGAACAGAGACAGTAAAGGGGGTTAGGGGACGAAATTATAGTAGGGAAGTGAAAATAAAACAACAAAAAAAATAAGTTGGGGGCTAAATTGGTTTTTACAAATTAAGGAGTGGGTAGGTAAGTGACAGGCAAAGGCGATAGGTGGGAGGGAGACAGGTAGGGTAGGTCCGAGTCCACTTCTGTGTGGCCAACACCACCGCATCCTCCACCAACCTCCACTGCAAGGCAAAGGCTGGCCAACTTCATCGTCTGCGGCTGTGTGCTGCGGGGCTAGGCCGGCCAACTTCATCGGCAGCTTTGTTTTTGCTGCAAGGCCTGTGCCGGCCGGATCGTCCGAGCTGTTTTTACTGCAAGGCCTGTGCCGGCCAGTTCGGTCTGCCGGCTGTTGTTTGCCTGCAACGGCTGTTCAGCGGGCTGGTGGTTTGCCTGCGGCCTTGTCATGCCATGCTTTCCGCTGTTTTTTGCCAGCCATGCCACATGCCACATCTGCGTTGCCCCCCGTTCTGTTTGGCATTTGCCCCCTTGTTCTTCCATGTGCGCAGGATCAAGCAACAGTTTGCGAGCTGCAGGAACTGTCCTGTGGCAGCTGCAACACGGGCATGCAGTGGCGGCCAAGTGCAAACGTTTACTTTTGACTCTTACCTTTTTCCTGCAGACGTCCATTGATCTGGCCATGGTTAGTGTAAATTTATAAGGTTAAGTGTTAAGTTTGTATTGTAAATATGAGTGTGCCCCCGGCATGTCTGTCTTAGCGCCGGCATTTTTATTTAAGTCGTCTTGTGTGAGTGAGTTCGTTTAAGTTAGTTACTCAGCCCTCAGGTTAATTTTTTTTGGGGACACGAATACCATGAATGTCGCACTCAGGGATCCGTAGTAAAACGTACTAGGGGAGAACTACACATGATGCATCAGCGATAAATTTGACGACTCGGGACGAAGTCTGTAAAAGGGGGGGGTAGTGTTACGGCTGTGGAAATTCGCAAACACCATCCAGGTCCCATAGGTGAGGTATTTCTGAAGTCCATGTTGTAGTTAGCTCCAAACCCGTTGTATAGAGGGAATTAATGTGATTCATTCGGGCTGCGATCCTTTGAGTTAGGCGTTTTTCTGTTCTGCTTTATTTTCGAACAACCACACTTCAACGCCAACCAACAACAACAACGCTAACCACGCCACCACTCTAACAACGCCAGCCCCCACCCTCACAACCACGCCACCATCTCAACCACGCACCTACACACATCGAACGCCATCCTCAGCGGTCTACACTACGACGGTTTGCGCGTGAAGGCCGTCGAACGGCTTCGCCTCGTCCCCCAACAAGACGCAGGTGGAGGGAACGAGAGGAACGCCCCCTTCTCGAAAGGGCCTCGAAGGAAGGTGGAGCCGAGAAACAGGGCGTGGCGCGGGCGGTATAAGCACGGTGAAGCAGGAGTTTAAAGAGAGTTTCAGTCGTGTGCTTCGTGCCTGCTGGATCCTGCTATCTTCGTCTCGTCCGCTGCTCTCGTCCTGCTGCTCGTGGTTCGGTGGACTCGGTCGGTGCTCAGTCCGTGGCGTCGGGAGGCAGACGAGCAGGCGGAGCCGCCGCGAGGCTCGCCGACCACGACGATCGGAGTCACACCACCGGGACCACGTGACGGGCGCCAAGGACTCAACACGCTCAGGAAGTCGCACTTCCATTTCTTTTGGGGTTTGTGTGAACGTGTGTGTGTCGCGCCAAGTCCGTGAAGTAGTATTGTTTTAAGTGGCCGTGTGTCGCGTTAGTTCGGTAGTAGCTCTGCGTCGTTGTTTCTTTTGTGTGCATTTCTTTGTTTTCTATTTGATATATGTGCATTTCTCTTGTTGTTTTATGTGTGCTATTGTGTCTGTCGTTGTAAATAAATGTGCTTCTAGTTGAATTCTTCCCCGTGTCGCGGCGTCCTTCCTTCGTTGGGTCTCCACTTGTTTCACGTAAAGGGTTTGAGTGGGCGCGGCCGCGAATAATTAATCTGAACCGTCAAGAGCCGACGATAAACCGGACTCGGAATTATCCCGTTAGCTCAGCCGGAACGAGCCGCTTAGTGAGGTCGTGTACCGCAAGTCGGCCTGTGGCGAGGTATAATCCCTCGGTAGGTTATCCGACAAATAAAGCAGAGGCGAGTATTCTTAGGTCTCGACTATACGGCGATTCACCATCTATTACGCGCAGGGTAGAATGCGGATGGGTTGTGGTGAGAGCAGAAAGGTCCCTGACTGAGATCCGGGCGTTTAGCCCGGGAGGGGTCACGACTGATTGTCCTATTTCCGCTGGGCGAGCGGTCGCGAATCGAGTCACGTGGCTCGAGCGCCACGCGACAGATCAAACGGGCGCGCGAATTCGCACACACAATAATATATACTAATAGATATATGTATAGCAGTATTTAAATATGGTATAGATATGTATATATTATGGTATAATGGTTACAACAGTATTTAAAATATATTATATTATACATATATATATATATCTTTTTTCCTAATAAAAGACAATGTGTGTGTGTCAGTGTGGTGTCAATGTGTCTGTGTGTGCGTCTCCTCCATAACGCCCAAACTATCTCACCGAGCAACCTGAAACTTTGCATGCATACTACGAAAACTCCAAAGAAGTGCAAGAGTGAAAATTGGGTGTTTGTGTTAATTAAAACACTCCTTTTGAAGATAATTAACGGCCATATTTAATTACATCCTTCATCAGGCGATCAGCCACCTCGCTGTCTGGGGTCTTGAGGCGTTTCCTGGGTAACCTCGCTGGGGTCTGAAGCCGCAATGTTTTTTGACCTGCTCAACCTAAGCTCGACAGGAAACAGGCCGCAACTTGGAACAAGCTGTTTCGCATAGCAACGAATTGCTGGGTACATTGCAATGCTTATAAATTCCTGGAAACGTCAGCGTTCGTTGTTTTGTTTCATTTCCGCATTTGCATTCGCCACAAGTTTCTCTTAAACTAAAACGAATTACAAAATTTAAGCTCCAGAATCGAACTTACAAGCAGTTCCCACACCTAAAAAAAGTGTTCATTTGTCCAAGTCGGACATATGTGGCATTTCGGGCATCTCCAGGAGGTGTATGTTTAATATGACAGTTCGGTGATTGCCAATTGTGTGCCAAGGAAGCCGTTTCATATTGACCGTTTAATTGGAGTGCTTAAGCCACTTGGCGAGCGCTCTCCAAGCTGCTTGGTTGTTCATTTCTGGAAAAAGTACACGTGCTTTCAATCTCACATTGATTAGATGTACGTTTCAGCCTTTGTTAGGTTCTGCGGTGCCATGCGGTGGGTTCCTCACGAGGTGTCTCATCCACCGAAAATGTGCAAGGATCGCTTTGTGCAATCTCCATTTGTAATCCACCTCTCACTTCGACATTGATGCATATTAAAAAATACAATAAGGTCCATCCGACCAGTTGTTCGCCATGTTTGTTCTTGCTGTGAAGGCATGAATTATAGATCGCCATTTTGTATTCTGTGGCTTGGTAACATTTAATCTGAATTATCGATAATACCCACCTTAATCCCTTTTTAAAGAACCTGTTTCACGGTAAGCTTGTATTTGGTCGTTTTTATTTTTACTTGATGCGTGTAGTAAACAAATTGTGCACGTGTGGTGTGTGTCGCTGGTGTGTGTGGTGTGGTGTCGTGTTGTGGGGTGTGCGTGTGGGTGGGTGAGTGCGCCCACACGCGTAGTAGGGTTCGCGACACTTACTGTGTTGCCGTGCTGATCTCCGACATAGTGAGCTGGGTGGGTTCAGAGGTAAAATCGAGACCTACCGAAGGGTGTGGGTGTGGTGTGTGATAGGTACGTGTGTGTGTGTGTTGTGTGTGTGCTGTGGTGGCTGCGTTGTTCATTGCTTGTACATTATCTATTGTAGGATTTCAGATTTGTGAATCTGAGACCTGCCAAGACTGGCTTCAAAGTAGTCCACCTCAGCTTTGTAGTAAGGGAGCACTCCATTCATACGCAAGCTAAGTTTCTCGTTTTCAAATTTTGGCCAGAGGGCTTCTATCAGGCATCCTCAGCGACCTGGACAGCTTGTCAACTAGTAGTTCGTTCTGTGTAATCTGATTCCAGGATGGCTACTAAAATACTCTTTGAAGTCTTCTCAATCATTCCATAGCTCCTCCACCTCCCCGCCCACCCCCCCCCCCCACACCTCCCCCCCCCCCTGCCACATCCCCCACCCCACACCCCCGCCCCCCACCACACCCCCCCCCCCCCCCCACTCCCCCCCCCCCCCCCCCCCCCTACCCCCCCCCCACCCATCCCCCCCCCCCTGCCCCCCCCCCCCCCCCCCCCCGCCCCCCCCCACCCCCCCACCCCCCCCCCAACCGCCCCCCCCACCACCCCCCCCCCCCCCCCCCCTCCACCCCCCTTCCCCCCCCCCCCCCCCACCCTCCCCCCCCCCCCCCACACCCCCACGCCCCCCCCCCCCCCCCCCCCCACCCCCCCCCCGCCTCCCCCCACACCACCACCCCACCCCACTCCCTCCCCCCCCCCCCACCCCCCCCCAATATCACTGGAACAACTTTGGCATTCTTCAGCTTCCAGGATATTTTCATTCATTCTTGAGGTCTTGGTATTTTGCCATTTTCTTGATTTCTGCATTGTTTAGTACAAAACCACTGGTATTAACACCTCACTTCGCACTGCCTTTTTCTCTCTTTTTTTTGTATCCAAGTATGATAACTGGGCGCAATGCTTTGTTTTCAATGCTCTCGATGGGATCATTAGGTCGTACGTGAGCGGTACTTCTATGTTTTCAGTCCATGATTTTGGTTAATGTTCCCACAAATTTTCTGGAACGAGGATATCAAAGGTTTTGCTGATATGCCTGTGGTTAACATTACAAACTCTGTTGTGTCGCTGTGTATACAGCTATTCTGACGTGAGATTTTTTTTATTTATGTTCGGTCATTTAGCATAACATATCACTCTCTTTGTTAACGCCACCTTCACCCCTCAACTATCTCTTTTCCTCCCCCATCTCTGACTTCTCTCTGATCTGTCCCTTCCACCTCCCCCTCCAATATAATGCAGCACTTCCTCCCACACCTCTGCTCGCCCTGCGTATCTATCGTCCTTCTCTCCTCTCCTTGCTCTCTCTCTCCTCCTCTCTCTCCTCTCTCTCTCTCTCTTCTGATTGTTCTGTCTCTGTCTGTGGTGTATCAGATCTGCTGCGTCTCTGTGTGTCTGGTTTTCTGTCTCTGTCTGGTCTATCCGTCTGTCTCTCTCTCATACACACACACCACAATCGCCTCCTGCGTGTACAAGCAACATTTTGAGGCATTGCTCTCCCACCCATCTTCCTCACTCTCTCCCTTCAAGCCCCCTTCTCACCCATCTCACTACCCGTCCCTCTCTCCCCACCCTCCCTCCCTTCCCATCCTCTCTGCCTCCTATCCCCCTCTTCTCCATCCCTCCCCACCCAGCCATCGGCCCAAAGCGACGGTGTCATAGTCGAGCATATATATATATATATACAATATATATACACACAACACATAATATAATATATCCCTAACCATTTCTCAGACATTCATGGTCTGATTTTGTTCAAACTTGGCAAAAGTACAGTACATGATGGCATACACGTGCCCCTCATCTTATTTTGCGATCTGATCAAAGATGGCCAACTGGTAGACCGGCAGCCATTTTAGTTGTAAATAAATGTTGGCTTGCCCTTTAACTCCATCCACCAAAATGACTAAAACAACAAGGGCTATGACATTGTATGTCTTTATTTACTTGTTGATTCAAACTTTTCTCTTCAAATCAACAATTCTCCTTTTTACACATTTCTCTACCTCCTCCAACCATGAAGCCATTTGTGTGTTTGGTACTTTGTGTTTATCAATTTGTTCTCATCCATTCCATCAGTCCTATCATTGTAAGTTCCATTGCTTTATTCCAGTTAATCCTTTAATGTTCCCTATAATTCGGTCCTTTTGTAAGTAATGCATGTAATTTGCTATCTTTCACTATTCTGAGATCACCTGTGGTAATGCATTTATGATGTGGATCTTTACATATGGAATGTTCACAATTACAATGATGTGTGTTACTCAACAATTCCTCTAAGTCTATAGATTGCACAGTTTCCTTCTAGTTGAAAATTTTTCCCATAATTGCATCTCGTAAACATAAAGTGTTCCCAACCCTTGGTGGCTGTCTCTATTGTGTTGTTTCTGGAAGTTTACCCCACACTTTGTCCTGTTGTAGTATTTTTGCTGTGTTGATAATTTCCATCCTTTTGTTATCAAACTTAATTTTGATGATGTCATTGTCTTTTCTACGATTAACTTCTTTATGTTGCTCTTTATACATTCTATTGTCAATCATGTCCAGAATTGCTTCCATGTGTTGGATTGGGAGTTCCTCTTGATCATCCTCTTCCATTAATCTGTTAACAATTTGCCAACCTTTCAGTTTTGTTCTTTTAAAGTATTGATCTTATTTCTACTGTTGTTAAGTAATCTACAGATATTTCACTTGTTAAGCTCTAACCACTCATTTAATATTTGTTGTGGTGTGTCTGTAACTGCACATTTTCATCCAAAATTATGTACTTTGCATCGCTGAGAGTCTCGTGGTAAGATGTTAGAAACAGAGGCGATTATGTTTTGGCCATTATGTTGTATATGCCTGTTGTTGGCTTAATGTTTATGGTGGTGGACTTTGGATCCTAGGGTCCTGAGTTCAAATCCTGCTCTCTGTTGAATTAATACCAGGTGGGGTTGACTTTGCCTGTCATACTTCCGAGGTCGGCAGAATGAGTGCCAGCATGCTGGTATACTGTGTCGGAGTGGTGACCCGTCCAGGATTGTGCCCAATAGCCAAGGAGACTGCTTAAGCAGCACCAACACTGCACAGAGTATGGTCCCAATCTCCCCTCTCTCTCCATTATGTTGTATATACAGTATGTATCATTAATTATTTCCTTTTATCCATATGGGTAAGCAGTCCTTCATTCTTTAATCCAGTAAAGTTCTTTCTGTTCATGTAATTGTGTGATTGTTTTATCTTCCATTATATCTTTTCTCCAACCTGAACACTGAAGCTCGCATTTTTACAATATCCATAAGTAAAGTGACGAGTGAGTAGTGGATAAGGAGTAGTATTATCTGGGTTTCTCATGCCGCACCTGTGTGCATTCATTCTTTAAATTACATCTCTGCATTGTTTCACCAACATATTGCATCGCACATTTGCTACAGGTAAATATGTAAACTATGTTTGAGGTTTTCCATGCAATTCATTATATGGTTTATTTTAACTTGTAAGATCGAGCCATTACTGTACAATTACTTTTATTGTTTGTGGCAGCAAATAAAGGACAAGTGTTACAATTGCAAATCCCACATTTTCGCATTTTGCATTCGGATAAGTGTTCCCCATTGGCTAACCCAGAATGGCCACCTCCTGCAGTCAATATATCTGAGTTAACTACAGCGTTACCTTGTCGAGGAACACAAATCCTCTGAGGATGGTTAGTCCCCAGGGAGGCAGTTCAGCTGGGAGCTCCCCTGCTTCACCTTTCATTTTGTTTAGTTGCATCATTTTCATCGTTTGAAATGTAGTTTTCACAAATACACAAACAGTGTGCGTTGTGTGTGATGTGTGTGTGTGTGTGTGTGTGTCGTGTGTATGTGTGTGTGTGTGCGCCTGCACATGTGTATTTGTGTGTATGTGTGCCTGTACTGACATATACATGTGTGTAGGTGTACACGTCTCTGTTTCTGTGTGTACTGTGTTTCCATGTGGGTTTATGTGTAGTGTACGTTTGTCTGTGTGTGTACTATGTGTTTGTATGTTTGCAGGTGTACGTACGTACGTACGTGTGAATATGTGTAATTGTGTCCTGTAAGTGTACAATATAGGCCTCACATTCCTGATTTGTGCATGTATGTGGCATATACATGTGTCTGTATGTGTGCATGTACATGTACATGTGTCGTATGTGTGCATGTAATGTGTCTGTATGTGTGCATGTACATGTGTCTGTATGTGTGCATGTGTTCATTATCTTTGGTGGAAAAATCCACTATTCTTTTTCTATATATTGATGTTTCCTATATATTTATTTGGTTCTTATGTATTTATTTTGGTTATTTAGTGGGGCAACTTAGCATAACAATTGTGCATTTTGTGAGAAGCCCCAAATTTGGCACACTCGTAGCCTATCATATTATGAACAGATTTGGATATTGGGCCATCTCAAATTCAGCCGCTGATGGCTGTGGCAAGCCATTTTCCACTGCCATCAAAAATTTTGAGATGGCCCAATATCCAAATCTGTTCATAATATGATAGGCTACGAGTGTGCCAAATTTGGTGCTTTCCTCACAAATCACAATTGTATGCTAA
>CM068968.1:25964286-25983775 GCA_035128595.1 Eptatretus atami
CATATACATGTGTCCTGCTATGTGTGCCATGCTAACATGTTACATTGTGCTCTGTACTGTGTGCATGTACATGTGCATGTCTCGTATGTGTTGCATGTAAGCATGCGTGTCTGTATGTGCGCATGTGCGTTCATTATCTTGGTGGAAAAATCCACTATTCTTTTCTCTATATATTGATGTTTCCTATATATTTATTTGGTCTTATGTATTTATTTGGTTATTTAGTGGGGCAACTTAGCATAACAATTGTGCATTTTTGGGAAAGCACCAAATTTGGCACACTCGTAGCCTATCATATTATGAACAGATTTGGATATTGGGCCATCTCAAATTCAGCGCGTGATGGCTGTGGCAGCCATTTTCCACTGCCATCAAAAAATTTTGAGATGGCCCAATAATCCAAATCTGTCATAATATGATAGGCTACAGTGTGTCCAAATTTGGTGCTTTCCATCACAAATGCACAATTGTTATGCTTACTATTTTAGCTAAGCTTGCCCCACTAAGCATAATTAGAGTGAACTGCTGCCATTTCTTATCAGAATTATCCTCATAACAGGCCCCTGGGCTGGGGGTTCAGTGGGGGTTTAGGCTCTGAAAATGCATGCCTGCCTTTCCAGAAAGCTCGTGTTTCCTCCATATGTTTTGCATAGTACTTTTTATACCATTTGATATTAGCTCGTGCGTTCGTAGCAAACACACACACACGTTCGTAGCATAATTAATACGAGCTTCTGCCTTTTCTCTCTCTTGTCGTTAACACTAACTAGCATGGGATGCCGGCCTGGAAGCTGTCTTTCCTTTTGAGTCAGCCCTATATACTTGGCATGAGAGGCTGTGTTCTTTCTTTGTGTCTTTCTTTTTATCTAATGCTGCTTACTCTGGGCCCTTTTCCTTCGTAAATTACGCATTTTGTACTACCTTGCAATTCACGTAGCCTTGCAATCCATTTGACAATCCACGAGATCTTACAATCCACGGCAGAAATTTTATGGTAGAAAGTGATTTTTACAGAAGAGAGTGTAACGACTGTTTCTCAGTCTCCACATATGTAAATGGTGTTGATCACCTTGTGATGTATTATCATTGTATTATTTTTACCTGCATGTTGCAGGTCTTCAAGAGCTCCACCTTTTGTTGTTGTTGTTGTTGTTGTTGTTGTTGTTGGGGTTCTTGTTGGGGGTCAGTTTTTGAAATGTGCACCCATTGGTCGAACAGTTGCTGGACCACACCCACCATGGCACCCGCAGACGAAATGATATGGCCGCCATCTTGGTTTTCTGGTGGGCCTAACGCCCTAACACATGAGGCCGATAGGCCTGTGCTGATTATACACTGTCCGGGTGTGATGTATCGCCCTTCCGCAGGTTCGACACGAGTGCAGTGTGCACATGCACGACACACAGGACGAGTGTTGTGAATAGAGCTTACGTGAAGTTGAGTGGATTGTGGCCGGTCTGATTATTTGTACTTCATGACATCACAAGTGACGACGAGGGAAAGAACTATCCGTGTCTCGATGGCGACTGTCGGCATTCTCCATGAATACTCCGATGGGGAGGATTGGGCAGATTTTGTCAAGAGGCTGGACCAGTATTTTGTGGCCAACAACATGGTGGCTGTTGGTGATGTCGCCCGTCGTCGTGCTGTGTTGTTGACTGTGTGCGGGCAGGTGCACGGATTCATCAAAAACCTGCTGTCACCATGGCGACCGACTGCCAAGTCATATGAAGAACTCTGTGAGCTTGTCAAGCTACACTTCAAGCAAAAATCTGGTCTTATCATATCGAGGTGTAAGTTTTATACACACACTCGCCAGGAAAATCAGGACATTTCCAGTTTTGTCGCTGATGTGTGCCGTTTAGCAGAACTGTGTCAGTTTGGTGCTGTGTTTGATGAGATGCTCTAAAACTGTTTTGGGATTGGGGTAAATCATGATGTCATCTTACGAAAACTCCTTGCTCAAGAAGACGACCTTGACTTAGGACAAGCAGTGAAGATTGCACAGGTGTGTACGACAACTGCTGAAAACCTGAAGGAGAACTCGTCGAAAAGACAGAACTCTTCAAGCACAGATACTGTAAATAAGATTGCTCAATCTTCGTGTAAGGCTACACTGATGCCAGTTGTGTGTTTGAAACCTGCTTCGTTGGTAGCGAGAAGCCCCAATAATTTGTGTTGGCGTTGTGGTGCAAATAATATGTCTCAACAGCACTATTTTAAGTGGTACACATGTAATGGATGTGGCAAGATCGGGCTTCTTCAAAAGAGATGTTCCCAATCCAGCATTGGTGATAGTATTGGCACCACCCATCATGTGGATGATGGTGAGCATGTTGCTGGAGCTGATGAGTCATAACTGCATGGTGAGGAGTACAAGTTGTATACAATCCATGGTAGCACCGCACCAATAACTATTGATCTTCACTGAATGGCAAGCTGGAAGTGGACACAGGGGTAAGTCAGTCAATTATAATGAGTCAGGAGACATTTGACAAACTGTGGGACTGTGAGGCTGTGAAGCCCAAACTTCGTACCGACACCAAGGAAATTGTTCCGGTAATTGGCAGCACAGGTGTCAGTGTGTCTTATGATGGTGTGATTGATGAACTGCCTATGTGGGTTGTACCAGGCAATGGCCCTACATTACTCGGTCGGAACTGGCATGAGATCAAAAAGCTGTCTACAGTGGAGGCTTCTCACTGTGCTCCAGTGCTGGATAAGTTTCCATCTCAGTTTGAGCCAGGAATTGGTTCCTTCATGGGGATGAAAGTTAAGATTCATCCGGACTCGGAAGAAAAGCCCATCTCCTGTAAAGCTGGGTCTGTTCCCGACTTGATGAGGGAAAGATCGAGTGTGAACTTGAGAGACTCCAGAATGAGGGAGTCATCTCTCCTGTTGAGTTAAACGAATGGGCTCGTCAATTGTTCTGGTCGTGAAAGGTGATGAAGCAGTGAAGATCTGCGGGGTCTATAAGGTGACCAAAAATCGCCACTCCATGCAGGATCAGTATCCACTGCCCAAAGCAGATGACCTGTTTTCGACATTAGCTGATGGAAAGTCATTCACCAAGTTGGATCTGACATCTGCATACATGACACAAGAGCTGGATAAGGAGTCAAGGAAACTCACATGCATCAACACTCACAAGGGGCTGTTCATCTACAATCGTTGTCCTTTTGGAATACATTTAGCAGCTGCCATGGGCGTCGATTGCTTTTGAAAAGTGGGGGGGACATTGCATGTCCAGACCACGAAGCCCGCTTCGTGCCTGGCGTGGGACACAGCAAGTCTACCCTTGCAAATTTCTTGATTTTATACGCTCGTTGACATGCTGCCTTCTGATCACACAAATCCCTTAAATTAATCTGACCATCTATCGACCATCTTTTTATCAAATGTAAGCAGACGGGACGAAATTAATTAAACATTAATCATACACTTTCAAAGTTTCAAGTGTCATCAAAGAATATATATATATATAAGAATTGTTTATCAGCCTCCTTCTCACACCCTTGAACTGATTCACGAATATAAACTGAAACTAGACTGACATACAAATTGATATTACACGAGTACGGTCAACTTACTTAAAACTTGCCAAAAATATGAACCTCTTTTCTGCCGATCGAGCTAAAAACTTTGTAGCAATGTCTTGGGGTCAAGTGCAGTCAGACGATCTCGTGAACATGACAGATCATGAGATGGTTGAGGCGTTGTTGGGTCATTGTGGAACATAACCAAGTCTTCATACGTCTGAGTGCGCTGAATGACCGTTCAGCTTCACATGAACTTGCTGGGGAAACCAATAGAAGCCTAAGCAAACGTTCTACCTGTGGAACATTCGACGGACTTCCGGCACCATGTCTACAAATATTTACGGTAATCCTCAAAAGATGAACCACTGAACTGGTTACGAAAGAAGCCAAGTTCTTGCTCTAGGGAATCGACAGTTCGGGATATTTGCGGACTATTTGTGGTTTGAATGACCCAGACAGGAGCATTTCACCCAAGTCCCTATACGCCATGAGCTCGGTTGATGTGAAGTACTCGTTCAAGTTCTCGGATGCGCTGTCGATGACTTTGAAAAATTCAACTCTGTATACCTCCTCTGCAGAATTGGCAGTGTATTTCTGCGTGCCTCCATCAAGTCCTTTCGGAAGCTTGCGCTTACGAGGAGGGTCACTGGATCTAGTTGGCACTGCTGGAGCTTCTGTTGTGCTGCTTTGAAAACCTCCTTAAACAGTCTGGTCGGTACGGAGAGATTGGAGATTCTGTGCGTTACCTTTGCAGCAGTAAGCATACCAGAGACGGTATTTGTGAACCCTGAATTGCCTTATTGAGGTATTCAAGGGATTGGAGAACGGGCAATGATGCAAACAGACCGAGAACACACTTTCCTGATGAAAGACAGCTTCGAATACCGTTGGCTCGCGATGCCGTGTTCGTACCAAAGTCATCACTTGCTTGTTGAAGGGCATCCAGTACCGCTTCATAGTTATCCAATATCGATTTCACGGCAGGAGAACGAGTTAACCAACGCGTCGGGAAAATTGGCCTCAGGTGTGTAGGGCAAGGAGTGTCAGCATCGTCAGCGTGGATATTCAAGAACAGATGCTTGAATTTTCCAGAGTTGTTGTGATGTTGCTGAGTACCTGGCATAATTAAGGGCGTTTCTTATTAACGGTGCAGTTTGTAGGGCTTTGGATGTAATGAGTTGGGTGACATGAGCTCCACAGTGAACATAATTGGCCAGCGGTTGGAGTTTTTTTGCTGTGCTTGACAGCCCTTGTACTTCTGGACATGTTGCTTACCCCCATCGTAAGTCTGCACTCTAAGTGTTCAATAGAGAGTTGACACCGAATTAGGACATCCTGAAGCATCTTACAAAGTGATACTCCTGTTGTTGACGATACTTGGTAGAGGCCGATGAGATCTTCTTGAACATCAAAGGAATCCGTCACATAGCGCACACACACCGACTCCTGCTCATTACCCTGAATATCTTGCGTTCAATCAGTTACGAGTCGAACTGAGTGGACATTTCATTCACATTACTGCAGATATTTCTGAGGATGGCATGACTCATCAACTGTAGAATTTCGTTCTGATTTCTCCTTTGTGAACGTCGTCTTCCTTGTCAGCCACGTCTTGAGGTTACATCATCCTCGCCGCCAACTGTAAGAGCATTTTGAAATTCCCTTCAGAAGGCATCCTTCCCACGAATTGCAAAACCTTGTCGGGCTAAATGTTGCAGTGAGGTGATAATCTTCAGAAGTGCTGACCGTGCAGATCTCTGCTCTTCTAGTATTTGCTGCTCAGCTGCACATAGACACCAGGTTGACTTCTGCGCATTTCAGATTTTCAGAAGCAAGCCTATCGTGGCCGTACGTGTGTGGCGTACGTGCGTGCCCGTACGTGCGTGGCCGTACGTGCGTGCCCGTACGTGCGTGGCGTACGTGTGCCGTACGTGCGTGCCCGTACGTGCGTGCCGTACGTGCGTGGCCGTACGTGTGGCTGTACGTGCAAAAAAAAAACACAACTTTGAAACCGCGTGCCTTTGTTTAAGTATAGTGCGTGCCCGTACGTTTTGTTTAAGTATAGCTGCGTGCCCATACGTTTTGTTTAAGTATAGTGCGTGCCCGTACGTTTTGTTTAAGTATAGTGCGTGCCTACGTTTTGTTTAAGTATAGTGCGTGCCCGTACTTTGTTTAAGTATAGTGCGTGCCCAGTACGTTTTGTTTAAGTATAGTGCGTGCCGTATTTTGTTTAAGTATAGTGGCGTGTCCGTACGTTTTGTTAAGTATAGTGGCGTGCCGTACGTTTTTGTTTAGTATAGTGCGTGCCCGTATGTTTGTTTAAGTATAGTGCGTGCCCGTACGTTTTGTTTAAGTATAGTGCGTGCCCGTATGTTTTTGTTAAGTATAGTGGCGTGCCCGTATGTTTTGTTTAAGTATAGTGCGTGCCCGTACGTTTTGTTTAAGTATAGTGCGTGCCCGTATGTTTTTGTTTAAGTATAGTGCGTGCCGTACGTTTTGTTTAAGTATAGTGCGTGTCCGTACGTTTTGTTTAAGTATAGTGCGTGCCGTACGTTTTGTTTAAGTATAGTGCGTGCCCGTATGTTTTGTTTAAGTATAGTGCGTGCCCGTACGTTCTGTTTAGTATATGCGTGCCCATACGTTTGTTAGTTGTGCGTCCATACGTTTGTTTAAGTATAGTGCGTGCCCGTATGTTTTGTTTAAGTATAGTGCGTGCCCGTAGTTTGTTTAAGTATAGTGCGTGCCGTACGTTTGTTTTTAAGTATAGTGCGTGTCCGTACGTTTTGTTTAAGTATAGTGCGTGCCGTACATTTTGTTTAAGTATAGTGCGTGTCCGTACGTTTTTGTTTAAGTATAGTGCGTGTCCGTACGTTTTGTTTAAATACAGTGCGTGCCCGTACATTTTGTTTAAGTATAGTGCGTGCCCCACGTTTTGTTTAAGTATAGTGCGATATAGTTAGAAAGGTGAAATAAACCATTTTTGTCGCTAAAGACCCAGAACCGTTGCGGGTCGACATGGTGAAGAAGCTGGCAATCCTCTTTATTTTATTTTCAACGCTATATTTAAATCTCTAATTTATCCTTCTAAATCACACAGTTTAATGAGACACCTTATCTGTCGGTCTATCCGTCTTTGTCCTCGTGCAAAGGAAAATTATTCGGATGATGGCGGAAGAGAAATTCCTTCCGGAACGTTATTTTTCCTAGTAAAATTGCAAGCCGCGGCTAAGCTACGAAGCCTAAGCCTTTTTAACGGATTTCGAGGTAATCTCATTACTACCCTATAGATCTGTATAACCGAGAACAGAATTCAAAATAATTTTCCGTTCGTTTGTCCGAACCGCTTAGCCTGAGGTGAATTTTGCATATTTTCAACAGCTTCCTTTTAAAATCTATAATTTAATCCTCGTAAGTCCGACGACCGATGATACCTCTCGTTTTGTAGGTCTATACCTCCCTAAGTCCAAGTACCGATGAAAAATTTTTACATTAACCGCCGCAAAACGGAGTGAATCAGCGCATCTTATTTTATGTTTCCCAAGTATTCAAGCTAATTTAGTCGCCGAAATACCACTTTCCTTCGATTTTACCCGGTTTTCAACGTTGGGATTTAGGCCACTGTTATCGACTGCGAAATATGAAAACAGAATTACAAAATATCTTTCCGTTCGTTCGTGCGAGCCGGTAGAGTGGAACCGCGTCATCCTGCACAAGCGTCACCATCTCAATCAGCATACCAGACCGCAAAATCTTTTATTGGCTTATAACTCGACGGTGCAAAGTCAAAAATTAAACACACACATCATCGTGCAGGTAATAATATCAGGCATCCGGCGATATAAGTTAGAAAGGTGAAATAAACTATTTTGGTCACTAAAGGGCCCCGGCCGTTGCGGCCTAACACTATCCGAGGCGTGGGGCTCAGGGCCATGAAGCCGCAATTTCTTTAAACCTCATAAAATGACGATACAAAGTCCGAAAACGTCCAACATACCTCAAAATGTCCAGGTCACGTTCCCTGTTAGTGGGTGAACAATCCAACGCTTGGCGAATTCTGCTTCGCAATGATAGGAAGAGCCGACATCGAAGGATCAAAAAGCGACGTCGCTATGGACGCTTGGCTGGTGGAGACCATGCCTTGGGAAGCACGGATTCTCAATGTTGAATTGTTAACCTATCATCTTTAATAGAACTATAATGACCAATAAAACTTTAATAGAACTATAATAGACCAATAAAATTAACGGGTTCTTTTTCTTTTGTTGTTTTTGGCAAAAAGTAAAGATCCAGAGAGGCTCTGTATTGGGCAACCCCCCTCTATTTACGTGAAATGGTTTGGTCCAACTCCCAAAGCCAAAGCAGACGCGAATGGCTTGCGAGTACGGAGACCATAACTTCGGAACCACTTGTCCGATTAATTTCAAACCTTGAAAAGGCACATCCTCGGTCCCCAGCAATATACCTGGCAAGTTTCAAGTAGATCGGACCAGTGGTTGTCGAGAAACAGCGGTCGAGAAACATGCACACAGAGATTGCTGTAATTATAGAGAGATTAAAAAATGTATTCTTGTATTTGGGAGCATCTCGGCCTGGTTGTACTAGAGCAGCTCGTTTTGTGTTACGTAACTTACATTCAATGAAAAAAGTGGGGGGGGGGGGGACAATCGATATGTTGTCCCCCCCTTGATAAAAAGTGGGGGGACATGTCCCCCCCCCCCGTCCCCACCAATCGACGCCCATAGCAGCTGCCATCTTTCAGAGAAACATGGAGAGTCTATTAAAATCTGTGCAAAAACGGTTGTGTTCCAGGATGACATCTTGATCATGGGCTGTGATACTGCAGAACACCTGACTAACCTGGGGAAGTCCTGTGTCGTTTGAACAAAGTAGGACTCAGACTGAAATGTGAGAAATATGTGTTTATGGTTCCCGAAGTGGTATTCTCGGCAGAAGAATCACTGCCTCTGGGATCATGCCATGTGATTCCAAAGTTGAAGCAATCAAGAACACACCCAAACCAGAAAATGTGTCACAATTGGCGTTCCTTTTTGGGTTTGCTATCCATTTTGGCAGTTTCTTGCCACGGGTGAGCTCAGTGTTAGAACCCCTGCACCAGTTACTTCGGAAGGGAAACTTGGGTTTGGGGCAAGGCCCAGGATGATGCCTTCAAGGAAGCTAAAGGTCTATTGTGTTCTTCCAAGTTGCTTGTTCATTATGTCCATGTAAGCATCTTGTATTGTCATGTGATGCAAGTGCCTATGGTTAGGCTGTGCGTTACAACAAGCCAATGAGTCGGGCAAGTTACAACCTGTTGCGTATGCTTCCAGAAGCTTGACGAAAGCTAAAAGAGCCTTGGCATGGTTGATTGTACTGTGTTGGGCTATATACTGAAAGCATTAGGCTGTGTGTTTGGGGTAACCAAGATGCATCAGTATTTGTTTGGTCATAAATTTGAGCTTGAAACTGATCATAAACCCTCACTTTCTTGTTTTCAGAGAACAAGGGAATCAACACCATTGCGTCATCAGTCAGCGGTGGCCTTGATGCTGTCTGTTTACAATTATACTATTTGTTACAGGCATGGCACTGGGAATTGTGCTTATGCAATGAGTCGACTGCCGGTACCTATCACTGATTGTAACAATACCCCTCAACCTGCTGACCTCGTATTAGCTATGAATGTGTGTGGAGTGACAATTCTCCAGTTACTGCTGCTCAAGTGAGGTTGTGGTCTAACAGAATCTGTGTTTCTGTAGTTAAGTGTTGTGTTATGACTGGCGATTGGTCCGGTATACCAGACTCAGAAGAGTACAAACCATATTTACATCGTAGAGATGAGTTATCTGTCCAGTCAGAATGCTTATCGATTTGTCATCATGCCAAAGCAGTGAAGAGAGAAGTTGGTTTCTGAACTGCATAGTACCCACCCTGGTTTTGTTACGATGAAAGCTATCGACGGTCTCATGTTTGGTGGCCTGGTATTGATTCTGAACTTGAATCTTGTGTTCATTGTTGTGATACGTGTATGCAGCTCAGCAAGTCACCAGTGAATCACCACTGAGTCTTTGGTCCCGGCCTTCCAAACCTTGGTTCAGGATTCGTTGACTTTGCAGGTCCGTTCTTAGGGAAAATGTTCCTTGTTGTCATTGATGCATTTTCCAAGTGGATTGAGTGCTCTATCATGTCGACCAGCACCTCTGCTGCCACCATTGAGAACTTACGTATATATGTTCGCTACTCACGGTCTCCTGATGTGACGTAAGCGATAATGGTTCGTCTTTTACATGTCAGATTTCAGGAATTCATGAGATTGAATGGTATCAAACATGTCGTTCTGCTCCGTTTAAACCCACTTCTAATGGTCAGGCAGAGGGTGCTGTGCACATTATCAAGCAAGGTTAAGGCTGTTACTCCAGGTTCACTTCAAACGCGTTTGTCACGCATGTTGCTCAGTTACAGATCCAGACCACACACACCTGGAGTGCCTCCAGCCGAATTGCTTATGAGGCGAGAACTCAAACCAGACCTTCTCTTGTTCATGCTGAATCGGTGAAACTGTTGAATACAAGCGTCAGAGTCAGAAATACTATCTGATCGAACGTCTGCATCGCGTGACTTTGCTGTAAACAATCCAGTTTACGTGCTGAACCACGGCTTTGTAGCGAAATGGCTGCCAGGTGTTGCTATTAGCAAGGAAGGAACTCGTGTATTTTTTGTGTCGAGCTGAAAGAAGGGCATACAGTTAGGAAACATGTGGATCAGATCAAGCTGCGTTATATTGAGTTGGTGGATGATGCAAGTTCTGTGATTCATCCAGTTATTGTTCCGTTGTCCGAGAATGCAACTGTTGTGTCTGAGCCTGCATGTGAAGGTGTCAGTAATGCGTCTCCACCCGAAGTCTCTGTACCTGCACCCGCTGCCAATGTGGTGCGTTTGTCCAGATGCCTGTAACAACTCCTTTGTGTAGGTCCTCCCATGTATCTAAACATCCAGACCGGTTGGATTTGTAATTGAAGGGGGAGATATTGTGATGTATTGCGAGTGCCGTGTGCGCATGCGCGACACACGGTACGAACAATGGAGCTGAGTGTTGTGAATTCAACATCCGTGAAGTTGAGTGCATCGTGGTTGGTCTGATTATTTGTACTTCACGACATCACACCGGGTTTGTTGCATCAGATTTCCATTGACTTTGTTTGGGTGGAGTGTTACTCTTGATTATGAAACCGAAAAATCAAATAATATGTCGAATAGAAATTATTAGCAAGGTTTAATCATGCCCATATGTGTCTCTTCAACAACAAAAAATTGCGTTATGTAATTTTTGAACGGCCCCATATTGGGGTTAAGTTAAACAATCCATGACGTTGTGACGAATGGGCTCGTTCTGATGTAACTGTGACAAATCAACTCCTAATATCGGTTTAAATGCGTGTTTCCCAATTCACCTGTTCCCAGATTTTTAAAGCCAATTCACTGACGCTTAATGGCGAAGTCCCGTACCTCGAATGACCACATACAGGTTTCCCAATTCACCTGTTCCCAGATTTTTAAAGCCAATTCACTCACGCTTAATGGCGAAGTCCCGTACCTCGAATGACCACATACAGGTTTTTATGAACAAAAGGTTTATTTCCAGAGGAGAGCGGGAAGGCGGAAGAGAGGAAGAGGGACACACACACGCACATGACAAAACTGAGATAACAGATATAATGTAAAGTAAATAATCCCCTGTTTGGAATTACAATGAATCTTATCGATCTGATCTTATTCACATGGGAACATGGGACAGACACGGCACAAGGATAATGAGACAGATTAGAGAATGTAATCTGAGTCGTGGGTAATGATTTTAATTATTCTCAGACCCAGCTTTCACCACATCGACACGTGGGACATGAGAAAGGATGAGGGAGTTGAGTGAACAAAGGAGGTGAAAAATATATACACTACATGGCCAAAAGTATGCGAACACCCCCTTCTAATTAGTGGAATCAGCTATTTCAGCTTCACCCATTACTGATCGGTGCATAAAATCAAGCACACAGGCATGCAATCTCCATAGACAAACATTGGCAGAATAATGGGCCGCATTGAAGAGCTCAGTGACTTTCTTTTCATCAAGTTAGTTCGTCAAATTTCTGCCTTGCAAGAGCTGCCCCTGTCAACTGTAAGTGCTGTTATTGTGAAGTGGAAACTTCTGGGAGCAACAACAGCTCAGCCGTGAAGTGGTGGGCCACACAAGCTCAAAGAACGGGACCACCAAGTTCTGAAGCGCATAGTGTGAAAAAATAGTCTGTCGTCGGTTGCAGCACTCACTACCGAGTTCCAAACTGACTCTGGAAGCAACAACAGCACGAGCACTGTTCGTCGAGAGCTTCATGAAATGGGTTTCCATTGCCGAGCAGCCGCACACAAGCCTAAGATCACCACGCGCAATGCCAAGCGTCGGCTGGAGTGTAAAGCTCGCTGCGATTGGACACTGGAGCAGTGGAAACACATTCTCTGGAATGATGAATCATGCTTCACCATCTGGAAATCCGACAGACGAATCTGGGTTTGGTGGATGCCAGGATAATGCTACCTGCTCGAATGCATAGTGCCAACTGTTAATTTTGATGGAGGAGGAATAATGGTCTGGGGCTTTTTTATGGTTCTGGCTCGGCCCTTTAGTTCCAGTGAAGGGAAATCTAAACGCTGTTGCATACAATGACATTCTAGACGATTCTGTGCTTCCAACTTTGTGGCAACAGTTTTGGGAAGGCCCTTTCTTGTTTCAGCATGACAATGCCCCCATGCACAAAGCGCGGTCCATACAGAACAGGTTTGTCGAGATCGGTGTGGAAGAACTTGACTGGCCGGTACAGAGCCCTGACTTCAACCCCATCAAACACGTTTAGGATGAATCGGAATGCCGACTGCAAGCCAGACCTAATCGCCCAACATCAGTGCCTGACCTCCCTAATGCTCTTGTGGCTGAATGGAAGCAAATCCCTGCAGCAATGTTCCAACATCTAGTGGAAAATCTTCCCAGAAGAGTGAAGGCTGTTATCGCAGCAAAGGGGGGACCAACTCCATATTAATGTCCATGATTTTGGAATGAGATGTTGGACGAGCAGGTGTCCACATACTTTTCGCCATGTGGTGTATTATGTGTCGCAGGTTGTGACCACAGGGGAGTCATTACCTCCGCCATCTGCGATCGATGGAGGTTATGTTTTCACCACTACCTGTCTGTCTGTTACTTGTAAAATCGAAGATTTTTCAAGTATATTGGCCATTCAATTTTGTTATTCTGTCTGTCTGTTTGTCTGTTTATCACCTACATGTCCAAATTCCAAACCGAACATCATGAAACTGTACCAAGTTGTTGAGGTAGTCTCAACTGAGAAACCTATTGATTTTGAGGTCAAAGGTCAAAGGTCATCTTGAGGTGAAATTTCTAAAATCGTCATTTTTCATCCGATTGACTTGAAATTTCAACAAGATTTGTATTGTGCATCACTGGATTGGGAAACCAACTATTTTTGAGGTCAAAAAGTCAAAGGTCAACTCAAGGTCAAACTTCTAAAATCTTCAATGTTTATCTGAAAAATCGTCAATTTTCATTCAATTGACTTGAAAATTAAACAGCAATTGCAAAGTACATTACTGAATTGGAAACTATCTATTTTTGAGGTCAAAAGGTGAAAGTTCAATTCAAGGTCAAACTTCTAAAATCATCAATTTTCAACTGAAAAATCGTCACTTTACATCCTATGAACATGAAAGTTGAACAGGATTTGCATACTCCATTACTGAATAGGGAAAGCGAATATTTTTGAGGTCAAATGGTCAAAGGTCAATTCAAAGTCAAACTTCTAAAATCATCAAATTTAATCTGAAAGATCATCAATTTTCATCTGATTCACATAAAAATTAAGCAGCAATTGCATAGTGCATCACTGAATTTGAAAACCAAAAACTGTTTTTGAGGTTAAAAGGTCAAAGGTCAACTCAAGATCAAACTTCTAAAATCATAAATTTCAATCTGAAAAATAATCAATTTTCATCCGATTGACCTGAGCTTTGATTAAGAATGTCAATTTTAATCTTGATGAAATGGACAATTTGATGTATCTATGGCAACCTTTGGAGAGGGGGTGTATTTTGCAAGTATCATGCTCTGCTCGACGTCTTTTTCTGTTTGTTTGTTTGCAGGATATCTCAAAAAGTTATGGATAGATTGGGATGAAATTTGGTGGGCTTGGTTGGGTGTTTGAAAAGGACAACCAGATTCGATTTTGGTGAAGATACGGATCCGGATACGAGAATTTTTTCAGTGATTCTTCACCATTGAGAGATGAGGCCAAAAACAACATATAGCATGATATTTCAAAAAGTTGTGGACTAGTTATGCCAAAACTTGGTGGATGAGTTGGTTAGTTGACAAGAACAAGCCGATTCGATTTTGGTTCAGGTCGAGATCCGCAGAGCCGGTGTTAGGGGAGGGCAGGCAGGGCAGTTTCCTGGGGCCCCCGACCATTAGGGGATCCCTAAAAATCTTTTTTACGTTTTAAAACTTGAGATTGTCAACCTCCATTTCTGGTGGTTAGCTATCCTGAACTTATGCTCATTAAAGCCTGGTCACACTGACACCATAGCAATAACAATAACGAGAAAAGATAATGATCCGCTTCTAGATGGTCTGCTTCTAAAGCTGAGTCACCATGATTTTACATTCTCAAAAAAGCATTCTCATTATTTCATGTTGTTGTAGGATGTTGCTGGTGGCGTTTTAAAATAGGAAGCAGTAATGCGTGGTCTGTTGTGCTTATTTTTTGAAAAGGGGGTGGGGCCCATGTTCAGCCCTGCCCTGGGCCCCTGATATGCTGAATCTGCAGGGCTGGTGTTAGCCAATCAGTGGGATACAAAATGTAAACTGTTCAGCCTGGTGGAGGTATGCACTCTGCCGAGTGCCGTTCTAGTTCTTATTTCATACAATTAAAAAATAAATGTTGTCATGGTGAGGGTGCAATATCCAAGAGACAACGTCACTTTCTCCCATTAGAATCACTGTAATCACTTCAGCGATTATTGTGCTCGGCTGGTAGATGACATTGAGAGACAGAAGCACAATTCAGCAATTTTCCGATTTGGTACTGTAGCGATCATGTATTATGGCAATGATCACTCTTGGTAGTTCTGGACACGATCGAAAATAAAAGGTTTGGCTGTTAAAGGCTTATGACTTCACTGCATACCAGCTTTTCAGCATATCATTTTGTACACAGTTGATGGGGCAGCCATTTTTTTCCAGTGCCACCGCTTCATATGGAATACTTCCATACACCATGATGCCCAGAAATTATCCAAAAGTGCTCTGTTGGATTTACTTCAGGACTCGTTCCCCTTCCAGGGCAGTGTTTTGATGCCATTATTCGCACCTGTTGGACTTAGTCCAAAACAGGGGCTTATGGATTTGGTCTCAATTTTCATGTCCGTGCGTGCGTGCATGCGTGGGTCCATCTGCAACCATATCTCGGACATGTATTTTATCTCGGACACAATTTTATTCATACTTGGCACAAAGACATCACATGATGGTATACATATGCATGCCATTTTCTTTCAACATCAGATCCAAGATGGCCAACTGGCGGCCATTTCAGTTGCAAAAAACCCAATGTTGAACACGTCCTCAACCATTTCTCGGACATGCATTTACCGATGCTGTTCAAACTTTGCACCCAGAAATTGAATTATGGCTTACATAGGCACGTCATGTTTTTTGAAAGAACAAATTTTTTCTGTTGAAGATTTTTTAAAGGCTGACTGGTGACCATTTTGTACTTAAATGTGTCCCCAACCATTTCTCAGTCATGCATGGTCGGAATTTGTTCAAACTTGGCATAAGCACAGTACCTGATGACGTACATGTGCTCCTCACTTTATTTTGCGATCGGATCAAAGATGGTCGACTGGTGGTCTGATGGCCATTTTAGTTGTACATAAATATGGGCTAGCCCTTTAACTCCATATAGCAAAATTACGAAAACAATGGGGGCTATGACATTTTATGTCTTTTTTACTTTACTTATTTCCCTAGAAGTCAGGAACCACTCAAAACTGGTGGGGAGTGGCATTGTACCCCATTATTACAGGTCTTGTGACAAGTGGGTATCGTTATCATAATGTTGAAAAACAACAACATCCCAAATGTCCCTAACAGTACTTTTCACCTGACAGATTACCCTTTACAGTGACAAGGTCAAGTTTACAATTGTATGATAGGTAGCTCCCATATCATAACAAATGTACCTCCAAACAGGATCGACTCCACAATCTTCCTGAGTGTATGGGCTGTGCAAGGTTGCTGCTAAACCAATTCTACCATCAGTCATAATGGATATACATCAGACCAATGGATCTTCCTTCAGGATTAAAGATTCTAGTGTTGCCCAGACGATGCTAAGTGAGCTGTTTTGTGTTCCGGTGTGTGAAGAGGGTATCTTATCAGTCTCCTTACTTTGTAACCTGCAGCACAAAGCTTGTTTTGGACAGTCTCATAGATAATCTCTGAGCTGGATTCCATTTAGGCTGCAACACTACTTGTGGCAAAAGGAATACATCTGACAAGCCTGATACAGAGCTACATCTTCTCTGTTAGGGTTCAATATGGGTCGTTCAGATCGAGGCCGGTCTTTGGTTTGTTGATGTGTTTTGTGGACCAATCTGTGCAAAAGTCAAAGCTTGTGGAAGAGCTTTTCCATGCAGGCTCCTTTGTAATCGTATGCTTTGGGAGTGTTTAGCCCATTGCTTGCTTCGGCAAACAGTGTAGCTTGGATATGACCGTGAGCTGTTCTTGCTCTATCACTCTGAGGTTGATGTGTCAGCACTTCCTGTGTACTGTCAGTGTTCTCAACACTTGGCAATCCTTGTCCCTGTGTTGCGATTCCAATTCTTACACTGCCTCAATGTTCTTAAATGAGCCAATTCAATCTTTTCAAGCATCTGTTCATCCGATTCATTCAATTTGTTGGTGTCATCAGGCTTAATCCTTGTCCTTGATTTACTTGACATTACAAGATGAAGTCTCATCAAGGGATCTCAATTGCCAATGGGTTTCCGTAAATTTGTATTATTGGTCAACTTCTTCCCAGTGTTCTAAGTGTAATGAAAGGGTTTGGCTTTAACTGGAGAGATATTTTTCGATGTTGTTGTTTTGGCCAGCCAAGATGCTTTTCGTGTATCATCTTTAGATCTGAGTGGGAGATCCATGTCTTGAAACCACTCTTAAACAGGATAGCCTTATTTCTTTCTGTACTACTTTTATTTACACTGAGTCCATAAAAAGTCCTTTTGGGGTTCAATGGAAAGAACCTCTGTTGACCTCTTCTCTTTCTGCCCCACAGTGGAAGGTTTTATAGATGACTCCAATCTCCAAACGTTCGGATGACCTGCATTGGAGAATGGTGTACGATATCAATCCTCCCCTGCTCTTTTGTGTTGCATAAATTTTCCGTTGAAATATCTGATGTGTGTCCCTTTTGTGTTTCTCGTGAAACACTTCATTCCTATGTGGAAATTGTGGGACGTGTGTTCCTCTTTTTCGTTTTGGTTTCACAATATTATTTCAAGTATGAACCTACCTTTTCTTTGAGTAATTCTATTTATGGTTTTCCTTATCACCTCTGTGCTAAAAACAGAATCTCTCCTTGCTAACGTTTTAATTACTGAGGATAAATTGACGATTTATAAAACGAGAGAGTTCAACAACCATGTTATCCCATGCGCTGTTCATGTTTATCCTTAAATTTTGATTTTAAAGATCGTTTTAAAAAATACCAAAGTTTGCCTCTCTTGAAGCAGTATTGTACATCACCCTTATTTATACACCACCCTATAGAACATGTCCAAATACTGCTAAACTGCGGGTTATTTCTGGAACCGGTATCACGATGGAGAGCTTTCAGATTCGACCGAAACCTTCCCAACCTATTGGCACTACAGAAACTTCAAAAGCTCATCTTCTGAAACAAAGACAGGCACATCTACCGTCTCTACCAAGAATAAGAACTTGGTTTCCCAATGAAAGCACCATAAATGCATGGAAGCTGGACTGGATTGGGATGCAACAAACCAGTGAGTGGAGGTTGAAAATACACTGCAAGGCCTGTCGTGGCACACCATACAGACATCTGAAAAAGGACCCCCCCCCCCAAAAAAAAAAACAACAACAAAAACAAGCAGTCATAAGCTGGTACTTACGAAATCGTCAACTTGACCACTGACCTTGTCTAATAAAAGCTGTCTCTAGAGAAGGTAGCGAAGCAACAAGAAGTTTCTACGATGATTCTGTATCAAACCATCAAAAATCGAATGTTTGACCTCACTGCGACCTTGACCTTTGACTAAAATCTAATCAGCCTAGCCATCACCCTCCTGAATCACGTGGTGTAATTTGACATTGGTAGCTTCTTCCGTTCTCGAGTTACCGCGGATTACGTAACGTAAAGGTCACACTCGACGGCCCCGTCAGTGACGTCAGCCGATTTACGCGATGACGTCAGCGCGCACACGTAAAACGGATTTACGTGACTCAATGACGCGTCTGCTCGAGCGCGCTGCGCCCACGTGACGAGCCGTGACGCGGCGGGTGAAATATTTTTTATACAATCTTAAAACGTCTCCAAAACATCCGATTTTTACCAGAATTTCGACACCGAGTTTTAAGGTCCTAAGCGATCGCAAAAACCGAAGACAAAATTAAAATCGAAGTTAAAACGAACTCGTAACGTCGACCGAAGCAAAAATACTCCATTTCTCCACAGGAATTTATGGAATTATTTAATATTATTTTATAACACTGAAATTTTTTAAACAGCCGTAACTCGACGAATTGACACACAAATTCCGCCGAACTTACCTCGATCTTCAAACTCACGCTCCGTCAACAATACCTGTGGTAACTTTTCTCGAGTTATCATGTTTTGGATGTTTGACCTCACCGTGACTCTGACCGTTGACCGATTTTGACCAAAATCTAATCAGCACTAGCCATCACCCTCCTGAATCACGTGGTGTAATTTGACATTGGTAGCTTCTTCCGTTCTCGAGTTATCGTGCCTACAAACAAACACAAACACAAACAAACAAAACAAACACACAAACAGAGGACAGAAGTCATCAATATACTTACGAAATCTTTAGATTTCGTAAGTAACAAGCAAACACCCCTGAAAATTAAAAAATAGCCTTCAAAAATTAAGACAGGCAGGTTTTTTTCTCAAAAAGACCCCTCAATTTTTATATTTTATTTCTAATCATGCTTCAAACGACTGACTTCCCAGACTCAGAGCAGACACTCTAACCATTACCCCCATCAAGTCTGGTTAAACAAGCCTGGTTTTGGGCTTAACAGTTAAGTTGGTTGGCTGAAGATCTTAGGGTCTTGAATTTGAGCCCCTGTCAACCATTCAATTAACACCAGGTGGGGTTGACTCAGCCTGTCATCTTTCTCAAATCAGTGAAATGAGTACCAGTGTTCTGGTAACAGAGGGCACTGCATCAGTGGCACATCTGTGCTTCCAGAAATGATGCAACCAGCAGCCACAGGCTGCACATGATAGCCACAGAAGCTAGTCTGGTTAACCTTAACATCTTAAACATTTTTGTTGGACATCTTAGACTTCATTTAACATTCATGATTCACTAAGCTAGGGGCACCTCTCGTCATTTCCCTGCACATTACAAAACACACAGTACATGTCAAAAGACAAACATCAGACTAAGAAATGCCAGCACTGGTTGTTACTTGATGTTACAGATACCACAAAGAGTAGGTGAGTTGGCATCATTGTTTAATTTAAGCATAACATTTGTTATGTTATGTTGTTAACATTTGAACTTCTTATTTAATAACTTCAATTTTCTTTCACTTATTTGTTTGCAGCCTGTGGCTGCTTGGC
>CM068968.1:25992491-26007409 GCA_035128595.1 Eptatretus atami
CCCCCTTAGACCCCAAATTTTTTTAATACCACGTCAAAACTTTGGTACATCAAGGGTGATGAAGGTTTTGGTCAGATTTCATTGAAATTGTGTGTGTAGTTTTAGAGAAGAGAGCAAATACATTTTTTGGGGAGGGGCAAAAAAAACCCCGTAGGCCCCCGCAATGAGTGCAGATTTTGATGCAGTCGTTACACCTTTTTTAGGCATCAGATATGAAGCCTGTGGCTAAGTTTCATCAATATCGTGTGTTTGGTTCCAGAAATAATGGCTGGTATTTACAGACTGACTGACTTATTCACCTACGGACTCTGCTCGATCGCATAAGCTCATCTGACTAAAATCCACGTGAGCTAAAAATGTCAAAAGATGTCATGATGGCAATCTGTAAAAGGATTGTGGTGTCATTGCTACCTTGTCATTCCTTGACATTTCTCGTCATTCCTCCCGCCTTGTTTGGTTGCTTTTTGGGGATTACGTCCCAACATAGTTTTTCATTTTTACAAAACGTTTTTTCTGACTTGTATAGATATCAAGTGACTTGGTTGAAAATTGATGATTTATCTGACCATGACCTTTGACCTATTGTCCCCGAACACAATAGGCTTCCAGATTGTCACAACCTCTACCAGTTAGTGAAGCTTCATGAAGGTCAGAGTAAAAATGTGACTTGCAGGCGTTTGATACACAAACACACAGACAAACAAACAGACAGAGTAACAAATCAGTCAAACCAATAAACTTGTGAATCTTCTTCGCAAGTAACAAACAGACAAACAGCAGTGAAAACCTAACCTCTGTCCACCTTCGATGGTGGAGGTAATAATTTAAAATAAGTAAATGAGTTTAAATATCTTGAGTCCATTGAGTTTATCAGGCCTGAACCACAGCTCTCCACCCATTCCTATTATGTGTAGATGTTTTCCTTCTTCCATAGTAATTCCAGCCTCCGTTAGATCCTTCTCCACTATTTGCTTCCATCTGGTTATTGGTGTCCTGCATAACAGCAGGAAGATAAAGACGTAAGAACTCACAAATTCTGAAGCTCCAACAAATCATACTGACGTATGTTTATTGTGACGTAAAATGCATTGCTGGAACTATGCTCTGCACCTCTGCAACCATGACCTGGTATTTTAAAAAGATATCCTTATGCATTCCTTCATACGACAAGCTGTCAAGTTGAAATGTCACATAAGCTGAGAACAAACAGAATTTGATGGCAATAATATAAATGTGATGACATTTTCAACAACTCATCTCAGAACTGTGAGAGCTTTGAGGCTGCATTTTCGCTCTTCTGGCAAAGCATGACATGCTACGCTGTACACGTGGAACACACCTGAGATCTCTCATCCAGACATCTCTGCAGGACTTAGTGGTGGTTATGAAACCTAAATGATTCCTAAATTGAAGCTTACAAAGTTTTTCTTCACCTCAAACTCATTTTTAATTTTTCTCGACCATACTTGTTATTTTCCCCGTCTCTCAGAGGTTCTTTTCTTTTTTCATTTCGCCTGTGCTGACCCAGTTGTCTCCACACGACGGTCCATGAATTCGTCATTCTGGGATAAGGCCAAGCTGCACAGTAGTGGTGACTTATTGGCGAGGACTGGACTGGCACCACAAAAGCTCTCTACAGAATTAGGGATTTGCATTCTCAACTTCAGGAAGTGGAATTTGTTTCGGGACAACTGCTATGTCACCACTGGATTGTCCTCAAAAATCTGGCTCGCTCATTTAATGACCTCCAGGGTAGGGATAATCTGCCTGCCCAACCTGATTTCTCGATTCACGATGCTCCTCTACTCAATGTGATTGACCCTTCAGTTTTCTTGTTTGAAGGTCATTCTGAACGACTATGGGATGCACTCTTTTCCTGTACTTTCTATTTTGATAAGCCCAATATAGAAGTCATTAAATATGACAACACAAGTTGCATCATAATTGCAGTTACCTACATGGTAAAGGATAATATTGTCATAATTACTTGTTCATAATCCTGGTAAAGAAATGGCTGAAAACATCACTTCCAATACTGGCTTTGGTTACATAATTCATGTTTTTGTAAATCAGGTAAAAGTAATAACTGCTGCACCAGGTAAATATGCCAACCTGGCCACCAAATAAAAGGGCTGGAGGGGTGTTTACTTACTCCCAGTGCAAATGCCAGCTCCATAGTCTTCGGCTACAGTACATTATTACAGATTTTTATGAAGCAGGAAAAAAATTCCACCGACCTTTTGAGGACCACGATTGTTGAATGTTACTGGGCAGTGCAGAGTTTGCAAAGTATAGTTTGAGCATTTTGTGCTCATTATGGCACATCATGTTAAAATAGTGAACTCGCAGACAAACTCTTGTTAACTCTGCCACCGAAGGTGGATGGAGGTTGTGTTTTCACCCATGTTTGCTCGTCTTCTTGTTTGTCTGACTGTCTGTCTGTGAGCAGGATATCTAAAAAGTAATGGATGGATTCGGGTGAAACTTGATGGACAGGTTGAGTGTCAAGGACGAATTGATTCAATTTTGTTGAAGATCATGATCTGGATCCAGATACGACAATTATTTATTTTCTTAAGTGATTCTTCATAATTGAGAGATATGGCCAAAAACGATATATAGTACGATATTTCAAAACGTTGTGGATGTATTATGACAGAACTTGGTGGATTTGCTGGTTAGGTGATAAGAACAAGCCGATTAGATTTTGGTTCAGGTCTCGATGCAGATCCGGCCTTTCATTGGGATACAAAATGTAAACTGTTCAGCCTGGTAGAGATATGTTCTCGACTGAGTGCCGTTCTAGTTGTTTATGTCGTTATATTTTTGATAGCCCCAAACTAAGCTACAATTTTTGCCAATCTCTTTGAGAAAGTGCATGTCGTGATGTCATTCAAGCATAAGCTGGCGCTCAACCGACAGTGGCTGCTTTGTTAATCAGGTCAAGTCATACAGCTTTGAAGAACGGATTAAGAATAATTACACATAATGAAATGTATGGAAACACGTGCACAGAAACGAGGCAATTTCGCCAATCATGGCTGTGCCATATCTACAACTGAGCACACAACTTACTGCAGGCAGCGCAAATTATATAGCCAACGCCAAGAGGGGTATCAAGCTGAAGTCCGAGTTCACAGTCATACTCTGAAATATTAATGATTTTCACACCCAAGAGGGAAGAAATTTCATATTTGGCTTTGTCTGCAATCGAACCTCATTCGCTAGCTTATGAGTCAGCGACTTTATGAGTCAGCAACTTTTACCACTCAGCATTGAACTGAATAAAAACAACACATGGAAGATACAACGACTTCCTTCATGAATGGGGAATGAAAGAAACTCCTTTCTGTGAAGTTAGTTCAATAATTCCTGTAAGTTCAATAGGTTCAATAAGTCCTGCATATTGTCAAAGACCGACCCCTATATTTCTAAAAAAGGAGTATATCTGACATCTCTATCAATTTCAACAAATGCTATGGAGTGGCTTTCAAAACTAACATCACAATTGGGCATTTGATGTTTCCATTCCTTTCATCAGCCTACTATTTTTCTGCTCTTACTTAGATTGTCATATGTTTATGTACATGTACATTTACATACATATACATATGTAAACAAACATACATATCTCATAAATAAATGTCATTTTTTGGTCTGTCTGTCTGTCTGCCTGTCTGTGTAACACCAATCGCGCTAAACATACTCCGCCAATTCCCACTAACCTGGCACATTGACCAAGTTCGACCTCGTGGTGAACATAGACCACAGTACTTGGTTTCATCTGTAGTCATGGAGGTTCGAGAGGGAAGATCGATAAAAATTCTCGACGTAAATGTGTATGGTGCAGCACCACTAGGTGGTGGTAGCAGAGGGTAGGTATTACAAGGCAGCTGTGGAGATAACTTGCATTTTTGCACCGTGCACATCTCCAGAGAGTGGGAACCCCCAAAACCAACCTACAACCTCCACAAATCAGGGGAGGCAGGGGAAGGGGGTGGGGAGGTGGGAGTCCAGCAGGAGGGGAAGGGAAAGGGGTGGGGTGGGAGGAGAAGAGGGGAAGGGGTTAGGAGGAGAGAAGGAAAGGGGAGGAGGAAGGAGGGGAAGTGGCGGGAGGACAGGGAACTGGCGTCGCCGGCAACGCTGGACACCCCTGCTAGTGTATTATGTATGTATATATACATACATAAATATATATATATATATATATTATATATATATATATATATATATCGTTCGACCATTGACTGAAACACTCACTGACTCACTGATTGATATTAAAGATTGGTACCTTCCAGGTGATGGAGAAAGCTGAAAATTTGTGTGCCAATGACATCGAAGCCGGTACATCGGGGGAACATCACAGAATCGTCAGACAATATCCATCATTGAAAATATATGTAAATGAAAAAAAATGCAGGTGAGCAACTTGAGACAATGGGGAAGCATGCATGGTTCGTATGCTTCCACAGTATGTAAGCACACCCCACTAGTATATATGTGTATATATGTATATGTAATATATAATATATATATATATATATTATATATATATATATATATATATATATATATACATATATCTGAGGTTCCATCTAAAAAGTAATGGGACTGACTTCACAGAAATATTATTCCAAAAATTATATTGAAATCACAGTTTGTCCCCTTTAAAATAGTTTCCCTCCCGTGTCACACACTTGTCCATCCTCTTCTTCCATGCTTCGATGCACCCCCAGAAGGCTTCTTCTGGAATGCTCCGGAGCTCCAATTCAAGCGAAGGAACAGCTCATACCATTTTCTAAAGTCTGAGGTATGATTCGGCCGAGATTCAAACAACTGATCTCTCAGACTCAGATCAGATGCTTTAACCATTACATCATCGATCTGGTTAACTCTGTAAGTTGTACCCATTTTTTTTACCCTGCGACCCAAGGTAGAAAGAAAGAACGATACAGACACCCTTCTGGTGTTGTCCTGGTGATGAAATCCATCCGATCAGATTTGATCAGGAATATATCACAAACTACACTGTTAGCAGCAAGCAGGTATATAATAGACCTATTAATCCGGCTCCTTGCCCATAAACCAAAATGCAGACAAAAGCCTGATAAAACCTATAGTAATATTCAAATTATCTGTCAATCCTGGACTGGAAAGCACTATCATGTTGGAATCAGAAGAGCAATGCGACAACTGCTAACCTTTATGAATCAACGTTTTATTAACTTTGGCACACAGAATTCAGTCTGATTCATTCAAAGAATGTTCTCCGTTATTTGATTTCTTTCCATTTTTAAAACTCATGAGAACATTGAGATTTCTACTGATAAATTATTCACGTGAAAATTTCACCATCTAATTGTGAATATTCGCTAATGAATATGGAGAATTCAAGCAGTTGCTTCAGCCAAAAGAATGACACATAACTTCCAGGAAACCTGCTTTGTATAAGAAATCCAAATATACAATGTACCAACAAGTTTTGGCTTTATATTCATTCAATAGTCGAGAAGAATGCAGAAAATCATTTGGGGAAAAAACTTTTTAAACTACAATCAATTTGTAGTTGTTCCCCCCCCCCTATTAATAACGCTGCAGACCAACATACTTGCAAAAAAATTTTTTGCCAATAACAAACAGACAGATAAACAGACCAATTGCAATACCCTCTCCTCTGGCAAGGATAATAAAAGAGTTCCTTTAAAGGAATTCAAGACAGGAGGATGCTATTAGGCCCATCAAAGTTTGTGCTATGGTTGCCAAGCTATGGTTGTTTGTGCTTATCTTTTGAAAATGCTGAGCATCAAGTAAGCAAACAGCACGTACCATTTTTAAAGTCTTTGTATTACTCAGCCATGGTTCGAAACCGCGACCTCCTCGACTCAGTGTACGCTCTCACCACTTACCCACTGAGACTGGTTCATGGCACAATATATAAATGAGTCCTGAAAAAAACCTAATGTTATATCCAGTTCTGTTCAGATGCTATATTTCAGAAACATTTGTATTTATGATTTTGGAGGAGCTCTCTATTTACAAGTTTGCAGTGACATGAAATGCATCTTACTTCCATGCTGCCAGCCTAATACCTGTGGCTGCTTCCAGCTAGCATAGTTTAATATAGCAGTTCTCTTTGGTTTGATGATAGTCAATCCTGAACCCCAGCTTACCCACAGAGACAGCAGCATTAATGTTAGCATATGATGTTCCTCCACACGTTGATGCCTTTGTGATTCAGCACAAGTCCCCTGTAGTTATTCTGCATTGGCAGTTTTTGTGACATCATCACATATGGATGGAAGTCATCTGGGCATTGCATGGTCTATTGGCCTTTATTTCTCTGGATATGCTACAAAGGCCTTATTGTGCCAAAAGGCATCATCCATCTAAGAGGAGTCTGCCAACTCCTGGATCCAACCATTATTGGTGGTACATGTGGAGATGCTGAATTCAAAACTCTCTACAATAATCTAATATTTTGGTTTCACATTCACAAAAAAATAATCTTTGTGAACAGACAAAGGAATCGTTGTGAAAAGATAAGAAGAGCAAATTCCCTATATAAAAACAAGATGGAACTAGAATGGCACATGTTAGAGTGCGTACCACCACAAGGCTGAACAGTTTGCGATTTGTACTCCACTGATAGGCCGGATCTGTATCCGGCCTGAAACAAATCAAATCACCTTGTCCATGTCACCTCGTGATATCACCAACAAATTGCTTCTTCGTTCTTATTTAAGCTTTGCCTATTTCATATTGCAGTATATGTACATTCAGTATCTGATGGAGTACGGTCATACTCCACATGTAAGATGATGCAGGGAAAAATGGCCGCCCATTCAAATGTATAGAAAATGATCCGTTTAAAAACTATCACAGAGTGAGATCATGGAATTTAAAAGGCATACCTTTATTCTAGAACGTTTTCATAACTAACAGGAATGAAAAATACGCCAAAATACATCGCTATCAGATCGAGAGATCACAAAATCACAAAATGTTCATCCTTAAAATGTTGATAAATGTCACCATGCTAGCACAATTAAGGCTGAAGCAATTACAATGATTCTATAGGCCCAAACAGGAGGATGCTATAGGCCATGAAGAGAATGAGCTTCTAAAGTCACACATTCTTTCATGGGTATTGTACCCTTATCAAAACAATATATATATATATATATAATATTATATATATATTATATATATATATTATATATTAATCGATTTAAAATTTAATCCACCACAAACCGCACCGAAGCGATGACATGACATTGGCAGGACATCTACTCATTTTACACTCTCGTAGAATATGGTCGACGTAGCTTTGTGAAGATGGCGCAGTGTTTCATATCATTGTAATCATGAATCGGAAAGTCATTCTGCAGCTTCTCTCGTTTTCCGAAGGAACACGTGTTAAGCAACGGTGGGTAAAACAAATAAGTTGATTTAAATTGCTTTTATTCTTTCGTGTCCATCTATCCTGTGCATAAGTCCAGTATAAACGCACATAAATGCAGTTTACACACACGTTTTTTTTCTTCAGCACCTCAGCGTTTACATTAAAAAATTTAGGATCTTGATCGACTTCAAAATCGTAAGCAACTTTCTCCACTCTCAATCACCCCCAGTATTGATATCACTCTCACACAATCTTCCTCATCCAACCACAATCTATCTCTTTTCTCCCCATTCTCCCTGTCCATTCTCTTTGCCATCTCTCTTCCTCCATCCACACCAAGTGTCCAGCCTACTTCAGTCGGCTTTTTATCAATATCCCCATCAGAGCTCATTGCACAACAATCTCCTCCCTCATTTCATCCATCCCTTCTATCCCATCTTCATTCCACAATCCTCGACTCACTTATTCTCGCCGACAGCAGACCTGCATTGAAGTCTGGAGAACACTGACCCCATTTGTTCTCCAGATCTGTTAGTGCCCCCGTTTCGAGACCATAAAGTAGGCCGGCATCACACAAAACAAAAAACTTTCCCTTTCAAATATCTTGATGTCTTTCTTTCTGATATTTTATTCTATGAAAACAAATTCAAAATCAGTGCAAATCCCGTCTGAGTCACACACAAAGACTTCAAAATGATACCTGTTGCTTCCGCACTTGGCGTCCAGCATTTAAAAGGATAGAGAACAGACAAACATGCCTGGAAGGCAATGGCAAACCACCCAGTATAACCCTTCCAAGGCTTTGTCTGCTGATTATATATTCAATTGAGGTTCACAGGCGGTCATACCGTTATTAAAAATGTCATTCTGAAGTCACCTTTCGATATATCGTGTGGTACTATTGTTCAAGCAAATCGTGCAGTACCTCCTCCTTGTGTAAATAGATGTGATCATGTGACCCCTTTATAATGCATGTCTTTATTCCACTTACACAGGACAGGGAGGGGTAGGGAGGGACAAAATTGAAAATGCCAACAATGAGTAAAGGAACAGAAGGAAGAGTATAGGAATGGAGGTGTCTTGTTATTGTGTATGAATAGGTAGGGAGTAAATTGAGGAAAAGAAGAGAATGTAGGACGGTAGGAGAAGGAAAGGAGCTGAGCGGAGTTTGGGAGATAAGGAAGGAAGATGGGGGATATAGGAGCATGCCGTTATCATAGAAGGGAAGGAGCAGATCGAGGAGAGAGGGTAAAAAAGAAAATTCTGCCATGTTGGCATACAATAAATAAATAGATGAGTCCAAAAGCGAAGGACAACATGGTAGCAGAGTGTCTGAGTGGAGACAGAAGGAAAAGAATATGTGAAGCGAAATTAAGGGAACTAGGAGAGACTTGTGTGAGATACATCACTGAGGTGGTTCAGGTCGCGGAGTTCACCGTGTAGACGCACCTCAAAATACAATAGAATCTGGATAATAAGTGTATGCGCCTATTTTTAGATTTGGTTCTGATGGACACGTCTGATATTAGATCTTACAACAGTTGTAAAATGCGATAATCTCAATTTTCTTTCATGGGTGTATGATCGATGCTTCGCTGGCGTGTCCATTTTGATTGTGATGTAAAAAACGTTGTTTTATGACCCTTTATCATAAAGAGTCGGTGTTTTACGACCCTTGATGAACAACATTGTTTTGAGTGTCACAACTCTTGTAAGTACCAGTACAGACATGTAAGAAATTCGGACTTTAAGTTTATGTACCCAGTGCCAATAAAACACGAAATGCTGTCGTGTTTGAGTTGATAATATTTCAGTTTTCAAAGCCATATTATGACGTTTTGATGTGTGCTTTATTTTAATGGAGAAATCAAATAGGGAGGCCCTATGCACTTACTAGCTCACCTGGAACGTAGTTCCAGGGAGCTTATGGGATGGCGCGTCGTCCGTCTGTCTGTCCGTCTGTCCGTCCACAAATACTTCAACTTCTCTGAAACTACATATACAATTTCAATGAAACTTTACCACAACTTTATCACCGTGGTGTACCAAAGTTTGTCACGACATTTAAAAAAGTCTAGGTCTAAGGGGGTGTATGGTGGGTTGCCCCCCCTCCCCAAATATTTGCTTTCTTCTCTGAAACTACACAAACAATTTTGATGAAACTTGACCACAGCTTCATCACCCATGATGTACCAAAGTTTGTTCACGGCATAAAAAAAAAAATCCATGGGTATTTACTTTCTTCTCCATTACATATTTTGTGGGTCATCCATGCCACCAGTGATTCTCTGGTAATCTTATCCAGCACTACCAGGTGAGCACCACGGGGTTTTGCCCCGATGTTTTTTTCATATGCGCTTATATTCACACATACACTTATTATCCAGATTCTGCTATAATTTCCTATATGATGATGTCATTGCCATCCAGATCTGGAAAAATAGATTAAACAAGTCAGAAAAAAACATGAAAGGATGGAATCCCCAAAAAGCAACCACAGAAGGTAGGAAGAATGACAAGGAATGACACGGTAGAGTGATACAACAATACAACACCGCAATCCTTTTACAGATTCCCACAAAACATCTTTTGTTGACATTTTCCATCTCAATCACAAAAATAAAATACACAATACACCAACCCACACTACAAATCTACAATCTACAACTATCTCTAACATAGACATCTCATACAATTGTTATACCTTGCCACTATTACAAAAATATAACCACCTGTCCTGAAGCTCATCTGGATCAGGAGCAACAGTCACTCAAACCCTCCCTCCCCCCCCGCCCACCCCCTGAAAACCCCTTAGACCCCAATTTTTTAATACCACGTCAAAACTTTGGTACATCAAGGGTGATGAAGGTTTTGGTCAGATTTCATTGAATTGTGTGTGTAGTTTTAGAGAAGAGAGCAAATACATTTTTGGGGAGGGCAAAAAAAACACCGTTAGGCCCCCGCAATGAGTGCAGATTTTGATGCAGTCGTTACACCTTTTTTAGGCATCAGATATGAAGCCTGTGGCTAAGTTTCATCAATATCGTGTGTTTGGTTCCAGAAATAATGCTGGTATTTAAGACTGACTGACTTATTCACCTACGGACTCTGCTCGATCGCATAAGCCATCTGACTAAATCCACGTGAGCAAAATGTCAAATGTATGAGGCTGTAAAGAGTGGTGTCATTGCTCTTGTCATTCGCTTGACATTCTCGTCATTCCTCCGCGTTGTTGCTTTTTGGGGGGAACGAATAGTTTTCATTACGAAAACTTGTCTTATATTTTGTATAGTCAGTGACTTGTTGAATTGATTATTATCTGACCATGACCTTTGACCTATTGTCCCCGAACACAATAGGCTTCCAGATTGTCAGAACCTCTAAGGCGCGCATGAGTAGTAGGAGCGTTGTCATGGAAGGTCAGGAGTGAAAGAAGTGTACTTCAATTTAAACACAACACACGACAGACACAGACGAGTAACATCAGTCAACAAAAACTGTGAATCTTCTTCGCAGTAACAAACAGACAAACAGCGTGAAAACCTAACCTCTGTCCACCTCGATGGTGGAGGTATAATTTAAAATAAGTAATGGTTTAAATAGAGTCCATTGAGTTTATCAGGCCTGAACCACAGCTCTCCACCAATTCCTATTATGTGTAGATGTTTTCCTTCTTCCATAGTAATTCCAGCCTCCGTTAGATCCTTCTCACACTATTTGCTTCCATCTGGTTATTGGTGTCCTGCATAACAGCAGGAAAATAAAGACGTAAGAACTCACAAATTCTGAAGCTCAACAATCATACTGACGTATGTTATTGTGACGTAAAATGATTGCGGAACATGCTCTGCACCTCTGCAACCATGACCTTTATTTTAAAAAGATATCCTTATGCATTCCTTCATACGACAAGCTGTCAAGTTGAAATGTCACATAAGCTGAGAACAACAAGAATTTATGGCAATAATATAAATGTGATGACATTTTAACAACAATCATCTCAGAACTGTGAGAGCTTTGAGGCTGCATTTTCGCTCTTCTGGCAAAGCACATGACATGCTACGCTGTACACGTGGACACACACCTGAGATCTCTCATCCAGACATCTCTGCAGGACTTAGTGGTGGTTATGAAACCTAAATGATTCCTAAATTGAAGCTTACAAAGTTTTTCTTCACCTCAAACTCATTTTTATTTTTCTCTACCATACTTGTTATTTTCCCCGTCTCTCAGAGGTTCTTTTCTTTTTTCATTTCGCTGTGCTGACCCAGTTGTCTCCACACGACGGTCCATGATTCGTCATTCTGGATAAGGCCAAGCTGCCAAGTAGTGGTGACTTATTGGCGAGGACTGGACTGGCACCACAAAAGCTCTCTACAGAATTAGGGATTTGCATTCTCAACTTCAGGAAGTGGAATTTGTTTCGGGACAACTGCTATGTCACCACTGGATTGTCCTCAAAAATCTGGCTCGTCATCTTTAATGACCTCCAGGGTAGGGATAATCTGCCTGCCCAACCTGATTTCTCGATTCACGATGCTCCTCTACTCAATGTGATTGACCTTCAGTTTTCTTGTTTGAAGGTCATTCTGAACGACTATGGGATGCACTCTTTTCCTGTACTTCTATTTTGATAAGCCCAATTAGAGTCATAAAATATGACAACACAAGTTGCATCATAATTGCAGTTACCTACATGGTAAAGGATAATATTGTCATAATTACTTGTTCATAATCCTGGTAAAGAAATGGCTGAAAACATCACTTCCAATACTGGCTTTGGTTACATAATTCATGTTTTTGTAAATCAGGTAAAAGTAATAACTGCTGCACCAGGTAAATATGCCAACTGGCCACCAAATAAAAGGGCTGGAGGGGTGTTTCTTCTCCCAGTGCAAATGCCAGCTCATAGTCTTCGGCTACAGTACATTATTACAGATTTTTATGAAGCAGGAAAAAAATTCCACCGCCTTTTGAGGACCACGATTGTTGAATGTTACTGGGCAGTGCAGAGTTTGCAAAGTATAGTTTTGAGCATTTTGTGCTCATTATGGCACATCATGTTAAAATAGTGAACTCGCAGACAAACTTTGTTAACTCTGCACCGAAGGTGGATGGAGGTTGTGTTTTCACCCATGTTTGCTCGTCTTCTTGTTGTCTGACTGTCTGTCTGTGAGCAGGATATCTAAAAAGTAATGGATGGATTCGGGTGAAACTTGATGGACAGGTTGAGTGTCAAGGACGAATTGATTCAATTTTGTTGAAAATCATGATCTGGATCCAGATACGACAATTATTATTTTCTTAAGTGATTCTTCATAATTGAGAGATAGGGCCAAAACGATATATAGTACGATATTTCAAACGTTGTGGATGTATTATGACAGAACTTGGTGGATTTGCTGGTTAGGTGATAAGAACAAGCCGATTAGATTTTGGTTCAGGTCTCGATGCAGATCCGGCCTTTCATTGGGATACAAAATGTAAACTGTTCAGCCTGGTAGAGATATGTTCTCGACTGAGTGCCGTTCTAGTTGTTTATGTCGTTATATTTTGATAGCCCCAAACTAAGCTACAATTTTTGCCAATCTCTTTGAGAAAGTGCATGTCGTGATGTCATTCAAGCATAAGCTGGCGCTCAACCGACAGTGGCTCTTTGTTAATCAGGTCAAGTCGTACAGCTTTGAAGAACGGATTAAGAATAATTACACATAATAATGTATGGAAACACGTGCACAGAACGAGGAATTTCGCCAATCATGGCTGTGCATATCTACAACTGAGCACAACTTACTGCAGGCAGCAAATTATATAGCCAACGCCAAGAGGGTATCAAGCTGAAGTCGAGTTCACAGTCATACTCTGAAATATTAATGTTTTCACACCCAAGAGGGAAGAAATTTCATATTTGGCTTTGTCTGCAATCGAACCTCATCTGCTAGCTATGGAGTCAGCGACTTTATGAGTCAGCAACTTTTACCACTCAGCATTGAACTGAATAAAACAACACATGGAAGATACAACGACTTCCTTCATGAATGGGGAATGAAAGAAACTCCTTTTGTGAAGTTAGTTCAATAATTCCTGTAAGTTCAAATAGGTTCAATAAGTCCTGCATATTGTCAAAGACCGCCCCTATATTCTAAAAAGGAGTATATCTGACATCTCTATCAATTTCAACAAATGCTATGGAGTGGCTTTCAAAACATAACATCACAATTGGGCATTTGATGTTTCCATTCCTTTCATCAGCCTACTATTTTTCTGCTCTTACTTAGATTGTCAAATGTTTATGTACATGTACATTTACATACATATACATATGTAAACAAACATACAATACTCATAATTAAATGTCATTTTTTGGTCTGTCTGTCTGTCTGCCTGTCTGGTAACACCAATCGCGCAAACATACTCCGCCAATTCCACTAACTGGCACATTGACCAAGTTCGACCTCGTGGTGAACATAGAACAGTACTTGGTTTCATCTGTAGTCAGGAGGTTCGAGAGGGAAGATCGATAAAATTCTCTGACGTAAATGTGTATGTGCAGCACCACCATGGTGGTGTAGCAGAGGTAGGTATTACAGGCAGCTGTGGAGATAACTTGCATTTTTGCACCGTGCCATCTCCAGAAGTGGGAACCCCAAACAACCTACAACCTCCACAATCAGGGAGGCAGGGGAAGGGGTGGGGAGGTGGGAGTCCAGCAGGAGGGGAAGGGAAGAGGGGTGGTGGGAGGAGAGAGGGGAAGGGGTTAGGAGGAGAGAAGGAAAGGGGCAGGAGGAAGGAGGGGAAGTGGCGGGAGGACAGGGAACTGGCGTCGCCCGGCAACGCTTGGAAACCCCTGCTAGTGTATTATGTATGTATATACATACATATATATATATATATATATATATATATATATATATATATATATATATATATATATTACGTTCGACCATTGACTGAAACACTCATACTCACTGATTGATATTAAAGATTGGTACTCCAGGTGATGGAGAAAGCTGAAATTTGTGTGCCAATGGACATCGAACCGCGTACATCGGGGGAACATCACAGAATCGTCAGACAATATCCATCATTGAAATATATTGTAAATGAAAAAAAATGCAGGTGAGCAACTTGAGACAATGGGGAAGCATGCATGGTTCGTATGCTTCCACAGTATGTAAGCACACCCACTAGTATATATGTGTATATTGTATATGTATATGTATTATTTATATATATATATATATATATATATATATATATATATTATATCATATATCGAGGTCCATCTAAAAAGTAATGGGACTGACTTCACAGAAATATTATTCAAAAATTATATATGAAATCACAGTTTGTCCTTTAAAATAGTTTCCCTCCCGTGTCACACACTTGTCCATCCTCTTCTTCCATGCTTCGATGCACCCCCAGAAGGCTTCTTCTGGAATGCTCCGGAGCTCCGTCGTCACGGCCCTTTTGATGGCATCCACATCAGGAAATCGGGTTCCCCTTGAGTGCACCT
>CM068968.1:26013008-26033373 GCA_035128595.1 Eptatretus atami
TACGGGTGGGAGTTAGAGGATGCTAGACTTGGAGTTCTGCTGTGAAACACACAAACACACAAAGAGATACTTTGTCAATCTTTTCAATGATAAATGAAGAAATATAATTTTTTGTAACAGTCGGAATGTCACAGGAGAGTTCGACATTGCATTGAGAGATGTTTAACTTTGTTTATGACGAGGTCATAAACTAACTGGTGCAATCATCCCCATACAGATTTTTTTTAAAAAAAATCAATCTGTTTGTTTTACCTTTTCCCAAACCCTATCTTCTCCTTGTCTAACCTCATCTTTTACCTGCATCTTTTAATCCCTAATCAATTACCCGACACTATCCCTGGAGGGAAGACCTTTAATTGTGTGTTTTACAGCAGCAGTATAGTAAACACATACCTCAAGTCGGCGGATGGCTTTGGAGGCCAACTTTGAAATGTGGTTTGCCCAAGAAAGATCATGGATGATAGTGAGACCCAGGAGTTTGAATGAGTGAACTTCCTTTGGATGATTGTTAAGAAAGTAGATATGGGGAGTTTGCCAGACATTCCTTCTGGAGAGAGATAGTGTGAGTGAGAGAGTTGTCTGGTTTGAAAGACATATTCCAAGTATTTGAGCAGCTTGTGGTTTTTACAAGGTCTGAAGATCCGGAAGAGGCTTCATGCAGCCTGCCTGTCTGAAGGATGAGGGATGTCTCGGCATCGGGTGGAGTCATCAGCAAAGGCCATGGACAAGCAGGGTACCGAAGGGTAAAACGACAATGTCCTGAGAGTGGGACCGTAGTTTGGCACAACAAGCAAGAGAATGAGCGAACAGGAAAAGAGGAGTATGAGAATAAACATGGTAACCTACAGGCTAAAACTAAGAGGGTTGGGGGGAGTTGTTGTGGGTAGAAAAGATTGTGGGTTTGGATGGGGAAGACCTGAGATGGTGATCGATGGTTGTGCAATTCCTGCTTGAAGCCCTGAAGGGAAGAGAGCGATTGAATCATTTCCAGAAGGCAGTGCCTCAAATAGGAGAAAAGAGGAGCGATATTTTGCTCTTGGTCCTTTTACTGAGGGCCAAGAGCAAAATGGCCTTCAGTAAAAATGTGGATGATATTGGAACAGAGATATAATACTCCATCTGAATATGGCCGAGGCTGGTTTGGGCTCATCAGAGACAATGCTCCTGACTCGTGTCGGCTCCAGCAAGCATAGGCCAGCCCGGGCCAGATGCACATGGAGTGTTATCGCTCTGTTCCAATAGCCACCAATTTTTGCTACAACGGTTATTAAAAAATATAGGTGTTCTTTATTTTTCACTTCATTTTCAACAATTCCAGAATTGTGAGTTGTTTCGTCAAGCATTGATTCCCGAATTAATGAGCTTTCACACAAAAGTCGTCGTCATGCTCCGCAGGCTGAAAATTGCATTATGAGGCATAACGTCCTTTGGTTAGGCTGGTTCTCCCATCTTCATAGTTCAGAAGTAGGGTGCTAACCTTTGACCTGTCTACTCTGGGTTCGATTCCTGACCTGATTACATAATCTGTCACCTTGGTGTTTCACAATCATCCTTCGGAGGGATGTTAAGCTGGGTGTACGAGCATTTTTCCGGTGGATAATAAAGACCCCCCATTGGTTTTTGCAGGGGTCATTTATTTGCCGGCACACTGGCCAAAATGTGAATTTCTTCCTTAACCCACAACACCCTGTAACAGAGTGGTGACCTGTCCAGGATCCATTCACAGAACTTGACCTTGACTATTATTCATCAGAATTATATTTTAAAGTGATTGAAAGTCTTTAACAAAATATTATTCTTGAAAAATCACTTGAAAAATGATGAACAATAATCGTAATAATAATAACACCCTTATCATATCCCCATTATCATTCTCAACACGTCCTGTTTTGTGTTACGAGCATGTGATGTGGTGCCAATTACCGTGCAAGCAGCCATGTATTTGTCCCCATGGTCATGGACATGCCAACTGCCTGAGCTTTCATGCTCCGATCTGTGCCGGTCTCGGCTGCGAATTGTCATGTCCTTGCCACTGTGTGGGCTCCTTCGTGATCAATGTGACAGCTGTGGGGTCGACATTCTTGAGAGACCCTCAGCCTCTTTGGATTGAGCACTCATTTGGACCATGCTAATGTGCACAGTAGGACTGTAGGAGGACCACACTGCCATTCAAAGGTGTCAGTATAGCTCATTTTGTAGCAGCCTTCCTTCTGCACTTTTTGGTGCTGGACTTTACCAATCAAATTTATTTGTGGGGACAGGGTAGGAAGAAGCTCAGGTAACTCAAAACATAATCCTAACCTCGACCTTCAGACATTTCTTCTACTGTTCTGTTGTTTTTGGACGAACCAGGTGACTGAGGGTAATGATTGTCCTTATTATTCGAAGATGACATCTCTTGACACACATAAGTTTGGGATGAATTGATTACATATGTATGAGATTAATTATGAGTTCTCACAGAACTAATGAGGGCAATAATTCCTCAGAATCTCTTTTTTTGCACGATTAACACATGTGTTTGGCATGTGTGTCTGAGACAATGCTGCATGCCTGACCTTCCTCTGCTTCTGATTTTCTTTCGATGTCTCCATTAGTCGAATGTCACATTCCACAGCACCCTGCTGTATTTTCTACACCACTCATTCTGATGTTTGGCTGCAGCTTCCCAGCTCTCCACATTGATGTTGCAACACTTTAGGGTCAATGGTGGGGGCACACCAACAGCAAGGTGATCATCATTTCCTGTGCAGCCTGTGGCTGTTGGTTACATCAGTGCTGGGAGCACAGCTGTGTCGATGATACAGTGCCCCCTGGTTCCAGTAAGCTGCTACTTATTTTCCCGACCTCAGAAGGATGACAGGCTGAGTCAACCCACCTGGAGTTATTTCAACGGGAGAGACAGGGGCTCAAACTCGAGACCCTAAGATCTTAAGCCAGCCATCTTAACCGTCAAGCCAACACCAGGCTTGGAGAAGCATCTTCTAATTCTTCGACATCCTGTGGTGTTTGTATCCCTTTGCGAACTCTTGAAAGAGCCACAACCAATTTAGGATCACCTTTTTGACGTACAATTTCTCTGAGCAGGTATAGTCTGAAAATAATCCAGTTTAACCTATTAGTGCATCACAACCTCCACTAGGTGGAAAGTAAATAGGAAAATCCTCCCACAGGATTCAGCTGCAGCATGTCTCCTACTGCTAAGATGACAACCCCTCCAAATGGCTGTTTATTATCTTGCATTATTTCTTGCAGGTTAAGGGATAAGAACTGGAAGTATAGTTGACCAGGAATTGAGATTTAATCTGAAATTAATAGTTTTAAATGTACATAGTTGCATCTCATGGTGTTTAACCTGTTTGCACTAGGTTTTTGTGCAGTGCTTTAATTTACCCCTTTCTTTGACTTGTAGAGCAAAGGCTGAATGGAGAGTTGCACCAATAATATTTGTGCCTGCTTTTCCAGTAGAACCTGCAAGAAGCACAGTTGACTTGGGTGTCTTAATGGCTGTATTGCTCCTTGATAGATAGGATTTATGGCGTCTAATTTGCCAACTGTTGCACAACCACAAAGAAGGATATGAAAGGGGTCTCGATGTTTCTTTTCCTATTATGAGAGAGACCGATTGCGATGCACCACCGATCTGCATAGCTGTGGCCCGCCGTTAAATGCAATCGAAGAGGCACCTCTGGTGAGCATTCGAAGACTGCACTAAATTGTACAATTCACGGTCACTGGACTGATTTGATGTTGTAAGTGTATATGTCGATGTAGAGTTGATTGAGGTTCTTGAGCAACATCCATGGTGTCTGGGTATAGGTATGGTTAAACCACACTATCTTCCTTGCAACTGAACTTGTTCTCCTTGTGCCAAATCTGGAAGCCATGTTTAAGGAACATCCTCATCTGGATCAAAGTTCTCCAGGATTTCATCAACTTCATCGTGGTAGGTTCGTTTTCATGATTGATTAAAATTACAATGGAAGATATATTGGGTAACTTATATCCATGCAAGTGTTATCATTGGTGGATGTGATGACTACTAACCAACCTGTGCAGACCTCATTATGAGAAAAAGTAGACAGTAAATATATTCCACAAACAAGGCAAGAAGAGCCTCACAAATATTGTTCACATGCCAAATTACCAAAATGGTTGCCATGGCCAAAAAAGTTCAGCTAATCATAGCCACGATCTAATCAGTTTGAGATAATGTCATGAGGAATAGATATCTGAAACATGAAAGCTAAATGTTCGAAGGTTTTTGAAATATCACAAACACAAAAGTACATGGACGGATGATCGGTCATGGATAGATGATCAGTCGGTCGGATGGAGCTCTTTTTTTTTTCTCGGACGGAGAGGATGTGCAAGAATAGCAGTTTTATCAGTATTTGATTAAACGGCCTGTTCACTCCAACTCCAATAATGTAGTCCGCAACCGGCTCCGCAATTCGGAGAGTGGTTACCAGTTTATTGAGCATGCCACCTGATTGCACCTTATGTATGGTCATGATTCACAAGATTGTGACTATTTTAAGCCCCCATTGGACTTAGTCCGAAACGGGGACTGATGAATTTGGTCTCGATTTTCGTGTCCGCGCGTGCATGCATGTGTGCGTGTGTGCATCCGCAACCATATCTCGGACATGTATGGACAAATTTTATTCGTACTTGGCAGAAACACAACACATGATGACGTAAATACGCATGTCATTTTTTTTTTTCGACATCAGATCCAATATAGCTGACTGGCGGCCATTTTAGTTGTAAAAAAAAATAGTGTCGAACATGTCCTCAACCATTTCTCAGACATGCATTTACCGATCTTGTTCAAACTTGGCAGACAGATAAAAAATGAGGGCTTACATAATGATGTCATTTTTTTTTTGAGATCATATCCAAGATGGCCGACTGGTGGCCATTTTAGTTGTAAAAAAAAAACCTGATGTTGAACGCATCCTCAACCATTTCTCGGACAAGCATTTACCGATGTTGTTATAACTTACCACACTGACAAAGAATGATGGCTTACATATGTCCGTCATTTTTTTTCGAGATCATATTCAAAATGGCCAACTGGTGGCCATTTTGTTACTTAATTGTGTCCTCAACCATTTCTCAGAAATGCATGGTCCGATGTTGTTCAAACTTGGCAAAAGCACAGGACAAAATGGCATGTACACTTGCACCTCACTACCTTGCAATCTGATCAAAGATGGCCGACTGGTAGACTGTTGGACATTTTAGTTGCACATAAGTATGGGCTCGCGGCTAGCCCTTTAACTCCGTACATCAAAATTACGAGAACAATGGGGCCTATGACATTTAATGTCTTTTTTTTACTTGTTTAATTATTTTTACTCGTTTCCATTTTGTCAGAGTTGAGAATGTTTTAATTTTTTTTTCTTCAAAAATTGAGTGTCTGCATGTTCACACTGATCAAAACAGCAAAATTAGGTCGTTGCAATCTACGAGCACAAGATGACAGTATTTAGTTTACAGAATGTTTAGTATGGAAAAAAGACGTAAATTAGTGAGCTAATCATTCACATCGAAGGATGTTTTGTGATTACTCAGTGTCACAAAGCGCTCATTTCCTCCGCAAACCGATGATGTTTTCATCCCTGTTTGTTTGTGTCATTGGACAAAATTTGGTGGACAGGTTGAATGTGTGACAAGGACAAATTGGTTAGATTTTGGTGAAGATCCGGATCCGGATATTAGAATTATTTATTTTTTGAAGTGATTCTTCACCATCGAGAGATGGGGCCAAAAACAATATATAGCACAGTATTTCAAAAAGTTGCAGACGGATTATGACAATGAGTTAGGTCGGTTACAAAAACAAGCTGATTATAGTTTGTTTAAGGTCCGGATGCAGATCCGGCCTATCAGTGGGATACAAAACGTAAACTATATTCAGCCTAGCGAAGGTATGCGCTCCACCGAGTGCCGTTCTACTTGCACCATAAATCTTCCAATTAACATAGTCAATGATAAGTCCAATAATCTTAACAGATGGAAGTCAAGATTTTCAAGAAGTAGGTTTTGTACATGGATGGGTTTCTAACGTTTTGTCAAACAGGCCATTGTTTGATGAACACTCAAGGCTAAGTCTCATGCTTTGTATGCATAATTCATCCAGTAGAAGGACATTGTTTTACTTTTACATGAATTGCAAGGTTATTAGGAGACAATAAAAAAATGAACCCAGGAGATGAAACGTCAAACCAGTAAACCCAAAGCATAACAGGTTCTAGCAGTGCAGTCTTCTGGCTAAAAGGAATGTCATGTCATCCCAGGAAATGTTAAGGCCCATCCCCATCTGAAGGAGTGTAAACAGACAAAACAGTGCAGCAAGGACGTTTCTCTACGTGACATATTTTGACCACCTTGGTTTTTGCCCGAGAGGTATTCAGCATTATTCGCCTTGCACATTTTTGACATAATGCCCAAACAGAGACAACTTCCTTAACATGGGCACTTTTTCAGCTCAACCATTAATTGTGCAGACCTCATTATGAGTATATCATCCTGCGTGCAAAATTGGCATACATAATGAGACCGCATACCGCTGATGTATGTATGCACAGTGTCTTTAATTACGAAATTGGGTTTTTGTACGATATGTACGTTATGTACGATACTGATGCTTGGCACAAGTTTAACTGTCTCTTTCGATTGTTTCCAAGGATTTGAGCTTCAGCCGTATTTATCACCAGCTCTATCCCCCACTCCCTCTCCCTCCCTCTCACACACCATCTGCACACTTACTAGCACCGGGAGATTTGCCATTTCATGTGGAAAATCATTGAGTGGCCAAGAGGTGGAGTCTGTAATTACAAGAGTCAGTTGCATTGCTCTGATGCTGGCATTGTCATCTTCTATTGGTGGAATGTTTCACTTTGTCACAATTGGCTGTGGGATGACTCATTCATCTTGTGTTATGATCAAACTAATTCCTCTGTTGACGTGTGTTTCTTTTCCTCCTTTAATTGTTTTATTTTAATATCCACAAAAATATTTTCTTGTTTGTAATCATCTCACATATACGTGAGATATAATGTGAGATGAACATCTCACGTAACATATATATATATATATATATATATATATATATATATATATATATATATATATGTATATATATATATATAAAATAAGGAAACAGTGGGGTCCATAGCAAGACTGTGTTAAGTGTAGTATGGTCTATGTGTTTTGAGTCGGTGAGATTGCCATGTAAGAGGGACCTGTCAGACTAAGTCATATGTTACACGTGACACTGAGGAGGCAGAGTATGTAATCTGGAGATTGGATGGTCAGAGTAATAGTCTATGTGTAAACAAACACCTCTTGATTGTGGGTGGTGTCAGGTGAGGAACTCCCATCACAGAGGCACACATGTCACATGTGTGTGACCAGGTCAATCACGATCTTTCTGATCGGTATGTGGAAGCCATAGTGATCTAGTGGCCTGTGGAACATAGAAGTCGCAATGTGGATTTATTTTTATTGGGGCTGCCCCATAGACAGGACATCCAGAGGAGGACTCCTCCCAGGAGGACTCCTCCCAGGAGGAGAAGGACAAAAAGCAGACCATGGAGGAGTTTTGTGAGCAGACATTCATCGTCGTTTTCTCTGAGGAAGTTTGTAATTGACCCAAGCTGGGATCACCTGTTTTTTGGTGAGGGGAAGGGGCCACCTTGCTTGGAGGAGGAGGACGAATGGCCTCAGTGTTAGAGGGGAGACAGTTGAACTAGATGTGCACAGAGTGAAAAGAAGCGTGTGTAGGAGGAAGAAAACAGCGAGCAGTCCAGGAGGCCTCAACTGGAAAGGACAAAGAGGACCATGAGAGCTGGTTGAGGTGCTGATCTTCGTTGGTGCTCCTCATGGCTGGTTCACTTCATCATGCTTTTAAAAATTTTCTTCTTCTTTGGACTGACTTTGTCAATGGGTCTCGTTATCACATATCTGGTTTCCAAAGCAGGTTGCATTGAGTCTTGCATCCACCCTGTGCATTGTAGACAAAGGGAAGTCCCGCCTGCATTTTAATCTTGTAAAAGTGTGTTGTGTGGCACCCAGAGTGGATTAGGTTTCGTGCTTTATTTCTCACCATTGTATATAAGTTTCTGTGTCCCTATTTCCCTCTTTGTGTCTTTTGATTTGCTTGGTTCATCCCATTTATGATAGCAACTTGTCTACCTTCTTACCTGTACTTTTCTCTATAATAATAAACTTTTTAAAAGGTAAGAAGACTTGTTTGAGCCATCTGCTTCCCGCGTGTGTGTGCTGTCGATTTGGGCATATTTGAATTATCCTTGGGGAATGGTCACCAGAAGTAAAAATAACTGAACACAGTGCAATAAGAGACCGTTTGGCAATTTCTTGGGACACAAGGTCCCGGCGCTCAGGCCTACCATGTCAACGGAGCCTCAGATGTGACAATATACATGTATCTTTTTACATATATATATATATGTATATATATATATATATATATATATATATATATATATATATGTTGTGTCGACGCTGGTTAAGACTGGCTTGGACAGATAGCCGAGAAATTCTACCTTGTAGGTGAACATCTGATCCTTGGAGATGAATTTGTGTGCAGTGCGGGAGGGTGGTAAGGGCATTTACCAGGAGGGAAACACGGGGGTTTATGCTCAAACTCACATCAAAAAGGCAGACATAAATAAATGGGATATCTTAATACAATAATCTTCATATCAATATATTTAATCTTAATAAATGGTGATTTAACGAAGATAAATCAAGTATTCATAAGAGGATTAAATCAAAGCATGAGGAAATGAAACATGATGTAATTTATAGCCTAAAGTCGAGGCGCCTCAACACACAGTTACAAAACGGACAAGGGGAAAAGATAAAACAAAAGAAAAATCCCTCTCTTTATACTGACACTTAGCTTTGTCCCGAGATGGTCTTTTAGAACTTGAGGATCAAATGATGTCGTCAGTGCATGGGAATCTGCACACAAAATGGCGCCAAGCCGCTCTCTTGGCAGGAAACATACAGGAGGCAACTTGGGCAGTGATATTCAACACCAGCGTTCAGAAACCACCATGCAGCATATTTTCACGATCAAACTTGCTGACTGTTCCTCTCTTGCACCAGATCCGTTCACAACAATCGCCCACCTTCCTCCTCGACCATATGACGAGACGATTTCTGAGGCCCCGTGATAAGGCCACGAGACACGCTCTTCTTTCCTCCTCAGAACGTACATGTTTCACGACTCAGCCGAACAGTCAATGGCTAGTGTTTTGCTCCAGTGTGTGAACAAATTTGCCTCAGCACGAACAGGAGAATCGTGCAGCCTTCTTCACCGTGTTGAGGGGAAGCCAGCGAGTTAGATCCTTTTGCCTCCAATCGTGTTCCTCACACAACTCGACTCAACCCGAACCTTCTGACATCACGCCCATCTATGTATATCTATATCTCAATATATATATATATATATATCAATATATATATATATATACATATATACATGACGGCCCTCACAGCCCATGCATCTCCCACGCCCACCCCTCCAAGCCCCAGATATGACCTTCAATCCCATCGGTGTTAAGAACCAACCAAACCAGACATGGCATCTCCCTCTGAGAAGTCTGCCAGAATGTTGATAACAACAGATTGTCTTTCTAATTGCAGACGTCCATTAAATAAATGACCAACCCTGCCATGTTCACATGAAGTAATTCCACAAGTTTCAGAGTCCACTCACTGACAGGGATTAATGGGGTGGTCGGGTAGAACTTGCCCATCCATAGGCCTTGCACGGGCCGACAGTGTCAGGAGTCCTTGCATAACAGACTGATTTAGAAGGGCACTCGGTGGAGCGCATACCTCCGCCACGTAATGCCTGATCCACGAGAGCATATCGGGCCCATTAACTTTTTGAAATATCATGCTAAGCAATCGTTTTTGAGCCCTATCTCTCAATGGTGAAGAATCACTTAAAAAAAATTAAATAACTCTCATGTCCAGATCCGGATGCGGATCTTCACCAAAAAAGACAATTCGTCGTGGCATCACACCCAATCTGTCCACCCAGTTTCATCCGAATCCGTCCACAACTTTTTGAGATATCGTGCTCTACACCAGTTTTTCCCAATCGCTCAATGGTGAAGAATCACTTAAAAAATTATCAGATCTGAATCCAGATCCGGATATGGGTCTTCACCAAAATTGAATCAATTCTTCCTTGTCACACACCCAACGTGTGTGACAAGGAAGTTTTGTCCGAATCCGTCCACAACTTTTTGAGATATTATGCTATATATCGTTTTTGGCTCTATCACTCAATGGTGAAGAATCACTGAAAAAATTCTAGTAGTCGGATCCGGATCCGGATCTTCGCCAAAATCTAATCAATTTGTTCTTGTGACACACCCAAGCTGCCCACCAAATTTCATCTGGATCCATCTGCAACTTTTTGAGATATCCTGCACACAGTCACACAGACAAACAGACAGACAAACAAACAGATAGAGAGGGGTGAAAACATTACCTCCTTCACCTTCGGTGGTGGAGGTAAAGATATCAACTTTTTGGGTGAGTTGACCAGAAAGTTCTCAATATCTTTCTTTGAGCAGAGTCACAACCCTTTTTAGCAGGTACGTTTCCAAATATTTTAAGATTCTTTCAGAAGTTTCTTGAGTCATTTATTCATAAAATCCTTATCTGGGATTCACGGGAAACGTACGGCCACCACCGCTGCCCTGATGAACTCTGTTTCTAAGATATTCTACGCATTCGCATCGAGCATTATGTGGTGGATTATGTCATTTTGAAAGTCACATATTGCTCAATTAACATCCACATCGCATTATACCTCACCTACAGTGCCGATAGAAAGTCTGCAACCCCTTTCAAAATTTTCACCTTTTGTTGCCTTATAGCCTGGAATTAAATTGCATTAAATCAGACTTATTACACCTATATTTACACATTGTAACCCACAACTTACAGGTCAAAAACAAATTCGACAAATTTCAGAAAATTAATTAAAAATACAAAACTAGAATATCTTGGTTGGATAAGTGTCCAGCCCCCTGTATAATAGCAATTGTAAATTAGCTCAGGTGTAACCAATCACCTTCAAAATCTCACACCAAGTTAATTGACCTCCACCTGTGTTAAATTGTAGTGATTAGGATTATTTCAGAGTAAAATCAGCTGGTCCTGTCAGTTTCCTCTCCTGAGTAGTGCCTGGTGTTGGCTTAATCGTTTGGGTGGTGGGCTTGGGATCCTAGGATCCTAAGTTCAAATCCTGCTTGGCTGTTGAATTAATAACAGGTGGGGTTGACTGCCTGTCATCCTTCCAAGGTCGGCAAAATGAGTGCCAGCTTGCTGGTATCCTGTATCGGAGGGTGACCCGTCCAGGATTGTGCCCAATAACCCAGGAGACTGCTTTGGCAGCACCAACGCTCTGTATAGAATACGGAAACAATGGATGGATGGTAGTGAATTTCACAGCAAAGACTCAACCATTAGTACAGAGGAGCTTTCAAAAGACCTCCGGGATAAAGTTGTGGAAAGACACGGATCAGGGGATAGGTATAAAAAAATTTCAAAGGCCTTCAATATCCCTTGGAGCAAAGTCAAGACAGTCATAAAGAAGTGGAAGGCGTATGGTACCACTAAGACCATGCCTAGATCAGGCCATCCCTCTAAACTGGATGACTAAGCAAGGAGGAGACTGATCAGCGAGGACAATAAGTGACCAATGGCAACTTTGAAAGAGCTACAAAGAAAGGCAGGTGTGGGTTTTGACACTTGTCCAACCAAGATATTATAGTTTTCTATTTTTAATTAATTTTCTGAAATTTGTAGAATTTGTTTTTCACTTGGAAGTTATGGATTATGATGTGTAAATAAAGGTGGAAAAAGTCTGATTTCATGCAATTTAATTCCAGGCTATAAGGCAACAAAAGATGAAAAATTTGAAAGTGGGTGTAGACTTTTTATAGGCACTGCACGTACATATCAGATTTATCCTATTGAGTAGATCACCTCAAATATCTAGTCTTATTGAAAAAAAAAATGTCAGAAATATTTTGTCATAGCATTTTTGTGAACAGAACAGCTCACTTAACATCACTTCAGAGAGAAATCCATCACCCCTCTGTGAGCAATTTTTACAATGGATTCAGCTATTTTGGGGATGAGTATGCCTGGTGTTGGCTTAATGGTTAGGGTGGCGGGCTTGGGATCTGAGGGTCCTGAGTTCAAACCCCACTCAGCTGTTGAATTAATACCAGGTGGGGTTAACTCGACCCGTCATCCTTCCGAGGTCGGCAAAATGAGTGCCAGCATGCTGGTATACTGTGTCGAAGTGGCGACCCGTCCAAGATTGTGCCCAATAGCCAAGGAGACTGCTTAAGCAGGACCAACGCTCTGCACAGAGTATGGTCCCAATGGATGGATGGATGGGGATGAGTATCCAAAACAATGAGAGGCAAGCACTTGAACAACCCATTACGACCAATGGCACTTAATGGTCTCATGTCCATGATGCAATTTCAACAATATAATTTATATTCCAGCTGATGCCATCACATCGTTTCAGATAATGAACATCTGTGGCTTGAACTTCACAAACTGTTCCAACTGAGGTTACTTTTGGCCTTGCTTTAAAGTCTGTGCATTTGTTTGTTAATTTGTGAGTTTATGGGATTAAATGATAACTCCAAACTCCTCTGGTCTGATGATGTCCAAATGACATTGATGATAATGAGTAAATACTTTCTAGCTTGGCAGTGCGACCGAAGCAGTTCCATGGCAAGGAATACACCGAGTGGTTTGCCATTGCCTTTCCTAGCAGTATTCAGGGCGAGAATTTGAAATTGTGGTTGGGCAGCGGCACAGAATGGCCTATCTGCAAAAGATACAATAGGATCAAAAATATCAGGTCAGATCACGTATGGGAGCATGCGCCAGAGCAGTGCGTCGCTGCGTCCACTTTCCACTGGTCCTCCATCTGTCCATCCCCCCAGGCAGATGCCTGGCCCATCCCCATCTCCTTGAGATGCTGATGAACCTGCTGCAACCTTAAGGCACGTGGTCAGCACATTGGCCTCCTCCACTCATGAGGCTCCCTTGCTGAGAGAATCTGCTGAGCAGGATCAGCCTCAGGAAAACGAGCCACATGTCCGCATAGCCGCAGGTGTAGCTCACATACTATGCAGGTCACAAATCTCATTTCAGTCTCTCTCAGTAACTGCTTGTTTGACATAAAGTCAGACCAGAAATAGTCAAGGATTCTCCGAAGAGACCTGGTACCAAAGGAATTAAGTCTCCATCTCAGATCCCTGGTCAGAGTCCAAGTCTCACATGCGTAGAGCAAGACTGGAGGCACCAATGACCTGAAGACTCAGACTTTTGTCCTCCTGCACAGGCACCGGGAGCCACACCCCATGATGCAGTGAATCCATGACTCCCCAGGCCCGACCCAGATGCCAGCAGAGAAATGAATATCACTGCCTAGGTAAGTGAATCTCTCCATGACCTCAACATCCTCACCACAAACAGGTACAGACAAGACATCAGCATCCAAGATGTCAATGAAAACCTGGATCTTAGTTTTGACCCAGAAAACCCATAATTCCAGCAGCTCCGACTCCTCAATCAGCACCCGAGGGCCCCCAAAAGGATATCCAGAGTCTCCACAAAGATGACTGCATCATCTGCGAAATGAAGGTCAGAGATCTTGACATTCCCAAACTATGCTCCGCAGCTTGAGCTCACCAACATCCTCCCCAGAATCCAGTCCATACAAGCCAAGAAATACACACCTGGTCTGGTCTGGAGGCCAGTACACACCCCTTACAAACTCCAGTTACAACTGCATTTAAGTCAGAGATGGTATCACCACATCTCTCAGCACTCTCATTTCCAGAGGAGAGTTCAGACATCAGATTAATCAATTTTGGTGGCACACCACGAAAACCAAGAATCCTCCAGAGGGGTTCCCGATTCACTGAATCAAACACTTTGCAGATATCAAAAAAGGTTGCAAGCAGCCATTACCGAAACTCTCGTCTGCGTGCGGTGAGGATCGAAGGGCAAGGATACGGTCAATCATTGACCTCTAGTGTAAAGCCTGACTGCTCTGGACGCTGGTACTCAAGGAGACGGTGGTGAACCCCATCAAAAATTTCCCGAACAAAGACCTTGCCCTGTACTGAGAGCAGCGTCACCCCACAATAGTTGTTGCAGTCCTAGCGATCACCCTTCCCTATCCAGAGAGGGACAACAAGCCCCTCTTCCAGTCAGTTGGGATGATGCCTGTGTTCCAGGCAGAGCACAGAACTGCATGCAACGACTTGAGTACAGCATTTCCACCAGCCTTGAGAAGTTCAGCATGGACACCACAAATCCCAGGAGCTTTTCCACATTTCAACCGCTTCACCACAACCTGTGTTTCCATAAACGAAGGTGGGTCATTAATTGATTTGAGGGTCAGCATTCGGGATAGTAACACCACTGACATCCAAATTAACAGCTGTTGGACAGCCGCTGAAAGAAGCTGGCACAGCAGGCCTTCACCTCGAACTCTTCTGTCAAGAGCCCACCACCTTTCGCTCCAACAACAACACACTGAGGGACGGGCTTGGAGGAACGCAATGCGTGAACTCCCCGTTAAGCAGGACGAGAATCACGACCACAGGTGATGCTCTACGCCTCTACCCCCTCACAAATTCCTCACACATCGGCCTCCTTGTCCACCCTCAGCACAAGACAGTTTTACGCCTCAAATCCCTGAACAGTTCAGCTCTGCCTTTAAGCCTGGCCCTGTAACTCTGGTCAATAGTATCCTGTGTCCCTTGAGAGACAAAATTCTTCTTCACCCTTCGGTGAGTTCCAAGATATGTGCCGGCAACATCAAGGATGGTGGTCTTGATGGCACTCCACAACTCTTTAGTATTCCCCAAAGCACCCAGACCCCCCCCCCCCCAAATCCCCACTCAGCCTCTTCTCAAACTCCTCAGCTACCCTCTCATCCTTGAGCTTGCCAACATCCTGCCTAGGCTGGGATGGTATGATTATCCCAGATTTAAGCTGCAACTTCAGAGTTCCTACCACAAGCCTGTGGTCGGTTTTGAGGAACTGAGCACTCCAGTAGACCCTGCAGTTCTGGATCATCTTCCAGCGACCATCAATGCGCACCATCTTTGGTGTAAAGCCTGACTGCTCTGGGCGGTGGTTCTCAAAGAGATGATGGTGAACCCTATATAGAATAATCCAAGCAAAAACCATGCCCAGCACTGAGAGCAGAGTCACCCCTCAGTAGTTGTTGTATTCCTGGTGATCACCCTTCCCTTTCCAGAGTGGGACAACAAGGCCCCTCTTCTAGTCAGTTGGGATTATGCCTGTGTTCCAGGCAGAGCACAGAACTGCATGCAATGACATGAGTACAGCATTTCCACCAGCCTTGAGAAGTTCAGCATGGATGCCACAGATCCCAAGAGCTTCACCCCATTTCACCCAGATCAATGCAGCCTGTGTTTCCACAAATGAAAATGGATCACAGTTGATTTGATGGACAGCAATCATCACAGTAGAATACTTGCAATCCAACCTAACAGCGGATGGATCAGCCTGGTACAGCCGCTCAAAATAACTGGCACAGCGGGCCTTCGCTTCGGACAGCTCTGTCAAGAGCCCAACACCCTCCGCTCTCACTGCAGTACACCGAGGGATGGGCTTGGAGGAACGCCATATGCAAATTCTCCTATAAGTAGGATTAAAATCATTTGACCAGAGATGCTGCTCTATCCCCTCACAGATTCCTCGCACATAGGCCTCCTTGTCCACCCTCAACGCACGTACAGTTTTACGCCTCAACTCCGTTAGTGCTATTGTGTGCTCTGTTAGTAAGGAACTTAGTGCTATTGTGGTTCACAGTTCCAGACACATGGGGACCAACACATGTCTCATAACCATCCCCATCTGTTCCAATCAATGCATTGAAATCCCCCAAGACAAGAAGAGTATCTTGCCTGGGGGCAATGATCAACCACAGACTTGAGTGTGGCATAGAATGAGTCCTTCACGGTGAGATCACTCGCCTCAGTCGGAGCACATGCAGAGACCAGGGAAACGACTCCCAAGGAGTGACGAATCCTTAGTCTCATAATACGCTTGTTGACCGGTGTTCCCTCAATTATCATGAGAGTCAGCTTATTGGACACAGCTACAGCAAGTCCTTGGGCATGATAACCATCAGGGCGACCAGACCAATAGTAGGTGTAACCACCCGCCATGATCTCGCCGCAATCCGTCTCTGAACATCAGGGAGTGCTGCAATACTGATGTTCAAATGCTTGAGCTCAGATGATGACAGAGACATGGGATCATCCTCTCTTATGGATAGGACATTCCAGGCACACATCTGAAGGGACCTTCTCAGGTTAACCCAAGGAGACCGCCGTCTGGTGGATGACATCCTTGCACCACCCTGACACACACTACCGCATTCCAACCCGGGAAAGTTACCCCGTGTTTTTCCTCCGATCATCAAAGAGTGGGGGTCCAGAAGGCTTTGCCCAAATCCCGTCATCTGGTGAGCTGACCTGTGAAGGGCAGCTGCACAGGAGGTATTCCCATGGAGTGGGTTCTCAGATTTCTATGCATTTTAATGTTTTGCGCAGTGAAGGGTTTTATGGTGGATGATGTGCAAATCCTTCCACCAACTCTTACAAAAACAATAACCCAACTGCAGGAGGACATCCACAGACACAGTTGGGCACTAGATATAAATGGCCGTAGGCTCACAACGAGCTCCTTTGCCCTTTGACAGGTTTTGATTTTAATCCTGCTGGGTGCCAATGTCATACACCAGAAAACCTGGTGGGGGAGTCGGCTTTGTCGCCGACAACCCGACCATGAAACAGGTTAGTACAGGTTTACATGGTACCTGTAGCATGTCACAGATCTAATCTGGCCTGACCTAACAATATAATATCCATTTGTGAACGCTAGCAGATGGGACACCAAGCTTAATGTTCACTGAAGAAGGGTGTGCACATTAATGCAATTCCCTGCCTACAAAGCAGTAGGGTGAGAGTTCATTGTTACATTGGGAATTGAACCCTGAATAGACAACTCAAAGGCAAGTTTGAGTTGTCTATTCAGGGTTCGATTCTCAGCCTACTTCTGAGGCCTGAGCTATCCTGTTAGTCGAATAGTTAATGTATTACATTTATACGCATCAATCTATTGTACTTTTATTACTCCATTGTGCAAGAAAATACACGGGTGGAACTTAATCACAAAACCAAAGACATTTGGCCAATCCAACCAGCTCCTGCAGGTAATGCTAATTCTGCAACCTCAAACAGGTATTTTGCCCAGAGTGCCACGACATGATATGGTGTGAATTTTTCTGATGTTCTCAGTCGAATTGCAAATAGGACAGTCTGTTTTACATCCCCACGTGATGTATGATGTCATCTGAGATGCAGAGCTCTCTGCTGACACTGCGACAGAGCGCCAGTTTTTAGTTGGGTCTGACCCCGTCAGAAATCAAACTAAGACCAGACCGCTTAAGAGCGAAAATGCAACTAACTGGGCCATTTGGAAATGCTACCATTTCTATCTTTGTTTGTCAGACCGCATTGTTTCAGTTCTCGGCGCATATTCTCCAGTCCCCGCAAACAAAAACTTCATTCGCCCTCAGGCCACTCCCGAAAGGACAGGATAGGCTATTGCAATCGGTGTGTGTGTGTGTGTGAGAGAGAGAGAGAGAGAGAGAGAGAGAGAGAGAGAGAGAGAGTCCGCACTCAGATCTACTTCTATATACATCGCTCATTCTCTCGAAATCAATCAAAATACCCTGGATTGTTTTTCAGCTACAAATCTCAGTTTTGCCATGAGTATGCTGATACAGTCTCACTCATCCAGTTTCAATACGATGGTTCAGTGATGTTGAAATGTGGATGTTTTTAGATCCTCATGGAGGATCTCTAAGTCTTACTCACGTTGTTGTTCTTCATCTTCTTACTTGTGGACTTTTTGTTTCACAGCCCACAGTTTTCATCGAAACTTCCTGAAACTTGGCATATACATGGAAAAATATCCTGCGCAGACAGTAACCATCTCCGATTTTGAAAATTCTCCGAGAAAAAAAAGTTATGACGTCAAAAATCTCCGCTAATGGAAATCGCCAAAAATTATCTCCGAAACTTGGCAAGCTTTTTGAATTCTGTTTGCGGGAATCGAACAGGGCATTAGCAGAGATGAATTACCGCACATATGATACATCACTATGACGTCATATCAATATTGATGACGTCATTCCTATTTTTTGACATTTTTTGTTTCACAACCCAGAGTTTTCATCGGATCTTCGTGAAACTTGCCATGTATGTGCAGAAAGCCCACGCGCGGCAGTAACCATCTCCGATTTTGGAAATATTTCCTAAAAAAAAGTTTGACGTCATAATATCGCCGCTAATGGAAATCGCCTATACCATTACTCCGAAACTAGGCAAGCTGTTTGAATTTTGTTTGCGGGAATCAAGCCGGGCATTAGCACAGATAATTTATCGCGAAACCTGATACATCACCAATGAGTCAATATCGTTTTTATGACGTCATCATTAAGAGGACGAGGATCTTAGCTCATTTGAGCTTGTTTTTTTGTGTATCAAGTTAAATTGTTGGACTAAGACATGATGACATAGAGTGGAATGGCAAAAATGCATTTTGCTTTGCATTGTATCTTTATACCTGAGTGTCAGGTGATACAACTACAGTATTTTGCAGTGGAAAAAGGCGCAGTGTGATCGAATATGATTTTTTTCCATTTGGTGATGATGGCGCTCATGCAGCTTTACTCGGCTCTCATTTTGCATCACAAACTTCCCTGTTGTTTATCTTCAAGCTCGCAATTACATTTCACGATCGCTAACGATACCGTTTAATCACCATCACGCATTGATTTGAAAATCGTTTATCTTCCCCAAAGTCGCTACTGTTGTCAAAGAAATCTTAACAAGGCCTTCTCTGAACTATTTCAACAGATGTGTAACAAAAGTGTGAGAGTCTTATTATATTGCTCTTGAAACATTCTGCATTCGAGAGAAGCATATATTTGTTTGATATGTACACGATAAGAGAGATGTTTGTCTGTCTGTCAGTCTGTCTGTCTGTCTGTGTCGCCATTTTTCTCAGAGATGGCTGAACGGTTCTTCATCAAACTTTCAGAGGTTCATCAGTGCGTGTTGGGGAGTCTTTTAGGCAAAAACAAATTAAAAAAAAAGAAAGTTGGATTTGGTTTTTTTTGGATTAAAAAAAAAATTGCACTCTATTGTGATTGTAAGCCTTTGTAGCTATGGGAAAGGTAATATTAATGATCCTTGAGCACATTCCTTAATGGGTGTAGGAAGTGTTTTAGGCCTCCACAAAAAAACCAGAAAAAAAACAAAATTTGATTTTTTCAAAATGCCAACAGGATAAGAACAGCACCAAGCAATGTCAGCTACCCATGCTGGGAGTTTATAAATCTTTGATTAATGCATACGGAGATGTGAATAGTTGGTGAATCTGGGACAGTGGTGGCCTCATGGTGAGTATACATGAATTGACACCCAATAGATTTGGAGAAGGGCAGCGGCATCAAGGATTTGAATTGTAAGCTTCTGGAAACCGAGCTATAACTATAGTTTCAGTAGAGTTACGGTGTAGCTATCGGAGTTGCCATGTTAGAAAAAAATATATATATATATAAATTGATGGCTCTCATTAGTGGACTCTAGGGAGGAGGTAATCTCCATGGCCTGGCCTGTTGTGCACCTGTCCATGGACAATGCTGCAGTTGCTGCCTACAAAAAAAAAGGAACCACCATTCAATAATCCCCATCACAAAATTGAATTTTATTTATTTACCTACTTATTACAAGCGATAATTGCACATATTCTGTGAGGAATCACACGGTCCTCCCCGAGGCTGTAGAATTGTCAAGTAGAAGAGAAAATGGTTGAAACCCGAAAGAAAAAGAAACGTACAGGAGGAAAGGTGGAAACCTTGAACTAGAAAGACCTTGTTGAATGAAAGCTAGCTGTGTTTATATGTTCTCTTAGGACCTATATCAACACTGCAAAGTTACAGTTCAGGCCTGCAGGGCAATCTTTTCTTCTGCTTTCGCCATTTCCTTGCCATGTAGGCATGCAGACCCATCCCCCCCCCCAAACACCTCTCCCCCCACACACACACCTGTCCAGAATGATCCAAACCGAGTGGTTCTGCTCATATTCGCCAGCGAATGGGCCTGCGTTTCGCCTGTAACATGCTCTAAGATCAGACCTTCCCTGTCTTTAAAATTTT
>CM068968.1:26052015-26064610 GCA_035128595.1 Eptatretus atami
GGTGCACTCAGCCTGTCATTCCTTCCGACGAGTCGGCGAAGTGAGTACCAGTATACTGGTCCCGGTGTATGCCCCGTTAGAATAGGTGTACATATCCCTGTTGTCGGTAAGAGGCGACCAGGTTGGCGTCAGGAAGGGCATCCGCCATAAAACATTGCCCAAGAAAAAGCCCAACCCTGCCACAGCAGGGAAAAATGGCTGTAAAAACGGTCCATTTTATATTAAGCCGCCGTCACGACCTTGACAGATTTAGCCAGCGTTATGCCGATTTATGAAAAATTTGTCTAAAACTGGCACACGTCAATACGTTATGGGTACGTTTTGTTATACGTTAAGACAGCTGAAAACACTGTCATACGTCGTAGTACGCTGGCTTAAACGTTGTACTTTGGGTTGTCCTCAAATTTTGCATGCTTGAAATTTTTACGACGTATGCCGGCGTATGACTCACACGTTCGCTACGCTGGCCTAATTGTAGCACGTTATGCGATCGTTGACACAACGTCGACTACACGTTACTTGTAAGTTACTCATAAGTCGAAACACGCTGAGGGTAATTGTTTAGCGTACCCGAAACTTATTCTAACCTATGAGTACGTTTGTAAGCACGCTACACGACGTTGTTCACACTTTGCAAACACGTTATCTTGAAGTCTCTACGTCGAACACACGTCTAAAGTTAATTTTAGGGTACCGTGACTATTTATACCTCATGAGTAACTGCTTGGGAATTATTTGTAAAGATGTCCTAACGCCCACAAATACGTATGTAGGACGGTATTGACGTCATTCAGGACGACCACAGAATCTTACTGAACGCATTTCTAACATTAAGATACGTATAATGGCGTATTGGCAGCGATTAGGGGAATTGGTATGATAAAAAGGGCTTAAGCAGCGAGAGAACCTGTCTTTTTTTTAGACTTCGTGGTGAGTACATGTCCATGTCATTTCGAGAGATGGAGAGATACGGCAAGGTGAGACGACAATCCTACCCTGTCCTTGAACTACTACCTCGGGTTGACTGCGCGTGCTGCCATAGGCGGGAGGAAAAGACGTGACGGAGGAGAAGGAACTGGGTCAGACCATGGATCGGGAGCGCGACCACACCATTACGGCATGATATGAACCAGCCTATGGTGGAAAAACTCCCGGGGGGAAACAGGACTGCATCTTCATACTTCCTGCGGATGCAGCGCCAGCGATGTTCGCCGGAAGCTGTAAGCAGAAAGTGGGGTCAAGGATAACAAGCAGTACATCAGCTTTCTACCAGGTGATCCGCTTTGACGCTGGCATTGAGGCTGGCACTGAGATCCTGCTGGCTGTTGTGCGAATAGTGTACTGCAGTGCTGTGGAAGGATTTATATCGTTCAATGGAAACGTGATTTCAATTGCCGAGCACTGAGGTCCAAAAAACAATAGGGCGAATGGGACAGGCCATTTATTTAAAATGAAAGTTGAGCCGATGAATAAAAACCTCACGTAATGCGTCGACGGATACGCTTGCCGACGCTATGCATATCGTTAGACTATCGTGGCATAGGTTTGTGGAACGCCTTGAACCACGCTAATGAATCGTTGGTATAACTTATGTATAAGTTATTGGAAGCTTCTGTTGTCATACTTAGTAATTATGCATTTGCATATGGTTTTGAATACTTTAAAAACTGAAACAAAAATAGTTTCATCGTGGGAATGAGAAAATAAAATTAGCCAAAAAGAACATCGATACAATGGTGCAAAGTTAGTTCTCCTATCCGTGGACGAACGAGGATCCATTCATCACCACACCCTCCCCATCACGCTCACCTACTATCTGCATGACCATACTACTACTACATGACTTACTACTACTATACTGACACGTCACTAATTACAACCATATATACATTGACATGACATCTACTCAACATGGAAGTCTGGGAACACTGACGGGTTCCTTCATTGTGAAGCCCATTCGTATACAGTCAACCCCCGCTTCATCCGCGGTTCACCTATCCGCGCCCCCGGTTCATCCGCGGGTTTTCCCTTGGAACGTAAACTAATTTTTTCTGCGGAATTCCCGGTACATCGCGGGTAATAATATGTAAAAAAACATAAATTATTTAAGCAATAAATTATAATGCGTGGGTGTTCACCAGTCCCACAACCGCACGAAACAAAGTTCGCTTGTGAACTTCGAATATTTTCTACAGTTTTTTCTCCAAGCCCCACGATGCCGCCCAAAACGCCCTGCACCTTCGAAGGTTCTGGCAGGAACCGAAGCGCCAGAGGAAGGGTCCTTGCGGACGGCTCCAGGAGAAGGTTAAGGTAAAGGCTGCGTCGGGGATATATGTATGCTCGGGAAGGAAAAAGGTTTGCCGCCGTTGGACGAGCATTCTCATACCAGCACCTCAAAACCGACCAGACCAGACTTTAGTCGATCTCCGGCACCTCCAAACCCAATCACTGCCAAACCAACCAGACCAGACTAGTCGATCTCCTACGGGCACCTCAAACCCAATCACTAGTCAACCGACCAGACCAGACTATCGATCTCAGCACCTCAACCCAATTTCACTCCCCAAACCGACAAACTAGACGAGTCGATTTTTGGGGGAGCGTCCATTCATCGCGGATTTTCACTTTAGCGCGGGAGGTTTGGAAACGTAAACCCCGCGAGAAAAAACGGGGATTACTGTATACCAATTCCATAAACGCTGCCAAATCGCCATTATACGGTAGATGTAAGTTAGAAACACGTTCAGTAAGTTCTGTGGTCATCCGGAAGGTGTCAATCAAATTCGTCTACATACGACAATGTGCGTTTGAGATACGTTACACATAGGTTCAAAGCACGCTACTCATAGGTTCAAAGCACGTTACTCATAGGTTAAAAATTAAGTTCGGGTATGCTAAACATTACCTCGACGTTGTTTCGACTTATGAGTAACTTACAAGTAACTTGTGTCCGACGTGTGTGCAACGATCGCGGAGGCTGTCCGAGAACTTATGCCAGCGTAATGCGGAACTTGTGAGCCATACGTCGAGTACGTCATAAATTTTCAGCATGCTTGAAATTTCACGACGTACTAGACGTACCACGGAATATGACAGCGTACTTCATTGTTTTTCAGCGCGTGCTCCTAACGTATACAACAACTTACCCATTACCGTATTCGACGTGTGCCAGCGTTTTAGACACATTTTTCATTGGTCGCATACGCTGGCTAAATCGTCAAGGTGTGACTGCGATGTTGACAACTTCCAATTTTCAGGCAGTTATGATTAAATCGGCGTGCGGCAGGTTTTTAACAGGCTACGCCACGAGTTCATCGCGATACGGTGCGCTGCAGCGCGCTATGACTAAGTTAAACTATCGTTGGGCATAGGTTGTTGAACGCGACAACAGGCTAAGCATTCGTTGGTATAAGTTATCTATAAGACAACGAAACGTTCTGTGCCCGTTACTAATATGTTATGCATACGACCAACACGTTATGAATACGACCAAAACTTTTAAAAAAAAAACCTCAAAACTTCAGCGTACGCCAACGTTTTAATACATTTTATACGTTGCCATTGCTGGCTAAAACGTCAAGGTGTGACAGCGCCTTATTATAGTTATAAAACACCAGAATACATACCCAGGGATCATACAGTGGGACTCCTGATTAAACCTCTCCTTAAGGCCTCAATCATACAATGGACAGTGGAAAGAGAAAATAGATAACCGGCCATGACTCAGCATGAGTCATACTGTTCTGACAGCTGGCACTCAGCTCGCTCACCTTGATTCCACTAATAAAGCCCCAGCACTGTAGAATATGGTAGAGGTACGCCAGGGGAGGGACCTGATCCACACATTGGCGTAGGACCGACTCACTTCTCTGGGACCGCGCTCTCCAGCAGAAAACCAGCGGAGTCAGCAGAAGCTCTCCCTCCACAAACGAGTTCAACAACAAGTACAATAACAAGCTCAGCGAACTGCTCAACAACTGAACTGAACTGAACTCGCTTCTCTTCTGGGTGGCCTTGTTATTGAATCCGCCGACGCCCCACCAAGCCTTGCTTGCTCAGATGTTGATTGGTGGAGGTGGGTTTAATCCCACCCCGCTGCTTCTCGCCTCTGCTAGAATGTTCTCAATGTGCCTAAACTCATGCCTGGTAGGTTTGTAAGGCCACGATTCCTTTAAAAATACATAAAAGACAGGTTACAATGGATAATCCTTATATAGGGGAAAAAAAAATCGTGTGTAGGATCAGAAAACATTGTGTGGATGGCCCAACCTGCTTTCTACACAATTATCAATGCATATATTTCAAATCTCCAGTTTATATATTTTTTTCCACATACTTCTGATAAAGCATGAATTAAGGAAAATAACTCTTCTAATCTATGCATTTTTAGCCCCTAGAAGTCATTTTCCGCAACAATATTATTTCTTCATTACCTCATTAAAATAGTGGAATAGTTAACTTCTCTTTCCAATCACGATCCACATTGTCATTATGATGTCATTACAAATTCACCGACAACTCCTCATAACCTGCTTTCCACCTCCCCAATTCTCCTTTCACTCCATTCGCAATCACAGTAGCAGCGAAATATGTCTTACGAGAACAATTATCCAAATTCAAAACTACCTTCAGGTCCCATTCACAGTGGGTGAGAGATGTCCTGCAGAAATCCCAAAATTATTAACGACAAAACATGTGGTTCACAATCTCATGAGATCCCATCAGGAGGGATACACAGACAAACAGACGTGACAAGCATATTATCTTACTTTAATGCAGCTATCGCTGTATCTGGGTATATTATGTACTGTATGAAGCCAAATAGCACCTCCTAGTTGTGTGATCTCTCTCTCAACGTTTTACATACATTTTTATACGTTGCCATTGCTGGCTAAAACGTCAAGGTGTGACAGCGCCTTTATTATAGTTATAACAGCCCAGAATACATACCCCAGGGATCCATACAGATGGGACTCCTTGATTAACCTCTCCTTAAGGCCTCAATCATACAATGGACAGTGGAAAGAGAAAAATAGAATACCGGCCATGACTCAAGCATGAGTCATACTGTCTGACAGCTGGCACTCAGCTCGCTCACCTTGATTCCACTAATAAAGCCCCCAGCACTGTAGAATATGGTAGGAGGTGACGCCAGGGGAGGGAACCTGATCCACACATTGGCGTAGGACCGACTCACTTCTCTGGGACCGCCTCTCCAGCAGAAAACCAGCGGAAGTCAGCAGAAGCTCTCCCTCCACAAACGAGTTCAACAACCAAGTACAACTAACAAGCTCAGCGAACTGCTCAACAAACTGAACTGAACTGAACTTCTGCTTCTCTCTGGGTGGCCTTGTTATTGAATCCGCCGACGCCCCACCAAGCCTTGCTTGCTCAGAGTTGATTGGTGGAGGTGGGTTTAATCCCACCCCGCTGCTTCTCGCCTCTGCTAGAATGTTCTCAATGTGCCTAAACTCATGCCTGGTAGGTGTTGTAAGGCCACGATTCCTTTAAAAATACATAAAAGACAGGTTACAATGGATAAATCCTTATATAGGGGGAAAGAAAAAAATCGTGTAGGGATCAGAAACATTGTGTGGATGGCCAACCTGCTTTCTACACAATTATCAATGCATATTCCAATTCCAGTTTATATTTTTTTTCCACATACTTCTGATAAAGCATGAATTAAGGAAAATAACTCTTCTAATCTATGCATTTTTAGCCCCTAGAAGTCATTTCCGCAACAATATTATTTCTTCATTACCTCATTAAAATAGTGGAATAGTTAACTCTCTTTCACATCCACGATCCACATTGTCATTATGATGTCATTACTAAATTCACCGACCCCAACCTCCTCATAACCTGCTTTCCCACCTCCCCAACTTCTCCTTTCACTCCATTCGCAATCACAGTAGCAGCGAAATATGTCTTACGAGAACAATTATCCAAATTCAAAACTACCTTCAGGTCCCATTCACAGTGGCGTGAGAGATGTCCTGCAGAAATCCCAAAATTATATAACGACAAAACAATGTGGTTCACAATCTCATGAGATCCCATCAGGGAGGGATACACAGACAAACAGACGTGACAAGCATATTATCTTACTTTAATGCAGCTATCGCGTATCTGGGTATATATGTACTGTATGAAGCCAAAATAGCACCTCCTAGTTGTGTGTGTGTTAGCCCAGAAGTGGATGGGAAACTGAAGCTACAATTCAATTCTTGTAAAGGGTTATGTGCACACCAAATTCTAGCCTGCTGTCCGTAAGGCGCCATCGTAGCCTGTATCGTAGCCTGATGTCTGATTGTCCATAGCCTGATGGAGTACTGCTCTCCCTCTGGGCTGGTGCTCTGCCTCCCACCTTTCTCGGCTTCACGCCTGTCGAAACCAGGGCATTTAGGATCATCGCATCTCCCGCAATGAAGCTGAGTCTTTGGCCTCTCACTCAATCACCGCAGTTGGTCGGTGGTCTTTCTGTCTTCTACCGTCTCCTCAGCCTTGCCCCCCCTGCTCTCTCTGCCATTTGTCCCCCCAATTTGCACAGGGCGCTCAAGGTCCGCCAACACCCCCTTCTGGTAAAACTACCAAAATCACGACCACTGCTCACCTTCACTCCTTCATTCCTCTTTTTTCCCCCTTTGGAATAACTCCCTCACTCTATTCTTTCCATTCTTCCCTCCAGCTTTCAAAACAGCTGTTCACACACCTCTTATCATCCCCCATCCAAATTCTCGATCTTTTCTACCCCGATAATCCACCCAAGCCCACTTCCTTCAATTCCCCTGCTTCCTTCCTGAAGTCCCTGTAATGTCCATCTTCTCTCCCCATGGTTCCCCGTCCCATCCCCATCCTCCTCCCTTCCACAGTCACCTAATGTGTCTGTTCCACTGTTTTGTCCCTTCCACTCCGCCCCTCTGTCTCATGCCCCCTTGCTGTGCGTTGTGTGTTAGCTCTCATACGAGCCTCGACATGGTATCAGAAAAAAATAAAAAAGATAAAAAAAAAAGAATTTAATTTGAAACTCATTAACAATGCAACGATCACAGAACATGGTTATATGAGTTGTTTGAGAAGAACAGTACTTAATTAAGTGCACGTCGTCGACAGGCCATTCAACGAGTTATATAGATGCGAGAGTACCAGCCGTACTGGCGAGGCTTGTTCCAAGCATGCAACATTTTTCTGTGACACTATACCTTTATCTGTGGTGTTTAGGCAACCGACGGATGCCTCAATCACTCCCGAAAAGAAAAATTTAATAAACGCGGGTTACATGCATGAAGCAAACACACCTCTGACTGCTACTAATTCAAAACAACTCACTGCACTGAAAAACGTGGGGACAGGAACACTGCACTGTAAATAAGAGAGACTGTAATGCCTTTCCCACCTGGAGGCGGCGCTACATGATACACATTTACATAGACAATTGCAACCCCCCCCCCCCCCTTCGCTCCCATCCAGACCACCGGCAAAGACAAAAGCAACCCTCTGCACTAATTGGGGTAATGCTGATCCTATGATGCAAGTCTGAATGTAATCGGGCCAGAACTGTTGGAGGTGCAGCGTGACAAACAAACACACACCTGTCCATCAATTACAGTGAGGATTCGACCATTCAGACAAAGAATTGCATTCTCTAAGATGCTGCATCCTTCCTGAGCAATCCTACCCAAAATGGAATGTCAGATATTTTGTTGCTCCCTTCCTTCCACCCATGTTAAAATTCAATATAATGGAATAATCAAACGCTTTTACACCCAGCAGGGTGAGATCTTGAGCATCGCAGGCAATCACTGGCTCATAAATTAACTGCGATCAGCTGCGTGCTAGGGGAGCTTAATTTGGGCTCAAACAGAGGAGAAATTATTAATGAGCCACGCAGAGACCCGTGTTAATTGAAAGGAAGGTCGCAAATTGTCGTGTTTCACGTCCCAGAAATGAACCTTCTCAACTAAGAGCTAAAGGTGATTATGTCTGCCACGCTATCCCACCCCTTTGCACCCCAGGTCTGAGTATTTATTATTGATTCGCTTCGTACATTCGGCACAAACAAGAGCCTTGCCATCCAAATCTAAATGTGAAATAAAATTAGAATCCATGAAATGTTCTGTTTGTGTTGAAGGAATGCACGTTACCTTTAAATAAACGTCAGTAAACTGGCTAACGAGGAGGATATTACACTGGGATTTAGGCATGTATGCAAATAAAAGAAGAGTTTCCATTTCCAAGCACTTTCCAAGTGGCTCACAATGCCCATGGGCTGTACTTTGGATGTTTTCATGATATTTTGAAATGAAAACAATTCTGCTATATCCAGACCATTATGAACTCTTCGCTTGGCTGTGTTCAGAAGCAAACCTAATGCCACAATTTTCTCCTTTTATCCTCCTTTCTCTCCATTTTTGCACCTACTGCATTTAACCCATTTTTACTATTGTGGTTTTTTTTCATTTATTTCTGAACCTATGACAGGTAGGAATGTGCTGCGTTTTCCATCCTGGGGCTACTTGGCTTAACAGGTCAAAACCCCGAGGGTCTGGCCCAAAAAGCTTTTCAACTTGTGGTTCGTCAGACTGCATGAGCCGGTGTCAAAAAATTTCACGTCATGCCTGACAGCACTCGCACCCTTTCCTGAGAGCAGGGGCATGCTTGCTGTATTGGAGAAGCAGAATTGTTCATTTCTCAGTAATAGCATTCACCTATGAATAGAGAAGGTTGTCAGTGACAGCATAAGCTCCATCGATATCATTAAACTCAACGACTAACAAGGGCTAAATGATGGGAGAAATGGTCGCTTCCTGCATCAAATTTCCTTGTTAAATTTCCTTGTTGATTAACAATTTCCTTGTTAATACTTGTTATAATCTCATCAATAATCATACCGGCTAAAGGGTTACAGGAAGGACGTAGCTGCCATTGAGAGGGTTCAGCAAAGGGCAACGAGTTTGTTTGAGGCATACAGCTAGACTAATAGTCCATGGGCCCAGGCATATATCGGTACCATCTGAGGAAACCAAACTTTAGGGCTACTAAGTTATTGGTAGGGACTATATTTTTATTTCAATACGTGATAACCGTTCCAGAAGAGCAGCTTAGTGTATGTATTTTGCATTTTTACCATTTTACCATTCTGAGATATTGACGTTTTGTGGGAAAATAAAAAAAAAACAAAAAAACAAGGACCACTGGGAGGAAGTGGCAGAGCTGAAGTCCACGCAGGAGGAAGCAGACACCGAATGCTTCTGCATGTTCTGCATGCAGCAGAGGCTGGGTACAAGGCTGTGGTGATCACTGCCGAAGATACAGATGTCCTCGTGCTGTGTCTTGCCTTCAATAAGGACATCCCATGCCCCGTGTATCAGAAGTGTGGTACGCAAACCCGCACACGTTCCTAGACATTGACAAGCTGCTAGATCGATGGGAGACAGTGTCTGTGATGCCCTGGTTGGACTGCACGTGTTCTCCGGTTGTGATACAGTCAGTGCCTTTGCAGGCCGGGGAAAGATGGGCGCCTTGAAGCAAATGAAGTCGGATAAGACCTACCAAGAGGCCTTCAGTCAGCTCGGTCATTCATGGGAAGTATCCACCGAGCTCTTTCAGAAGCTGCAAGAGGTCACTGCCACATGTACGTGCCTCTACCAACACCACGAAAGTCAATGAACTCAGACATCAACTCTTCTGTGCCAGACGGGGAGAGATAGAGTCCAGTCAGCTTCCACCATGTGAAGACTGCCTCTTCATGCACGTCCTCCATGCAAACTACCAGGCTGCTATTTGGAGGCGCTGTCTGCAATGCCAACCCTATGTTCCAAGTCCCAAGGGTTGTGGATGGACCACTGATGATGACGGGAAGCTGGCCATCGAGTGGATGCAGGGTTCTCCAGCACCGGATGCAGTGTTGCAACTGCTTTCCTGCAAGTGGACGGTCGTGCAACTCCCAACTGCACGTGCCTTGCCAATAGCCTGAAGTGCACTGACATGTGCAAGTTGCGAACCTGCAGCAACCAGCCCGCTGATGTCGAGGAAGAGGTTGTAGACCTCGAGGACTCTGATGCTGATAACAGTGATGAAGACTAGACTACTGATCCATGGTGTGAATGTTTTGGCACAATCACAAGGACATTCATGGCTACAAATATGCATGAGTAAAACATAGTACATAAACATGCCACAGTAGCGTGGTGAAATTTGGGTTATCCGTAAATTTCACATTTTGGACGCTGTTGGAACTAGGGTAGGGGAAGGGCAATTCCTTTAACTGTGGTAAAAACTTGTAAAATGTTCATAAATGTTTTCCTCATACAACATGTGCATGTGTAGGCTACTGCGGTTCAGTAGCACTACCCAGGAACTTGTATGACAATATTATAAATTAAAATGTACTGAAAATCACTAATCAGCAACATTTTGATAGGCCCTATGTTCGCCCCTTTCTGCCATAAAACAAATTCTGCCTTCAGGAATGACAGAAAGGATTATTCGGATGGTATAAATAAAGCATTTCAGACATGTATTTGTGGTTTGCAGTTCATTCTAGCCCCATGTGGAAACAGCAATTGCATCATTAGTGAATGTTTCTGAGTTTGCCTTTTCACTTCATTATGCGGAGGGTGGGTACATTCCAGAGATGATAACTACCAATAAGCTGCCAGTCTGCAATGGTTATCACATCAAAATATCATCTATATATATATATACAAAATTCAAAAATCATAACTCGGATTGGTTTCCTTAGATGGTACCGACAAGTGGAATTTCTGGCCTGGGCCCATGGACTATAAGCTAGGATGAGTGCCTGAAGAGACAAGGCCTTTACATTGGAAAGGAGGTGATTACGAGGGATCTAATAGAGATGTTTTAGGACAGTGATGGGTGTGGACAAGATACGTGCGGTGGAGTTTTTTCAGCATTGTAGACAGTATTAGAACCAGGGGCCATAGATTGTTGAGAGTAAAGAAGATGAAAGTTAGGACAGTATTAATCCAGGGGTGTTTCAGTTGAAGAGTGGTTCATGCATGTAATGGTCCCCCCAGAAATGTAGTGGAAGTGGAGGGGTTGGATAAGTTTAATTGGGAATTAGATAGGTACCTGTATACATTGGATATAGAGGGTGGAAAGGGGATGTTGGCAGGACTTGTAGGTATAGCTTGGTTGTGGATGGGTGATGGTTTCTGGGGTTTGTGCAGCGCAGGTATGATGGGCCAATTGGCTTCCTCCTGCATCAAACTTCTTTGTATGCATATCCAAACTACGAAGAGCATGGTGTCGAAAACGGATGTCATTAATTCAAAGCTGAATGAAAAAAGTCGTTGAAAGAGGCGACAAGAAGAATGGCAGTAACAACTAGAGAGTTAATAAAACACAATACCCCACTCACTGTTAAGTATATACTTCAATTTTGATAAATCCATCCATCCATCAGGACCATACTCTGCACAGAGCATTGGTGCTGCATAAGCAGTCTCCTGGGCTATTGGGCACAATCCTGGATGGGTCGCCACTCCAACACAGGACACTCAAAAGGCTTAATCATCCCAGCAAGCTGGTATCATTTTGCTGACCTTAGAAGGATGACAGGCTGAGTCAACAGCCAAGCAGGAATTGAACTCAGGACCCGAGGATCCGAAGACCTTCACTCAAACCATTAAGCCAACATCCCAAGCCCACCTCCCTAACCATTAAGCCAACATCCCAAGCGCACCTCCCTAACCATTAAGTCAACATCCCAAGCCCACCTCCCTAACCATTAAGCCAACATCCCAAGCAGAGAGAGATGCTTGGGATGTTGGCTAATGGTTAGGGAGGTGGGCTTGGATATGTTGGCTTAATGGTTAGGAGGTGGGTTTGGGATGTTTGGCTTAATGGTTGGGGAGGTGGGCTTTGGGATTTGGCTTAATGGTTGGGAGGTGGGCTTGGGATGTTTGGCTTAATGGTTAGGGAGGTGGGCTTGGGATTTGGCTTAATGGTTGGGAGGTGGGCTTGGGATGTTGGCTTAATGGTTAGGGAGGTGGGCTTGGGATGTTGGCTTAATGGTTAGGGAGGTGGGCTTGGGATTGGCTTAATGGTTGGGAGGTGGGCTGGGATGTGCTTATGTGGAGTGGCTTGGGATGTTGCTTAATGGTTAGGGAGGTGGGCTTGGGATTTGGCTTAATGGTTGAGGAGGTGGGCTTGGGATATGGCTTAATGGTTAGGAGGGTGGGCTTGGGATTTGGCTTAATGGTTAGGGAGGTGGGGCTTGGGATATTGGCTTAATGGTTAGGGAGGTGGGCTTGGGGAATGTTGGCTTAATGGTTGGGAGGTGGGCTTGGGATGTTGGCTTAATGGTTAGGGAGGTGGCTTGGGATGTTGGCTTAATGGTTAGGGAGGTGGGCTTGGGATGTTGGCTTAATGGTTATGGGAGGTGGGCTTGGGATATTGGCTTATGGTTGGGAGGTGGGCTTGGGATGTTGGCTTATATGGTTAGGGAGGTGGGCATTGGGATGTTGGCTTAATGGTTAGGGAGGTGGGCTTGGATGTTGGCTTAATGGTTGGGGAGGTGGGCTTGGGATATTGGCTTAATGGTTGGGAGGTGGGGCTTGGGATG
>CM068968.1:26069765-26091439 GCA_035128595.1 Eptatretus atami
ACTTATGGTAAACCCATGCTGACTTATTTAATTAGTTTGTATTTGTTTAAATGTTTCCTCACCTGATCCTTAATTAATGTCTCCAACACCTTCCCCACAATGGAAGTCAAACAAACAGTTCTATAGTTTCCCAATTCTTCTTTGGATCCTTTCTTAAATAATGGTGTTACATTTGCTACTCTCCAATCCTCCGGTACCTGTCCTGACTCCAGTGAGATATTGAAAATATCCGTTAACATTTCACTTACCTGCTCAGCCACTTCCCTTAATATTCTCGGGTGCATATTGTCTGGACCCGGAGCCTTTATACTCTTCGATTTCCTATCTGTTCCTTAACTTCCTCCACTCCAACCTGGATCTTCTGTCAAAGCCCTTCCTCACCTCCTCGATAGATACTCTCAGCTGTTGATAATTCTCCTGTCTGTTCTTGTGTAAAAGTTGAAGCAAAATACCTGTTTAATAAGTCTGCCATCTCACTTTCATCACTAACCACTCTCCCGGTGCTATTCCTCAATGGACCCACACTCACTGGTCCTTACCTGTTCTTTTCCCCTGATATTCTTAAAGAACGCCACGTCCTTGTCATACTCTCTTTTGGCTTGCCGAGTTATTTTCTTAACTTGCCTCTGTTTACTCCGACAGTGATATAAATCTAACTCCAGTCCTGTTATTTTAAACCTAATAAATGCCTTCTGCTTCTCCTTTATAGCGTTCCTTATCTCACTGCTCAACCACCCTGGTCTCTTTCCACTTCTATTTTTTTCACCGCATTGGAATGTACTTCCTCTGCACTCTACACATTTGCCCCTTCCAGGTTTCCCATTTTTCTGATGTTGATTGTCCTATTGTTAGATTCTCCTAATCTACATCACCCAACTCTCTCCTCATACCCTGAAGGTTTGCTTTCCTGAAATCTAATGGCCTTACCCTACTATCCTGAGCTCTAACCCTTAACGGTCTTTGTGCACACAGTGTTATGGTCACTCAATCTCCCAACATCAGTGCCTGACCTCACGAATGCTGTTGTGGCCGAATGGAAGCAAATCCCCACAGCAATGTTCCAACATCGAGTGGAAAGCCTTCCCAGAAGAGTGGAGGCTGTTATCGCAGCAAATGGGGGACCAACTCCATATTAATGCCCATCGATTTTGGAATGAGATGTTGGATGAGCAGGTGTCCACATACTTTTGGCCATGTTGTGTATAATTACAGAATTGACTTACTTATTTTGTTGTACTCTACGGCTATTTTTCATTTTTCCAAGGTATTTCATAGATAATCGTCTTCAAAGTGTACCTTGTCAAAATATCAACGATGGTAGAATAGACAGCCGTCTTTGCGTCCAATGATTATAATGATGCCCAGGTAGCCAGCAATGCCAGCCTGACTCTGGCTAGACACCATGACAGCTGTCCCGACAGTTATAACCAGGTTCGGTGAAATGTCCCTTCTTTGCACTGCATCGGAGCTGCAGCTTTATTCGGATTAAACCACCAGGGATTGCCCTTGAATCAAATTGCTCAGTGTTGAGCATCCTATCAACTGAACGATCCTGCATGTCCTTTAATAGTGGAGAAGAGGAGCCAGCTATTTTAAGTTTTCAAAAACCACTGTATCAATTTTTTTGGATAACCTCCTTCTCTTCAATAAAATTGAATCCCATCTCAACTTTTGATAAATAGTTTGAAAGTCACATGTTCAAAACACTTTCATCATAATAAGTGAAATGTGGAAACAATGACAAGCTCTCCGATTCATCGAAGATGCTGACACGCAGACCGTTTGTCTGTGCTGTCACATTTATCGTGACGTAGATGCACAGCAATTAATAATGAACTGTGCTTGGGGCATTTGACCATGGGTACGTGCAAAATGTCAGATTCACGTTCAAACGGTTTCTAGACCTGTCATCTTGTGACAGACTGGCACATAGCACAAAAAAGTAAAATTCACTGTCGTTTCAGGCAACAGAGTTGTGATGATGCCAAAGAAGAGATAACCAGCAGTTTGCATCTCAAGCTCAAAATGCAAGGTTGTAATGTTCTGAAATTTGGGGAAATGGCCTGTTTCATGGATACTACTCATCTGCACACTTTGCTGGATGAGATGTTAATGTTCAGGCCTGCTCTCATTTCATTTGTCAGCTGCTGACTTGATTTTCTTTGATCGCATAAGCTGAGCAACTTCAAGTGATTGTCTTGCCTTGGGGAGGTTATTCTGGGTCTTCCTGGTCTTTTCTTGTCTTGTACCTAATTGCTTGCTTTTAGGTGTTACAAGGTGACCTCACATCGTAAGAGGAGATCTTCAGCTTTTCTACTATTTTCTTCATAGCGTGCCCCTCTTCTCACAGAGTTTGGATCTTCATATACTGTTCTGTTCAAAGTTCCTTCCTCGGTGCCATTCTGAACTCACTCATAGCCTTTCAATCAAGGAAACAAGCTGAAGAAAACGACTAATTTCACATATTCACTAATTACCCTGGCCAAAGGAGAGGGTATCACATTTGGGTCCGATTCTCTATCTGTCTGCTTGTTTGTCCGTACAGAAAGTTAGGAGGGGTTTTCTCTGCAACCGCTTGTCGGATTGACAGGAAATTTTCACCATAGGTGTGACTATTCATGTTGAGTGTCTAAATGATAATTATGATGTCATAGGTCATGTGGTGTGGCAGCCATGTTGAAAAAAGGGGAAAAATTGGACCTCTGTATCTCAGAAACCACTCCATGAAAAAAATTGAAACTTGGCACATAAGTGAATAAGTGTAAGTCCACACACGAGTCCACGCAGGGAATAAGTGTAATTTTTGCATGATGTCATAGGTGCCTTCGTTATGATGTCATAATTGCACACATAAAAGAATACATCTGATGAATATGAAAAATTTTGAGGGTCATCTTGGGATAAATTGGTCCACAGATAAAAAAAAAAAAATTGATGATGTCATCGGTAACGTGGTTTGGCAGCCTTTTTATTTTAAACCTTCAAAAATCTTCTTCTTTGAAATGGCTAAACAGATTGTTGAGGAAAAACTTTATAACTATGACCGCCTATCCTTGGGGAACAAAATGTTCCCACCGATGATGCCATAGGTCACATGGTTTGACAGTCATATTGGATTTACCCTAAAACATTTAAAAATATTTCTCTCCAGATGATAATGCTGGATCGGCACTCGGTGGAGCATATACCTCTACCAGGCGGAACAGTTCACGTTTTCTATCCCACTGATAGGCCGGATATGCATCCGGATGTTAACCAATATATAATTGGCTTGTTATTGTCACCTACACAATGAATCCATCAAGTTTTGTCATAATCCATTCATAACTTTTTTGAAATATCGTGCTATACATTGTTTTGGCCCCATCGCTCAATGGTGAAGAATCACAAAATAAATTCAAAAACGTTCTCGTATCCAGACCAGATCTTCACCAAAATCGAATCAATTTGTCCTTTTCACACACCCAACCTGTGCACAAAGTTTTGTCCGAATCCATCCATAACTTTTTGAGATATCCTGCTCACAGGCAGACAGGCAAACAAACAAACGGGTAAAACATAACCTCCGTCCACCTTCGGTGGCAGAGGTAATATTATTGTTGCGGTATTGGCTCCTCGGGGTTAATTGTAATTACTACAGTGTAGTTATTTCCTCAAAGGAATGTCCAGCATAAGCGTAAAGTAATTAATTGTGATACTAGATATGCATCGATTAAATGTCTCGATAGACAATGTCAACCCATCTTTACATCTGTATCTAAAAATATCAATCTGTTTGACGCACATTTTTTCTGTTTTTTCCTCCGTAATCTGTAATTTATATATTATTTTAGCACCTTGCAGTGCTATATTAGGCAGCAAACATTGACAAACCATCGTAATTGGCATGGCTTGCCTCTGAGCTTCGGTGTGAAGGTTCACTGAGGGATCGCTCCATCCACCAGACCATCTGCGTCTAATGGTGAGTGAGTGGAGAGAAGCATGCTGCATCATCAAAGATGCATGGACCCAAGGGTATAAAGGTGGGGGAAACTTAAGAAAGGGGAGGAAATTGCCAGGGAGCCAGTGCAGAAGGCCACTAGGCCAGACTGCTCAATCTGTGCAAAAGCTATGTCCCCACCCAGCTGGCCATGCCTCCTCCTCCTCCCAGGTATCATGGTGCGCAGACCAAGCAGCCAATCTGGCAGCTACGAACAGGCCCGTTTCCTTGTCACGACCCACCCCTTCTCCAACAGCTCTGTTTGGTTTGCCAGACCACTCTCTTGTCTTGTCATTACCCGCTCTCTCTCTATCTATCGTGGTGCTTCTGAGGCCTTAAGCATATTATATTTAAGGATCTGTATTTTGCTGTTGGCTTTGGAGGCACGTATATGGTAGTGGGTGAAGCAGTTTTTATTACATCATTGACTGTTGTTGCTTCCTTTTGTTTCCTTCTCCAATGCCATTTTCGTATTAAATAAACCTGGTCTCGTGGTTGAATTCTGGTTGCCGTGATCTTCACTGGAGATTGGGAAAAGGCTCGTTGAATAATTAATTGGCTGCAGTATCGAGCACCGCAAACCTGGATAGCACCACTCACCGAAGGATTGTTCAGCCCCATTGGACGAGACGGTGGTGTTTAATTAGCGTAGTGCTTGGCTGGTTCGATGATCCCACTGGTAAGGTAGTGGAAGTGGAAAGGCCCGTAATTCGACTGCCGACCACCAACCCACCTGACTCCTATGGGTGTGTTGATACGATGAGCAGGACTTACCAGGCAACCGGACGACTGGGCCAAAACACCAATATTTTTAGCAAAAGAAAACCTTTTTCAATTTCCGATTTATTTTACAATCTTAAAGGTAACGGTGATATTAAATTGACTTTCACAGAAATTTGAATTATCGTCCACCTGAAAGTCCTGAAACCCTGTAGTGTCCATCTTGTTTACCCCATGTACCCCACGCTATCCCCCTCCCTTCCACAGATCTCCTCACATCTCTATTCCCACTGTAGTTTCCTTCCCTCTCCCGCCCCTCTTGTCGACTGCTCCCCTTGTTGTGAGTTTCTGTGTGTTAGCCCTCATACGAGCCTTGACAGGATGTACGAAAAAAAAAAAACAAGAAAAAACCTATATTGCACACTTCTAACTTCCCACAAATGTTTCATGGGGAATAGCACCACAAAAGTGAAAATAACCCAAACTTTTGCACAGTACTCTACTTGCATTGAAAATCTGCTTTAAGAAGATATCCTTTTGAACATGTTTCTAAAGTATGCTGATTACAAGGACGTACAAGGAACTTTGGCACAGGAGGAGGCTATTCAGCCCATCATGCCTACGCTACACCAATGCCAGATACTATCATCCATCCACGTACAAGCAGTCTCCAAGTCCTGCCAATATCCCTTTACCCCTCTATCTCCAATGGATCGAGCTACCTATACAATTCCAATTTAAACCTATCTACTCTTGTGCTGCCACTACATTTCTAAGTAAACCATTATATGCATTGACTATAGTTTGAATGAAAGACTGTAGAAACTGAATTATTAATTGAATTTATAAAAATGTAAAAATGCAAAATTAACTTAGTTTAGTGCTTTTAAGAAATAATTTAATAAATATACATGATGAGAAAAGCTAATAAAGAGCAGAATAAACACATTTATTTGATTTAGTCATAAACAACCTTGTAAAACTTTATCTATCCGGTGACCATCTTAGTCAGCAGGGCAAAACATGACTCTCTCCTATCTCTCCCCCCCCGCCCCCCCACACCCCTTCCCGGGGCTGTAAGCAAACTACAAAACAAACCAAAACCCCTCTATGTAGCAAATTTGAAGTCCACGAAGTTCCATCTGATACATTGGTAAAAACTGTATATATATGCTTAATATTCTATGTAGTCTTAAGTTTTCAGCTTGCAACGATGTAGCAAGATGGGGCCTTCCTTCTGTGCACAGGAGTGTCTTGTATTTTACTGAATAAACAGCTTGTATTGAACTAAAGAGTTTCTGTCTTAAGGTGGCTAGAAATTGCTTCCACAAGACCCTGTTTCATCGAATACTTGCGCAAGGTGGAAGTCGGCCTGAAAATGATTATCCATTTTGGCGGCATGCAAGTAATCGTGGCCAATAAAAACAACCAATTCATCACATTGATCAGTCCACTGTAGACCAGACATTTGTAAACCTGCAGCCATTCCCAAGCCACCCCATTTGATATGACCAAAGGCGATTAATGGTTTTTATGACAGATTTCTTGTCATTAGAAGTCGGTGATATATTTAGGACAGCAACCATACACTCCATGACAACAACTTGTCCAAGTCAAGTGAATTCAACTTCATAAGAGAGTCCTTTATTAACCTCACATTTCCACTTCGTATTGTCACTGGAAGGAAGTTAAAAAAAAAAATCATGTTGCCAATGATACGACATGCTTTCAAATAATTCTGGGAATGAGACTGTGTCGACTTTGCAGCTGAAGAACCCAAAACAAGAAGATTATTCTCATTGTTGAGTTTTCTTTGACAAGTTCTCTTTTACCTTGGATTATAACGGTCGATTGATGTCCTAAGGAGAGTGATTCGTTCTTAGTTGTGCAAGTAATATATGATTGGTTTGATGATAGGTTGTCATAACGATGCTAATGGTCATGAAGGAATGTGTTACTATATTCTACCGGGTTAACCATCAGATTGGTATCTGTATCAAATCCAGATTCAGACAGCAGGCTACCAACTGAGCAATAATTCTAGATGTTGGAGTGAACTCTCCATTAATTACAATTTTAGAGCCAGCCTGCGATAATAACGGCAAGTTATATGATAGGTCAATGAATCAAATCAACAGAACTACCAGCCATGGGAAGCACGGAGAAGCTGAAATCACGGTCATTGTCTCTTCGTCAGAACAGAAAGGTAGCTCAGATGAAGTTTTGCCAAATTTTAGATCTGTCCACAATCATCAGGTTATAATATAACATTTATAATAAAATTATGACCAAGCGAAGGTAAAAACAAACACGCACAGATACACCCACGCCTCGTATTTTCATATCTGTTCCCCATAATTATATTTATGTATTATACAGTAATGGCTATATGCAAAACATCTTCTTTCCCTTATAAGGGGTGAGGTCCGATGGCACCACCCTTCTGCCTTGACCATGATACTCGAGCTCCCTCTGTCCTCAGCCAACTCTCTCCACTCTCTAACCATCCCTACCTTACTTGATATACCTCCTCACACAATCCTCCCATCTCAACCATGGTCAACCTCTTTTCCTCCTACCTTGCTCCTTCCACTTATCTGCTCTCATTGCCATTCTCTCTTCCCCCATCCACACCAAATGTCCAACCCATCTCAGCTGGTAATTTACCAATCTCTCAATCAAACTCATCTGCACACCAATCTCCTCCTCAGTTCATCCATCCCTCTTCTATCCATTCTCTTCACTCCTGCAATTCTCGTGATTCGTAAAACATAATCTTACATAATTTAAATTATTACTATCATTATTATTATTACTAGTGCGGGCCCGTAGGGGCGGGCCCGTAGGTGCGTGCCAGTATGTGCAGCTTCGTCCTGCAGTATCAGGTCCCAAGCATCAATTTGTGACATCATATCAAACGAAGAAGAAGAGTTGTGATGACCCCCTTCTCTCTCCCCCTCTCTCCCCCCTCCTCTGTCCCCCTCCTCTCTCCCTCCCTCTCTTGCCCCCCCTCTCACCCTCTTCGCCCTTCTCTCTCCCCCCTCCTCTCTCCCTTCTCTTGCCCCCCTCTCACCCTCTCTTGCCCTTCTCTCCCCCCCCCCTCTGTCCCTCCTCCTCTCTCCCTCCCCTCTCTCACCCCGTCTCTTGCCCCCTCACCCCTCTCTCGCCCTTCTCTCTCCCCCCTCCTCTCTCCTTTCTCGCCCTTCTCTCTCTTCCTCTCTCTCTCTCTCCCTCTCGCCCTTCTCTCCCCCCCCTCCTCTGTCCCTCCCTCTCTCCCTCCCCTCTCTTGCCCCCCTCTCACCCTTCTCTCTCCCCCCTCCTCTCTCCCTTCTCTTGCCCCCCTACCCCTCTCTTCCCCTCTCTTCACCCCCTTTCTCGCCCTCTCTCTCCCCCTCCTCTCTCCTTCTCTCTCCCCCTCTCTTGCCCTTCTCTCTCCCCCTCCTCTCCCCTCCACCCTCTCCTCTGTCCCTCCCTCTCCCCCTCCTCTCTCCCTCCCTCTCTTGACCCCCCTCTCACCCCCTCTCTCGCCCTTCTCTCTCGCCCCCTCTCTCCCGCCCCCTCTCTCGTCCCTCTCTCTGTAAATGTATTCACAAATGTCTACCAAGACAACGATTAATTCCAACCTTGGGAAAAAAAAACAGCTTTCAAACCTTGGGAAACAGCTGTTTCCCTTGGGAAAATTCAATCCTTGGGATTAATTAATAATTTGAATAATAATCAAACTTGGGATTAAATAATTAAATAAAATTATAATTAAATAATAATCAAACCTTGGGATTAATTAATCAATTCAAACCTTGGGATAAAACAGCTTTCAAACCTTGGGAAACACTTGGGAAACAGCTGAAATGGATGAGGAAGAACGATATCAAACTTTGAAAAGGCCCATAATCAGGTCCCCAGTGTCGATTGTGACGTCATAACCAACGAGAAAAAAAGAAGTGACGTCAATCGTGCCAAAAAAAAAATAATAATAATATTTAAAAAACATTAATTGTGACGTCATTCGTGATGTCATAGCACCGTGTCCTGTCATTGGTTCACAGATACATGGCCGTAACTTGGGAACCGCTCGTCCGATCGATATCAAACCTCGAAAAGGCACATCCGCGGGTCCCCGCAATATTCCTGGCAAGTTTCAATGAGATCGGACTGGCAGTCGTCGAGAAACGGCGGTCGCAGACAGACAAACAGACAGACACACACACAGAGATTGCTGGAATTATAGATAGATATTGTAATTATTGATATTCTTCGACCCTTTTTTGCTCTATTCTTTTGTAACATTTTTTTTCTCAGCAACCACTTGTCCGATAGACACAAAATTTGCATGGGAAGAGTGACCCCCATGGAGAATATTATAATGATAACCCCCCCCCCCCATGGAGACCCCCCATGGATAATGATGAGGTCATCAGTCACGTGTATGGCAGCCATCTTGGATTAAACACAAAAAAAAAAATAAAAAAACATATCTTGGAAACTGCTGATTGGAAAAATTTGAAACTTGGCACATCTCATTCTACTCCCAATGGGGAATAATGGCTTGTAAGAATGATGTCATCAGTGAAGTGCTAGACCAGCCATAAATGTTTTAATAAAAATCCGTGTTAACCATTGAGATTCAGTGTGTATGTCCAGGCTGTAACATTTTTACTAATTGAGTTTTTGTCATCAAATCTTCCACAAATCTTTATTATGGGATTGTGGAGAACAAAAATTAATAAAATGTACAATTTTTTTGTTAGCTGTCGTTTTCGTCAAGTTTAGTTTGAGTACAAAGCAGATGTGGACAGGCTTTGCATTTTGAGATGCTTTCTAGTTTTACTTGTAAACCTCAAAATATAATTCTCTAACCTAAAGTAAGAACCTTAACCTGTAAACAACTGACCCAACTGCCCGATAGTCAGCAGGGCACCGTTCCTCCACTAGGTTTTGAACCTTTCTGCCGAGAACCTCTCCAAATGGCAGATACACAACCTCGGCCATGGGTCCACATCAGTAGATTAGCCACAGCCATAACCTCAGTTGCATCCAGGCAGTCAGTGAAACCATCAATGCAAAATCACTATTCAAACTTTTCTTGCTGGAAGATTTAATGTATTGTCACATATTCCTAACTCTCATCCCACGTTCCATTATACCTGTATAACAATACATTCAATCTTGCACACCTTACCTTCAAGATAACATGTCCAACACCCAGTGCGACCAACCTACTTACCACCACTCAGCACAGGCTTTTGCCTGCCAATCCTTCTGCCATGCTACACCTACCTATCAAACAACTATTTGATCTGCACTGGAGAGTGCTAAACATGAATCGATAGTCCAATCCAGAATAAGTTGTCGCAAACTGGGGTCTTTTTCAGTTCATGCATTATTCAATATCTCAGTCAACATCAAAGGTCTTTCATCAGCCAAACAAAATATTCAGGCAGATAATAGCATGAGAATGTAACATGACGTTATTTGCCTGCAAAAGATGCATCATAGAGCTTCAAGGATCTTTCCAATGATCCCAGGGTATGACACTTGTGGATCTCTGTAAGCACAGTCTGCAAGCCCCTAATGAAGAGTTCTCTTTCCTGAATGGTTTCACTGATAATTCTGTCAATGTGGTGATAGGGGAGTTTGACAGCTATAGTGAAGTTTGGGGATACTTAGAGACAAACGATGATGGGGAATTATTTCAAAGCTGGTCAGATGCAAGACAGTCCCTCGTTCATGATGCAAAACTACCATGTTCTTTCAACAGCAGCAGATGGAGACATGGCGATAACTATACCTGGTGTTTGCTTCAAACCATATTGCAAACCATTGTGAGAAAATTGTCTTGGACCCAATTCCAAACTCCCAACACTGACCTATTGGAATAAAGGCCATGCAGTGGTGGCGCCCCGTGTGGTTCGCTTCCGCAAATGTTTAAACCTGAAAAAGGTGAACTGGGAGAAATTCTCAGTAGACCTGGATTCTGCAATCAAAGACCTAGCTTCCCCCAGTAACTATGATGTTTTTATGGAGATTATGGAAATGTCCTCTTGGAGCAATATCTAAGAGGCTGTCAGATGAATTATGCTAAGAGGATGTCCCGAATCTCGGGACTGTCTCAGGATGCTAAGGAACTCTACACGGACTACACCAACTGCTTCCAGACTAATCCCTTTGGGGATGATATGCCAGAATATGGAGAAAGACTTATTAATGCCATATCAGAGGAGTGGTGAAATAAGTGCCAAGAGTTGATCGAGTTTACAAATATGATCCATTGCAGCAGAAATGCCTGGAAGACCATAAAGATGCTTGGAAATTACTTCACAAAAGCACAACCTCAGTATGAGGTCACAGCAAACCAAAACACTCACCAATTCTGCAAGAACAGCCAAGGAAATCCAGGTCATCGTCCTTGTATAAGTAAACTTCCAAGGCCTGCTAATGATGACACTAACTTATCCAGACCTTTCACCATGAATGATCTCCTACTTGGCATTCAAGTGATGCCTGCAACAAAGTTGCCAGACGTGACGACATCATCTGTGAACAAGTCAAGCACCTAGGACATTTAGCTCTTCGGTGGTTACTAGACATGTTCAACAGTTGCAAGACTACCAACAAGATCCAAAGCTGTGGGGACATGCAAGAATAGTGGTTACAGTGACGTTTGTAAAAGATCACATCAACACCGAGAACTTCTGGCCTATATCCCTGCTGTCACACATGCAAATTATTCAAGAGACTCATCTTAAATCGTCCAGCCCCCTTTGTGGATCGGCATATCATCCCTGAGCAAGCAGGTTTCAGACCTGGAAAGTCCTGCACAAGTCAGCCCTGAATCTCACCCAATTCATCGAGGATGGTGATGAGAATGGGTTGATAACTGGTGCTGCCTTTGTTGACATGACTGTGGCATACGACACAGTCAATCACAAGGTTCTTCTGCAGAAGTTATTCAAGATACCACAAGATGCAAGACTGACAGTGACAGATCTGATTCAAAAGATGCTGGGCAGTAGACGTTTCTTTGTGGACCTCAGGGGTAATCACAGTAGATGGCGTAGAGAGAAGAATGGATTACCTCAAGGCAGTGTCCCTGCTCCATTACCGTTTAATGTCTACACAAATCACCAACCCGTACATCCATAGACCAGGAGTTTCCTGTATGCTGATGATCTCTGCATTGCATCTCTGTATAAATCATTTGAGAAAGTGGAGCAGTCCTTCATTGACACACTAGCTGGATTAACCAACTACTATGCCATCAAACACTTGCGGGCTAATCCAGAGAAGACACAAATCAGTGCCTTCCATCTTAAGAACAGGGATGCAAACTGAAAACTGAATATCTGCTGGGATGGGAGTAAACTGACTCAAGCCCAAGTCAATATGCCTTGGAATTATCCTGCACTGCACCCTCAGCTACAAAGATCATCTTCAAGACAAAGACAAAAGTATGAGCTAGAAACAACATTTTGAGGAAGTTGACCAACTATGAATGGTGAACAGATCCAGGGATCATACAAAGTACTGTATTGCACTCAACCTGTGCTATTCAGTAGTGGAATATGCTTGTCCTGTTTGGGGCCATTCTTCACCTGCGAAGAATATGGATCCAGTCCTCAATACGGCCTGAAAACTATTTCAGGTTGCCTTAAACAAACACGAGTGAACAAGCACTCTTTGCTATGTCGTATTGCTCCACTTTCGATGAGAAGAGCAGTATCCTCACAGATAGATAGAACAAAGCAGGACACTCACTGCATACTCTTTCTACATGAGCCAGCACCGAAGAGGTTGAAGTACAGGAATAGTTTTCTTAATGCTGTTCAGCCCTTACAGCTGCAGGATAAATGATTGGTCAAGGCACCTGCAATCATGATCTCACAAGCTGTCACTTGACCCTGAGGAGTCGCTGCCAAAAGGAGCCAGTGAGACAGACACAACGAACCTGGATGTGTCTCAATAACCTCAGAACCGGAGTTGGACAGTGCAAAGCCCCTGTGCATAAGTGTGAATACAATCAAAATGGTGCAACCGATTGTGACTGTGCCCTCAAACAACGGAGAATCTTTGAGATTGCCCTCTCTTACCAGAGCCTAGCAGACAAGACGATCTTAAGGTTCTCAACTCCTGTGCAAGTGACTGTTTTGCTATGGCTGGGAAAACGTGCAGCCACACAAAAAAGAACAACCTCTGCATTGAACTGTTATTCAAATACTTAAAGTGTTCTTTTTAATAGAATTTCTCCATGTTGCACTCCTGCGTCTCCTAGCAACGACTGAAAAGGTTTTGTTTTTTTTAGGTTTTTAGAAGATCCACATAACATAACTCTGTTAGAAATTGACAAAACACCTTGAAACTCGAACTTTTTCTGTAACTCGTCATATTAAAGCCATGTACCAAGTTTCAGTTAAATATGTTAAACTTAAAGGGTACAGAAAAAAGTCTGAAAACCCACAGGTGGGACGGACAGACAGATGGAGAGCAAACCTGTCCTGTAGTCCCCTCCGCTGAAACCGGTAGAGGACTAATACACAGTGCTCAATATCCTGCATACAGAGTAACCAACTTGTTTGAATATAAAGGTCATGTAACCAGCCAATAAAAGGGAACTAATGAAGGTTGCTAGGTAACGTGAAGTTTGCTGTTCTCAGCCATACTTTTATTTTGTTTCCTTCTTTATAGTGTTAATTTAATTAGACATCATTTCGAGAAGAACACATTACAAACGCTTTCATGCCAGGGCTGCTTTATCCATTTGTCACTTGTTATTCACATGATGTGTTTTACTCTGCCCCATTAAATGGTACAGCTTGTACACACTGCTCTTTTAATGTTAAAGGTGGTAGATTTGAAAAACAGAAATATAACTGAACAATACTTTAACAATAATTCAAATGACTGGAAGATGGTGCAAATGAATATAATTAATCTTGAATAGTATCTTCATATCTCATTTTGTCCGATAATTTACTTAAAATATTCATCTATTCTGGATCACACTTTTTGCTTTTCCTTAGGCAAATGTTCTGTTTAAGCAATTTCCATGGATCAGAACCATATTTGGACAGGTAGCCACACTGTCACCATAGTGCTGTCGGTTAGAGGAGGAAATTGGCACAATGGCCTTATCGTTTGGAAAGGCTGGAATATTTACCATCATTTAATGGTCGTGGATGGGATATCCAACTTAACCTGTTGCTTAAGATGTGTGTGTGTGTGTGTGTGTGTGTGTGTTGTGTGTGTGGTGTGTGTGTGTGTGTGTGTGTGTGTGTGTGTGTGATTGGTTGTTATCTCCATATGCGTTTTCAGAAAGTGGAACAGAGTCCAACCAGGTCTCAAAGTATCCACCTTCGTGTGTGTGTATATGAATATATATATATTTCTAACCACTGACTGACTCACTGACTGGTATTTAAGATCGGTACCTTCCGGGTAACTAAAAAGCTGAAATTTTGCATGCCAATGGACATCGAAGCTGATATACCAGGGGAAAATCACAGAATCGTCAGATAGCATCCATAAATGAAAATATAAATAAACCAATGTCACCTGCAGGGTGACCCGATCTTGCCAAAAGGTGACCACGTGTGACTTCTTTAAGGTCACACTGAGGTGAACAGAGCTGCTATCCACCAGGAGCGACTCCTTGAGGAATATCTGCCTACGAGAGATTCCGATGAGAATCGTTCTACAGAGTAACCATGAAAAATATGCGTTTGCCTCATAACGTCACCAAATGACGTCATAATGTCTCAAGCTTGACATATCTAGAAAGCACTCATCGAGGTGTTCAATTTGAGGTACTACACGATATGGTTCCTAAAACTTGAAAATTTGACCTTGGGGTCAAATATGTTTGACCTTAGGCGCTAACCATGAAGGTCACGGCCAATCGCCACCAAAAATTAATCAGCTGAGCACCAGACCATGAACTATATTCCCATGAAGTTGAAGACGATCCGATCAAAATTACTCAAAAATAAGGGTTTCGTCGACTCCCTGATTTGCGACAGTGACCTTGACCTTTGACCTTGACCTTCAAAATTTTATGCGCTGAAAGGGACCTCTATAGGCCTCTGATATGCGAAGTTACAAAAATTTCCAATGATAACTGTGCTCTGCAGAATTTTTTATACGTGATTACAGACAAAAAATTAAAAAAATAAAAAAATAAAAAAAAACATACAAGCTGACTAACATATCTTGCAAAAACTTCGTTTTGGCAAGATAATAAATGAAAAAAATATTGAAAAAAAGTGCAGGTGAGCAACCTGGGACATTGGGGAAGCACGCGGTTCGTTATTGCCGACAATGTGTAAGTATACCCCGCTAGTGTAGTAATACTTCCTGAAGCAGCAGAAAACTATGACAGCACTCGCTGGAGTGCATAACTCCACCAGGCTGAACAGTTTACGTTTTTTATCCCCCTGATAGGCCGGATCTGCATCCGGACCCAAACCAAAATCTAATCAACTTGTTCTTGTCATCAACCCAAATGATCCACCAAGTTTTGTTATAATCCGTCAACAACTTTTTGAGATATCCTGCCATATATCATTTTTGCCCATCTCTCAATGGTGAGGAATTACTTTAATGTTATAAAAAAAATATGGGATCTGGATCTGGATATCCACCAAAATCAATGCATTTCGTCCTTGTCACAAACCAAACCTGTCCACCAAATTTCGTCCAAATCCATCCATAACCTCTTGAGATATTCTGCTCAAAGACAAACAGACACAAACACACACATCGATGAAACTGTAACCTCTGTCCACCTTCGGTGGTGGAAGCAGAAGCGGAAGCAGCAGCAGCAGCAACAACAAACAACAAACAGCAACAGCAACAGCAACAACAACAACAACGTGCTATGAGGTCCTTTTTCCTGTGTTTCACTTCATTTTACATCTTAATTGAGACTCACAGATGGACATGCTATATGTTTGTGAAGTACAACATGCTACCTTTTGATTAAATCCATCAGCTAAGTGATGGGTAGGCATGACTGGTGCCCCTTAAAAAGACCATGCAGTGCCCCTGCCCATGTAGCACCAGCAGTTTACAGTTGGGATAGGAATCAAACAGAGACTAGATAGCTCAAAGGGAAAAACCAGTACACTGCTCTATTTATTTATTTTGTACACCTCATATTTATCGACATTGCACTGCACTATAAAAAGCCAACATTCATTCATTCATTCATGTCTGTCTGTGTGTCTGTCTGTGGAAAAAAGTCACATGTGAGGATGTCTATTAATTACGTACTGTTTAAATGTGGCAAGGACCATGCCTATGTCGATAAATTATGTAACGTACTATTGGAACATAACCTTTTGACCTTTAGACACCATAGAGCCCTTGAACTGTTGAGACCCTTCGACACTTTAAAGACCCTCAAGACCTTTTAGACCCTTTCGACCCTTAAGAGCTCTTGGACCCTTTGGAGATCCTTTGAACCCTTAACATCCCTTAGGAGGCTTAGACCCTTTAAGAACCTTTTAGACCCTTAACACCCCTTAGATCCATAAGACCCCTCGACATTTTAAAGATCCTTGAGATTCCTTAGGCCCAGTACACCATTTGAAGATCCTTTTGACCCCTTAGATCCTTGAAAAACAATTTAGACTATTAACACACCTTAGACACCTTAGACCCTTAAGACCTCTTACAGCCCTGAGACCCTTTAAAACCTTTAAACCCTAAAAAGACTCTTAACACCCCCTCAATCCTTTATATCCCTGAGATTCTGACAACCCCTTACATCCCTCGACCCATTAAAGGCCATTTAGACCCTTGACACCCCTTTAAATACCCCTTAATACTTTTAGACCCTTAACACCCCAAAAGCCCTTTAAAGACCATTTAGACCCCTTAGTCCCTTACATCCCTCTAGACCCCGAGAGTCTAAGGGGTCTAAAGGCTCAATAAGGCTTCGACTCCTCATGCCCCTTGATTCCTAAGGGGTCTAAAGGCTTAATAAGGCTTAGACCCTAAACATCCCTTGACCCCTTAAAGACCCTTGACACCCCTTAAACCTTCAAGACCCCTTACACCCCTTAGACCCTTTTGACCCTTTATACCCCACATACCTTTTCACCCTTTAGACTCTGTAAACCCCATTCATACCCATTGAGACCCCTTATCCCCATTGTACCTCGACACCCTATAGACCACTTAGACCTTTAAAACCCCTTTAGATCCCCTTAACCTCAAAATACCGATTTAGACCCTTATAACCATGATAGCTCTACACCATTTGGACCCCTTAGACATTGAAAAACCCTTTATACCTCTTAGACCTTTACACCCTTCATACCCATTTAGGCCCTTTAAAGACCATTCGACCTTCTTTGACCATTTTGACACTTTTCAGATATATCGGCCATTTAATCCCCTTTTGGACACGTTTAAGACCCTTTGGACACTTCAAGCCTCTTTTGCTCTTTCAACCTTGGACCTCTTTTGACCCTTTCAAACCTTTGCACCCTTTAGACCCTTTTGACCAATTATACCCCATTCGACCCTTTAGACCCTTAAGATACTTTTGACCCACTTGACCTCCACACCCTTTACACCCCTTCCACCCTTTAGACCCTTTTTAGACATTTTAAGACCCTGAAGATATTTTAGACCCCTTTAGACTTTCAGATACTTTTAAGACCTTTCAGAACCTTTTTAGACCTTTTAAGACTTTAGACCCATGAAAATTTGAAAAGGAATCTCCCCGAAAATCCTTTTTGACGACCTTTTTTATGCACCATTTGCGTCATATCACAACTTGCAGTGATGAATCGAAACTGATATCCCAAAGCAAAACTGATGTTGAAAAATGAAAATGAAACTACTGATCGATGGATCTTCAAATGGGTAACCAGAATGAAACGCTGTGAGAAATACTGACTTTAAATTGCCGAAGCAAAGCTATGGGGATAATAGGGAGAGAGGGCGGGTTGGGGCTGAAGAAGTGACGTGGAGAGGTATACATGCCTGGATGTGGTCAGTTGGCATGGAAAGAACTTCGGTAATCTTTGGTCAGGTGGTAGGCTCAAAACGTGCCTAAATCCATTTCCCAGCCGAGATTCCATAATTCCACTTTTGCTCCCAAGCAGTACTTCAGAGGTACAACAAGCATGGGTTGGAAATCTCAGCAGGTGTAATGGAACGATGTTGCCAAGGTTACCGGCTCCACCCACTGTGATGTGTGCTCACTGAATATCTACGCTGAATTCCCATTTCTACCAATTCACACTCCAAAGAATTGCTCATTTGAGGTGAGAGATCCACAAACTCGTCAAAGACGTATACTTCATTCAATCTGTTGGCTCCCTTGATGTTGCATATTGCGTGGACATCAAAACTTGCTATCCTTAGAGTATTGTAAATTGATACCCTGATTAATTATTGCTTATTTACCCTCAGTTTGTAAAGCAATGACATGCCATTCACCGCACCATGTCACATGTGAAATATGGTATACCACGAGATGTTTAATGTTAACATGATGAATGTTTTTTTTTTCGTTCAGTTATCGGTAGCTCATTTGAAGAGCATAAAATGGCATCAGAAAGTGGCTTTAATAGCACATGGCATCTTCCTTTGTCTCACTTTCCTTGTCATATTAAATTACCTTGTCTTTTGCATTTAGAAATTCTTGACATTTTGAAGAAATCATTTGTTTACATGGTTGAGTTGAACTTTATTTTGGTTCTTCTTCGAGATGTGACAAATGAGTTTTTGGCTTGGAAAAGCTTCCCAATTCATTTGGGTCCTTCACGCTGTCTTTCCTTTCCATGCGATGACAGCGTACCACGACTGATTTTCCTTAATGTCATTCATTCACCCGCCTGATTTAATTGTCATGCAAAACAAGCATCACATGTCTGTTCATGAGATATTGAGATGATATTATGAATGGATTTTTTTTTTTATCGTACGGGCAACAGTTGTTTTTCTCGGTTATCGGTTTGAACAGCAGTTTGCTTGTGATGCCATTCCTGTGGATACAACGCTCTTTTAATGAGTCGAATCCGTGGAAAAGAGCACTTCAGGTGAGAAATTGTCCGATTTAAGCACAATGTTTTTCCAGATCAGTTTCATATTTCAGAGGAATACGAAGCTGCCTCATAAATGATGAAGGAGCAGTGGAAGTGTCCTGCTCCACGGGTGTGCAACATGACCTTGTTGGATCAGACTTTCATTAGTCTTTTCTTGTTGGGAGATTAAACGAAACAAAAATGAGCACTGCCTTTTGATGTTTTTTTTCCTCTTTTTTTTTTTCCTTTCAAAGAAATAATAGCACACATTGTTATTTTTTTGGTTTGTTGTTTTTTCTCCCCCTTCTTTTATTAATCAACTCGCAAATACCACCCGTTGCTTCGCTGACCGGGATACGAAAGGGGTGGGGGAGAGAGAGAAGAAGTGGAGGGAAAGGAGAGAGGAGGGAGGGGGAGCGAGGAGGGGTAGGGGAAGGGAAGACAGTGTGAGGTGAGGAAGGAAAAGCAGACATGCATGCGGTGGAACATTAATTACGATTCATACTGTCTCATCAAAATGATTCTGCAAAGAATAACAGTAAAGATGGAAACAAAATAATGTCTGAAATCCATTTTCGACCAGTCATACTATAAACACGGCCTGGAGACAAACACTGTCCGGACACTTCCAGAGACAAAACCCGCCAGACACATCTGGATACAAACACTGCTCGGACGCATCCGGAGACAAACTCCCATCTGGAGACGAACTCCCATCCGGACATATCCGGAGACAAACTACCATCAGGAGACAAATTATTGTCTGGACACATCGAGACAAACTCTCGTCCAGACATAAATACCACCTGGATGTGTCCGGAGCCAAACTGTCCAGACGCAGCCGGAGACAAACAACGCCTGGATACATCCAGAGACAAACTCCCATCTGGACACATCCGGAGATAATCTCCCGTTGGGAAATAAACACCACCCAGATGCATCCAGAGACAAAGACTGCCCAGATTGGTGCTGAGAAAAACACTACCTGAACACGTCCGGAGATATACACTGCCTGGACATGTCCAGAGGCAAACTCCCGTTCAGACATAAATACCGCCCAGACACATCCGGAGACAAACACCACCCAGACATGTCCAGAGACAAACTCCCATCCAGACATAAATATTGCCCAGACATGTTCGGAGACAAACACCACCACATCCAGAGACAAAGAGCACCCGGAGCCAAGCTGTCCAGTGACAAACAAACTCCTATCCAGACACATCTGGAGATAAACTCACGTTCGGACATAAACACTGCCCAGACATGTCCAGAGACAAACACCGCCCAGACATGTCCTGTGACAAACACCGCCAGGATGTGTCCGGTGCCAAGCTGAGCGGAGACAAACACCACTCAGACACGTCCAGAGCCAAACTCCCATCCAGCCATAAATACCACCCAGACACGTTAGGAGACAAACACCACCCGGATGCATCGGAGACAAGCTGTCCAGAGACAAACACCATCTGGACATGTCCAGAGACAAAGACTGCCTGGACACATCCAGAGACAAACTCCCATTCAGACAGAAATACCACCTGGATACGTTCGGAGACAAATACCGCCCAGACGTATCAGGAGCCAAGCTGTCCAGAGACAAACTCCCATCTGGACAAATATGGAGATAAACTCCCATCCAGACATAAGCACTGCCCAGACATGTCCAGAGAGGACGTGTCCTGAGACAAACACCGTCTGGATGCGTCCGGTGCCAAGCTGTCTAGAGACAAACACTGCTCAGACATGTCCAGAGACAAACTCCCGTCCAGACATAAACACCGCCTGCCACACATCTGGAGAAAACTCCCATCTGGACACATCCGGAGATAAATACAATCCGGACGTGACCGGAGACAAACTCCATCCAGACTTAACCACCCTCCGGATATGGACAGAGACAGAGACAGAGACAGAGACAGAGACAGAGACAGAGAGAGAGAGAGAGAGGTTAGGGGTATGGGAGTTTGCAAGAGAATATGTTATGCTTTATGAACAACACATATACACACACACACACACACCACACACACACACACACCACCACACACACACTCTACTGCATGGCCAATGTCGGTAATTTTTTAGGAATCGGCAGTTAGGAGTCAGTGTTATTACTGACTTCAGTTCATACAGTACACAACCCAAAAACCTTTCGAAGCTTTCACTGAAAAACAACGTTGCATTTATATACACATTTCAGGGATATGGTCACAAACATTAATCTGTATAAACAGCTGCCTTTGACTTTGACAGGTGGAAAAACAAAATTGGCTCAGTAATTTAGAAAACACGTTAATGCAGCAAATGGCTCGGAAATCGGGTGTTATTTCACAACAACTCGCACAGAATGACAGAGTATGCATGGACAACTCACCCAGGATGATGGAGCACGAACCACTCACTCAGGATGACTGAGCACGAACCACTCGCTCAGGATGATGGGGCACAAACCACTCACTCAGAATGATGGAGCACAAACTACTCACTCAGGATAACGGAGCACAAACCACTCGCTTTGAAAGACATGGCATGACAAAAGCGTCCGCAGTGAGTGAACGGTTTGCTCAGAATGACATAGTGTGGTGCTGCTAACGACTGAAGGGCGCTCGGCAAGTGGCTTAAGCACTCCAATTAAATGGTTGAAAAGGAACTGCTGGCCAGGCTGTGGCTGCATACCATATAGGATCCCTTTCACTTTATAGCTGGTCTTCACTGCACATGCAGCAGTAAAAAAATTAAATGAATTCGTTCAAACAATGACTTTATCCACAAAAGAGTTGATGTTTATGTAGAACAACCTGGAAGACATCGCAAAGTTTAATCGCCCATGAAATAAACATTGCAAATAATCTGCCATGTTGCCTGCTCATCTGTGCACGCGTCACGTGCTACATCGTTTGTGGTCCGTGCAAATGTTATAGCTTCATTTTAAAACGTCG
>CM068968.1:26091449-26103009 GCA_035128595.1 Eptatretus atami
AACCAGATTTGCTTTGATTCCCAGTAGAGCACCTCACGAAACCTCCGAAAATGTAGACACAGATCTGGCAGATGCTATGGATAAGCAGTCCCTCTGGGGGACAGGGTGTGACATCAAGCACTGAATACATTGTCATATAACTCAATGAAGCTGGTTAATTTTGGTACATTCTTAATTTTTTTGTTGACTCAATATAATTCTCCAAACAGTAGAACAAGATAAGTTTAATGCTTTGGAAATTTCACATTTTCTTGTGTATATTTGGAGGAGGGAACATAGCTTTGCTTACTTAAAGTGAATAGGTATATAGACTTAGTTGCAAGACTCGTTCTTTCTTTAAATTATCAGATTTCACTCCAGATTTCGACACTTATTTAGTTCGGAAGATATCCGATCCTCAAAACCGAAATAATATTTCGATGATATACTTTAATTAGTCCGTGAGGGTAGATAGTGGAAAATCGTATTATATAATGCATGAAATCCCTCCAATTTCCTAATTTGAAAAGTATAACACTTACAAAAGCGATGTACACAGCAATTTGTAGCAATATTGAACACTCATTCGATAATAGGAGTGAGGAAAGTGAAAAAAAACTTTATCGTTAAGAAATCGTTGTGGCCTGTTCCAAGTCAGGGCATGGTTGAGCAGGCCAAAAAACATGGTGGCTTCAGAACCCATCAAGGTTACCCAGGAGATGCCATAAGACTCCAAAGAGCGAGGTGGCCGAGGATGCACCTGATAAAGGATATAATTAAATAAAGCAATTAATTATCTTCAAAATGGATGTTTAAATTAACCAGAACATTCCATTTTCACTCTTGCACTACCTTGGAGTTCCCTTCCTCGGCATGCAAAGTTTCACGCTGCTGGGTTTTATGGTTTTGGAGTTATGGAGGACACACACACACACACACACACACACACAACCATTAATTAGTATAGATAATGTGAAATGATGCTCGAGTGCCTTCACACAATCATTCCATCAGACAGGCTCCCATGCTGCTTGATTCCTTTCTTGTGCTTCCATTTTCCTAGAAAAAATAAATATTCTTCATCTTTAATTTTTATTTTATTCTCATGAACTAAAATGGAGATTTTTTTTTTGTTATACCATTTAAAAAAATCAAACGAGTACAGCTTCAGTTTAAATTTAATTATCATGGAGTACGATAGTACTTCATATGGAGGGATTGCATGGGATAAAAAATGGCCGCGCATTCAAATGTGCACAAAATGATTGTAATTGCTATCACTACTTCCATTTTGAGAGACAATTTGCGTTTTATATACTTAATGAGGATTGGGATTGAGAGAGGGAGGTGGCTGGATGATAGGCAAACAAAAGAGAAGACTGTATGCAGGGCCGATACAAGGGTATTCGGCGTTCTAGGCGAGCTTTCAGCTTTGCGCCCCCCCTGCCATACTCCCTACAATCAACTTTCGAAAATGAATTTTGTGCGTTGGTATGAATAAAACTTCTGCATGTATAATTACAGATTCATTTTACATGAGGAAGGAGACTATGTTCCTGATTGGGCAGGTGGTGGACAAAAAAATGGAAACACCAATGTAAAGTAACTTAATATGGCGTTGGGTCACCTTGTGTGGCCAGTACAGCCTGTATGCGCCGTGGCATAGAGTCCACCAGCATCTGCAATTCTGCAAGAGGGATGCGGCACCATTCTTCCACGAGAAAGTCAATCAACTCACACCTGTTTGATGAAGATGGAAAACGCTGTCTCTGGCGTCTTTACATAATATCCCATAAATGCTTGATTGGGTTCAGATCTTGTGATTAAGAAGACCATGACATGTGGATAACATCAGTGTCATGCTCATCAAACCATTGGGTGACCACACGTGCTCTGTGGATGGGGGCATTGGGTGGCTCTCCTCTTTATTTATTTTTTTTACAGATAACCACTGCAAAACTCAAAAACAGTGCCCACGTGTACGGTGAAAGCACAGAGCATCAAAAATACAAATGAGAAAATAATAATAAAACTAAAAGAAAAACAAGGTGACTCAATCGTACATACAAAACAACATTATCATAAGTATAGTGTATTAGATTTTAAGATGTTTGTGTGCTCTGGAGCAGAAAGCCTTAATCCCAGATGTTGTTGGGTGACCTACAGTGGCATCTGGTAAACTGTTCCACACTGGTATTATTGCGGGCATATAGGAGCGGTCATACTGAACAAGTGACCAATGACCACTCTACGTCTTGCCAGTAAGACGCTGCACAGCATAGCTTCCAAAGGAAGCACCTGCTCTGGTGAACCTTGATGGAATCCATGAAAGAGGTTGCATGGTCTTCAGAAGTACTGGAGCTTCTTCTGTGTGCAGTCTGTACATCTGATCCAGACCTGCTACAGCTATCCTGTGTGGTAGGAGATCGTTTGACCTCCTCCACCTCGTGAGTGGTGGAGGCCAACGGGCCGACCACGTGTCTCGTGGTTGCAGCAAGTTGATCGGCATCTCAAGGAGATGGGGATGGGTCAGGCATGTCCTTGTAATTGTCCACCAATGTCCTTTTAATTTGTGAAAAAGTACATTTTTGTTTCCAAATGTCCTTGTCCTGAATGTGATTTAATATATACAAGCTCTGCCCTGAGTAAGCCTGAAATCAATGTGAACAAGGGAGGGGTGGTTACTTGATGAAGGTTGGTGGATGATGATGCAAATCCACTATTTTGCGCACATCATTCATATTTGGTCTCTTCTATCCACAAAATCAAACATGGTGTTCGGGATTTTCATTTTCTAAATGTTTGCCAGTCTTCCTCCTTTCATTTTTCTTTAACGATCCCAATTATTCTCACCTTCTTGTGGGGTTGGCCAAGGAAAGTTATTGGCTCAAGTCTTTCACGAACTGGCTGGTCAGGATTCATGTTCGACTGAAGGTTATTTGGGTAGGATTTGGATTTTCTCTTTTTTAGGATATCAGCTATATGACTCGCATAATCTTCGTGAAAGACACTCGATGGAGCAATCATGCTTAACGTCCATCTGAGGGACGGCAGATCTTGTGATGCAACCTCCTCCCGACGAAGCACCAATCCGACAGTTTTATCAACATCTGGAATCGAACCGAGGCACTATCTGCTCAGACCTTCTAAGAATCTTCTTGCATTGCATTAAACTTATGTGATTTGAAAGCAGGTGTAATATTGCACAGAATGCATTTTTTAAAGGTATTTCCATCATTAACGCAATATGAACTTTCAATCTAATTTGTGAATACTTGTCCAACTGAGATTGTTTTGTTCATGGTAACTTTAACCCATCTCTACATTGCGTTGCTCATGATGTAATCTACATGACGTGTGGGTTTTGTTTGTCATGTATACATACATCTCTGAGCATGCCTTGAGTGTCGGCTTGACGTGTTCAGAGAGTGAAGGTGCAGCCTTTAGGGCTTTAGCAGTTGCTCATAATTCTGACATGTGACCTGACAAGATGCATCATTATTTCAGGGGAATGACAGAATAACTCTGAAAAAGTTTACTTCCTTTTAATCTGGGTTCCTTCCCCCAAACGACAATATACTACCGTCCTGGTGCTGCATAAAGTATGTTGTCCTTAAATGGTGACTTTGAGCCGGTTGTTCTGTCCCCCTAACACTTGTTGGTGGATATTGAAGATCCCACCAAATCTTTCAAAAGAGTAGTTATAAATTATGTGCCAACTTGTAAATCTGTTCTCTGGTCGCAATGAATCGGAGTCACATCCGGACTTCAGTGGTGATGCAACAAACAGATCAAATTCACAATTAATTCCTGGTCAGATATGCATTCAACTGTTGGATACATCACCCAAATGTGCAACATGTTTTGCAGAAAAATTCAGTCACCAAAGCATTTTTGAAGGTCTTAAGTGTTCAGTCATCAGACATGTGAGAGAGAGAGGCTTGCACATTGCGAGATACGAGAGGCTTGCAAGAGTCAATCGTAAAATCCTAACGTGACAATACACAAAGGCTCGATTTTCCATTGCAGGGTCATTGCACATGCGAATATAAAATAATTTATTCTTCACCCTGAAACACTGAGCTAGGATGTACGTGTTTGTTGAATTTGTTCGAGGTGTAAGTTGAATGTGGCAATGCAACATCGGATTGCTTCTTTCTGGCCTAGTAGCTGTAAAAACCTGTTCTGCAAACGTGGAGTCATTGGCTATAATTACCATATGTTCTTCCTGGAAATACCTTTATAAGGGGTGAGGCTGAGTGGTACCGAGCTGTCCACGACACTCCTCCACCACTCGCAATCACCAGCCGAAATAAATTGTCTTTCTCACTTTCTGACATCCCTTTTCACACAATCTTTCCATCACAATTGCAGTCCACCACATTTTCTCCTGCCTCGCTCCTTCAACACATCTGCTCTCTTTGGAAGTCTATTTCCCCCCATCCGCATGAGCTGACGTGCACATTTCAACTGTTTCTTTACCAATCCTCCCGTCAAGCTCATCTGCACACCCATCTCCTCTCTAGCTTCATCCATCTTACTTCCATCTACTCTACTCACTCCTGCAATGGGCCGACAGGAATGGCCTGGAGGCATGTACACTCACCTCAAAGCTGTCTAGTCTGGGTTTGAATCCCGACCCAGCTATAAACTGTCATCCTGATGTTTCACAGGCATTAGGGTGATTCATCAATGTGTGTGCCATCCCTCAGATGGACGTTAAATGGGTATCCCATCTGCCAGCATTCATTGGTGGATGTTAAAGGTCCCACGGTATTCTTTGTGAAGGGTAGGCGAGCTATCGCCAGCACCATGGCCAAATTCCGAATTCCTGCTCATACCAGCAGAGGGGATTGCATCAGCAGCACAGCCACATCCTCAGCCAATGATGCTACGCCGCAACCTTGCACATTGCATCTGACCAGAGAAGACTCCTGCAATCCTCCAACTCCTGTTGTTCTCACAGATCTGCGACCTCTATTGTTGCTGCTCTGCGTGTTAACACGATCTCAGGACTTTCCGTTTCAACTTCCTCAATATCTTCCTGTCCACCATCAAACAAATCCTCCACGCATTTGCACCCACTTGTATCTTCCTCCAAACTACCATCACCGGACATAGTTCAACCTAGGTACACAAATCCATTTCCCTGACTTATCTCCTCCCCCTCTGACCTGATGTTCAATTTCTCTCTCTGCTGTCTGACCCGCATTACCTCCATCCACTCCAGGCTCATCTTCAGCCTGTGCTTCTCAAAAGCTTCCTTCCACTCCTCCAGCGTCCGAGCCAAGGGTGTCCGAGGAAAACATTTCATTCAACTGGAGATCGTAGCATGGCTGTTTAAATGCATTTCTTGTTCTTTCCCATCAGTAACGCACGACTTCTTGCGATTTTCCCATTCTCTTAACCTTACGACCTTCGATGCAATTCTGCTCGTTAGCTATTAGCATCCAGTCATAATTACCCAGTTGATCGCACATGCACATCCTTATAGATAGGGTGATATTGAGATACTAAAGTGGAATAGCCTCATCTCAAAAATGAACGATTGATTTCCTTCCTTCCTTCCTCTTCCCTCTTTCCTAAAATCAAGAACATTCAGAATATGTTGGAAGTCATTTTTAGCATTTTGTAGAATCTACTACTTAAGATCAATAATTCAATCTTAAATGGTAAAATTATTTTCGTTGTCATTTAAACACTGAAAAATTAATTTGCTGGCAAAAATGGCTGTGGTGTTGTGGTTGGAGTGTCTGCTCTGAGCCTGGGAGGTGGCTTGGCGAGTCTGACCCTGACTGGTTCACACCAAAGACTTTGAAAATGGTACCTGCTGATTCCTCGCTTGACGCTAAGTATTTGGAGACAAAGTATGGATAAATCCCGTGGGTTAGCATCCCCTTTCTCCCTAAAATTTCCCGCTGACTGCTGAAAGAAAAGCGACGAGATGTCACTGCCACCACCAAGGGTGCACGCACAGGGGCTGTATTTGTCTTGTCAAATTATGTGCTGTCTGGCATCTTTCTGTTTGCTTTTCCGTGTGATCTGTGCGTGCCAGCAATTCCACGAGCCTCAGAAACAGGAGATAAATAAATAAATAAATAAACCAGACAACAAATCCCGCCATTTAAGGCATAAAGTTATTTTGGGGATCAAATTTAAATTTGATACATCCTTAACCTGAATGTTGATTATAAGGAATAGAATAAGGAATATTTTAGTCTTAGTTTGAAGTCAATTAAACCATTTTTGACGAAGTTATGACCGTAAAATGATTTTGACCTTTCAAGGCCACGTAAGGTCAAGGTCATGGTGTCAAATGAAAGCCAATAAAGGACTTGATATATGTCTTCCATAGTAAACACGCATATTCCTAACCTTTTTTGATTTATAATGGAAAATATGTAATTTTGACCGATGACATCATAATGCTTGAATGTGATAACTGTTGTTTAAATCACGGGTACTTGAAACTTGTAAATTATGTTAGTCTAGAGCTGGCCGCGTATGTCTGTAGAGTGTAGATTGTTAGATTATGGCCTGTAGAATTAATATTTATTATCCATCTACCCACACCTATCAAACATGTGTTATAATATATCAAATAATGTTGTATTTTCGTAACCATGTTTTAGTTTTAATGGAAAATTTGTAATTTTGACCGATGACCATGACCCCCAAAACTTCGGACCCTACCGATCTTCACAAATATGCATTTTTCACGATAGGAATGGGTAGGATTATAAGTGACAAATAGAATAAGGTTCACTATAAGCTTAGTTTGAAGTAAATCAGATCATTTTTGACGAATTTATGAGCGCAAAACGATTTTGATATTTTCGTGACCTTGACCTTGACCTTTGATCCAATTGGACCCAAAAGTCAATGGGATCGTCCAAGGTTCATTGCCCACCTGTGGATTAAATTTGATAGTGTTTGCTAAAGCAGTTTTGCCGTAAAGTTGCTAACAGACAGACAGACAAACAAACAAACAGACAAAAAACAAACCGGACGATTACAATATCCCGCTCCCTCCCTCCGGGGGGCGGGATAATAAATAAATAACCTCATACCCTCTCTGGAAAGAAACCTTCTAATATCTGACATTCAGATGAGTGATGTATAAAGGTCAGCTGGATTACTGCCGATCTTGAAAGATGGTTCAAAGGTAACGCAACACCCTGACCACATATCTCCAATATCAGACTAGCTAGTGGTACCTTTACCAACTACAACCAGGTTTTTGGAAACTTGAAACACACCAATGATCCATCCATCCATTGGGACCTTACTCTGTGCAGAGCGTTGGTGCTGCCTAAGCAGTCTCCTTGGCTATTGGACACAACCCTGAACAGGTCACCGCTCCGCCACAGGATACCAGCATTCTGGCACTCATGGTGCCGACCTCAGAAGGATGACAGGCACATCAACCCCACCTGGTACTAATTCAACAGAGGAGTGGGATTTGAAATCAGGATCCTAGGATCCCAAGCCCACCACCCTGACTATTAAGCCAACACCAAGCATGTACACCGTTGATGGACACCTCTAAAGACTGATATTATTTTGCAAAGCTTTGCAAGTGCCATGCAATGAAGTGACTGCATACCCAGCATCACACACAAGGCAATGATGGAAATGATTAGGTCTCAGCAATTACATATTGCAACCACATGGTGCCCCTCTCACCCCTACACCCACACGCTCCCCTTGTGGGAGGGTACTTGATGCCTTTATGTTTGAATGTTGCACAATGATATACGAAGATCCATAGGTGGTCAAAATGTTCGAGCTGAGCCTTTCTGGCTTGTTGGTGATGTCCCAAATTTTGAATCTGAATAGGATGGCTGATTATAGTGATGATGGAAATTGAATCTCAACCTGAAAGCGATGGAGAATCAAAACTGAGCTGAGACTTATGTGGCTTTATCCCACTATAATCCAAACAAAACATTGAATAGCTATTTATTTTTACACATCCACTTTGTTGTGTAGATTCTCAGCATTTTTGCCCCAAGAAGCATTTCACACATGGCTGCTCCGAATAAGAAAGACCTTTGGCCGAAAGAGACAGTTAAGAAAAACAACGCATTTTTCTTGTCTGTGCCGAATCGCGATGTTCTTTTTTCTTTCCTCGATACGCAATTTTCGATGTGCGTGTGTGTGGAGGCAATTTTACACGCACGGATGCCTCGTCGCTGCCGACCTTTGCTGCCTGGGTCTGCATTCCGCCCGCAACTAGGCGGTCCTGGAAGTAACAGATGTGCATTTGGGCGGATCATCGCCTTCGGGATGCATTGCTTGTACCGGCGCAAGTATGATTGTCAACAGATGCAGCGATTTTACACCTTTGCATGGGACTTGATTTCCTGCTGCACCTGCAATTACTTAATTTCCATCACGACTGTAATTGCGGTTTATATCCGAATCAGTTGGGTCACCGGTGACGCTGATCACATATTGTTCTTCGCAGTAGTGTGGCTTTGTAACTGGTGTTTTATTGATGAGCAATCGTTGCTTAAAATAAAGATGAATCTCTGTGCCAAGTATTAGAGTGTGGAGATGCCACTCGTAATGACGTCTTGATGATTAAACAAATTCTGAAAGTACTGATTTGAATTCCATCATGGTGTAATTACACAGGAGTAGTTTGTCAAGGAAATTTAGAAAGCTGGAAACAGATATATTTATCCTGAAAATGCATAACATTTTAAACCATTTTTTGTCATCTATTTACATACATATCCTTGGTGGAGAACCGATTCCAGTGAAAAATCAGAATTTCTGTATTTTTATGTTGTTTCACTTTGATTGAGTGCAAGGGTCTATGATGTAATTGTAATTGTTATTACCCTGTGCGTGAAGTAAAAAGCGGAGTGAAGCAATAATTGGTTCATTTTATCTGTCTGTCCACAGATGTCAGCCTATGATCGAGGAACAATTTGATTTCAATTGAATGTTATATTTTGAACAATGGAGAACATGAATTGGAACACGAACCTATAGCTTAGCAGTGTTTTGGCTCTAAATTTGGAGAATTGTACGGAATCTCGTCCCTAGAGTGCAAACACATAGAGGAGTGAGGCAATTGTTTTAGTTAATCTGCCTGTCTGGCAGTCAAGCAAAATAGAAAATCATTCCAACCAGGAAACTTACTGTTTTTCAGGACGTCATAAAGGATACAAACAACAGGCATGAATAACGAATGTAACTAGAAGGACACCCGGTAGAGTGCATATCTCCCTCTGCCAGGCTGATTAGTTGACGTTTTGTATAACCACTGATAGGCCGGATCTGGATTCGGACCTGAACTAAAATTTAACCGGCTTGTTATCATTGCCCAACCAACTCATCCATCAAGTTTCGTCCGAATCCATTCAAAACTTTTTGAGATATCTTGCTATATATAATTTTAGCCCGATAACTCATTGGTGAAAAATCTCTATAAAAATTCTTGGATCCAGATCCGGATTCGGATCTTCACCAAAATGGAAACAATTCATCCTTGTGACATACCCAACCTGCCCAACAAGTTTTGTCCGAATCCGTCTACACATTTTTGAGATATCCTACTATATGTCATTTTTGGCCCAATCTCTCAATGGTGCAAAATCAGTTTAAAAATTCTCGGATCCAGATCCGGATTCAGATCTTCACCAAAATCTAATAATTTCATCCGTGTCACATACCCAAGCTTTCCACCAAGTTTCGTCTGAATCCGTCTCCAACTTTTTGAGACATCCTGTTCACAAACAAACAGCGGTGAAAACATAACCTCCATCCACCTTAGGTGGGCAGAGGTTACGAGTTAAATAAGGTGGTGTAAGAGATGGTGCATCAACGATGGAAACTTCGGAATTTTTTTCTTTCTACAACCTTTAAAATTTAATTTTTTTTATTTTATTTCAAATTAATTATGTATCTGAACACTGTTGAGCACAATCCACCCTCTTGGCACTTCCAAAAACCTCCAACTTAGCAGTACTTAGACAAAATATGATGCTATTTATGCCATCACGACAAATCAAATGTGTCGCATGTGCTCTCAGCGTTGTGGAAGATCGAGATTCAAACAAAATTGCAACTCGTAGGAAATGTATACCGTGCCTGGAAACACAAAGGCAAGAGTTGAAAAGACCCTTGGTTGCCACCCGCTTGTGTGTGGTCACCTGGTTGCACCTTGTGAGTGGTCACGAACCCCAACCAAATGATGATATCAAAATTTGCTGGTAGACTCTTATCTATCTCTCAATAAACACTTAGACCAAAAATCAATGATAAATTCAATCTGGCAGTTCCAGCACTACCTCAGTCGTGACAATTTGACTGGTGTTGTGCTGATTGACCAATTTGGCAAGGATAGTGACACAGGATGATCCATTGTGTCTGTTTTTTGAAGCAAAATGGGATATTCAATGTCCATTCGCGACTATAGATTTGTGAAAGGACAATATAATCATTTAATTTCTTCGGATAGTCATAACATTGAAACACTATACCAAAAAAGAAGGTTCCAGGAAGAAATACATTTTTCTATTCCATGTACAACTCTTTTATGATCTGCTTAGTATCTCACTCAATAGTTGTTGAAAATCATAATTCATTTTTGAACATAGTTTGCAGAAGATAAGAGCAAGGCATACCAGGGACCAATAATGCAAACTTGAAACAACAATATGAAGATAAATAATGGCTCATCGCAACAATTTATCAGTGTCTGTATGAACCATGAGTGATCGGAGGGAGACCCTGTTTAACTTCTGTCGAGTACTCATCTCTTCATCACGTTGGGTTGCAGGATAGCCGACAGAGGGATGCACATTCACCTTTAAGCTGTCTAACCTTGGTTATAATCTCGGTCAAGCTGGAAACCGTCATCCTAGTGGATCACATGCATGCCGATACATCAATGTGTGTACCTTCCCACAGTTTGTCGTTTAACTGTCTGTCTGTCTGATAGTTGTCGTTGGATGATAAAGATCCAATGGCGTCTTTTATAAAAAAAAGTAGGGGATTTATCCACGACACACTAAAAACTATAATGAGCAAACAAAGATTCCATAAACTCACTCAGACTTTTTTCGGATGGTTATATCGTCTGGATTTTCGATGTACTTACATTCTCATTGTACATACTTTACAGACGTACACATTCTAATTCTACATACTTTATAGATATACTCACATTCTAATTGTTACATAACCTGTCACTACCAATAAAATAATATATAAACGTTCTTTCCACATTAATAATTGTACATACTTTATAGATATACTCACATTCTCATTGTACATACTTTATCGACGTACTCACATAATAATTGCATATACTATATAGACGTTCTCACATTATAATTGTACATACTTTATAGATATACTGCACATTCTCATTGTACATACTTTATCGACGTACTCACATAATAATTGCATATACTATATAGACGTTCTCACATTATAATTGTGCATACTTTAGAGATATACTCACATTCTCATTGTACATACTTTATCAACGTACTCACATTATAATTGTACATACTTTATAGATATACTCACATTCTCATTGTACATACTTTATCGACGTACT
>CM068968.1:26128413-26179144 GCA_035128595.1 Eptatretus atami
GACATTAGATCTGTGGAAGGGAGAGGGATGGGGCGGGGAACACGGGGAATACAAGATGGACATTAAAGGGACTTTCAGGAAGGAAAGCAGGTAATTTGAAGGAGGTGGGCTTGTGTGCATTATCGGGGGTAGAAAAGATCGAGGATTTGGATGGGGGATGATAAGAGGTGGTGGTGCGTGAAACAGTGTTTTGAAGGCCTGGAGGGAAGAATGGGATTGAATGGAGTGAGGGAGTTTATTCAAAGGCAGGAAAAAAGAGGAATGAAAGTGTGAAGGTGAGCAGTGATTCGTGATTTTGGTAGTTTTACCAGAAGGGGGTTTTGGCGGACCTTGAGCACCCTGCGGAAATGTGGTGGGGACAAATCGCAGAGAGAGCAAGGGGGGGGGGCTGGAGAGGAGATGGTAGAAGACAAAGACCACTGACCAGCCTGCAGTGAGAGGGTGAGAGGCCCAAAGACATCCTCATTGTGGGAGATGCCAATGATCCGAAATGCCTTGGTTTCCACAGTGTGAAGCCGGTAAAGCTGGGAGGCAGGAGCACCAGCCCAGAGGGGAAAGCAGTACTCCATCAGGCTGCAGCCGAAAGCTTTGTAAGGCCTAGGTCACATTTGCCACGGCGGCCGTGGGGTCTCCAAAATCTGCAGCCACTAGCAATTATACGGCGGCCGCAGTATTTCCACGATCACACAATGTAGCAGTCACATATGTTTTATTTTTCGGGGAGCCGCACGGCGTATTTTTAAATTGTGGAGACCGAAAACGTGGGGGTGCCGTACGGTCTTTGATTTGATGTCGCACGGTGACCTTAGGGCGTCGCTGCGGCGGCCATAGAATTTTCAAGGCAGACGCAAGGTAGCCGCCAAGCGCGACCGCAGGGGGCCGTAAGGCGAACGTGCGGCCAGACGGACGGTAACGAGTGGGTATATATACCAGTTCTTTTTTTTTTACTGAAATAAAAATATACCAGTATATATAACTGAATATACTATAACTATAATATAACGTGGTGCCCCAGAATCCGAAAGCCCCTTGTTTGAACAAATTGGAATCCGAACAATTTTTTCGAGAAAATTTTGCCCTAAAAACCTAATACATTTTAAAAACCGAACACAACGTAGCGTTCATGTTTGTTCACGTGTCTCCCCCACCTGTTGGAGCCGCATCTTCGCTTTGTCATTCAGTTCGTCGGTGGAAGTCCTCGTGAAAGCATCTCTCGTGTGTCGATCGATACTTTAGGCCTCAGTCACATTTGCTCTACGGCAAGGATACGGCGGCCGTACGCCCTCTGAATTGACAGAAACGTGCGGCGGCCGCAGAGAAACTGAGGTGGCCTCAGGGTGCCCTACGCCGTATGGCTATATTTACAGGTCGTAAGGTCGCCGTGGAATTATAACGCGGAGTTATAACTTTTTTCATTTCTACGTTCGCCGTAGAAATTCGACAACCGAAACAAAAGAACTGGTAAAAAAAAAATAATAATAAATAAATAAATAAAAAAAAACAAGTGAAATCCTTCAATACAGCGCGTGTGGTGAATCAAATGAGTACACTAATGTTAAATATGCAAGTTATGCTTTTTCAGTTGAAAAACAATTAAAAAGCGTACTTAATATTTGAAATGTAAAAATCTGTTATTATTGTGATAAGCACCTTCATATACAACATAAGGAATGAAATCGTTCGATACAGCGTGGCAGGAGGCCGCAAAAGAATGATAGCAAAGAAGAACTTATTAGAAGTTTACCGATTTCTTGATATTCATCACAAATTCAGGTCCAGCCTTGTAGACCATTGCAGTTGGAAAAGGGCTGAACATCACATTGAGTGCGTGCTTCGCGATGCGGCACCCCCGCGTGACCAGGACAGCCGATCACAGTGAGATCACATTCCCACGGAAATCAAATTTTCACAAATATCGATGAAAGACTCCGCGGATGAAGAAAATGTCGAAATCCGTCACTAAGCTTTTTAACGTTGATCAAAAAAGAAAATCGTACAAATTAAAATAAGGAGAAAAATATTATTATTAATGACGCAGTGAAGTGATTCGGGTTATGAAACAGATACCTGCTGTTGCAAGTGGATCCGAGGAGAAGAATTCCTTCCGTCCTCCACGTTTCAACCAATCAAAACGACGCATCGCCTTTCCTCCTTGGTCATTACCATCGTCAGAGGTTATCGCCACCTCTCCACTACTTTGACCAATCAAAGCTCGCTCTGATCCAGAGCTTGTCAGAATGCAGCACGAGGTACATCGCCGAACGTGATTGGTCCAATGGTATCACGTGCCGCCTGAGGATTGGCGATGCAGCATGTGTAAATCACGAAATGATTGGTCCAGTCCTGTTTGCTGGAATCCTCGTGCATAACACCGCCCACACAACACACGTGGTGTCCTTTGACCAATCAGGAGCAGTGCAGTTACAGTATCGTTTCCTTCAGCTCGATTGGTCTTGTCCTGCTCGTGATGTTTTCCGTCTTTTTTTTCGTTCTTGTTGTAAGTAAATTTCAACTACTAATGCATGACGAAACACTTGTTTATGGCTAATATGAAAGAGAATGATGGCATAAGAAGAACTTAGCTTTCATTGTGCCGCCACACTGTGCCGGTTGACTAGTCATGCTTGTGAGAAATTGTTGTTGCTTCCCTGTGGCTCCGCCTACGCTGAGCCATGACTACGTTTGTTGAAAAACGGCGGTGAGCCATGACCACGCTTTTTGAGAAGAAAAATGTCGCCTTGCTTTGTGCTTTTTTGCCCGCTGCGATGAAAAAATGCGTTTTATGCCAGACTGTGGCCAACAACAGTGTGGAGTGATGCATTTTGTTTATCGTTCAACACCAGAATTTGTACTGTGACTTTATGTCGACATGAAACAGTTCGATGCTCTCGTTTTACGACGAACTTCGACAATTGTGTTACAACAACAACCTATAGGAAAGAACTTGCAACTTTGATGTGTAGACAAATGTAAGCTCTGCGGTCTATTCTAGTGACTCTAATTTGTTATTGAACCGTTACTCTGATCAGTGATCTTGTACATGTATAACGATCACCGTAATATCTGTGTCAACTTACTAGAACATTTTATTTTTGTTTTTTTACAGCGATTACACTAACTCATACCCAACGTCAAGAATAAAGAACTCTAAGCCTCAGCATGGTTGTTAGACGTTAAGTTCATTGGCGGTTGGGGGTTAGCTGTATGCTATCCGGTCCACACCGGAGAGGCAGAACAGTAATCGACTAGGCCAAGCACCAGTAATCGACTAGGCCAAGCGACAGTAATCGACTAGGCCAAGCACAGCACCAGCAAGCGAGAAACGTCGTCCCCGGCCCGTGGAATCCAGTCCATAACCAAACACACTGTCCGCAGTGTCACTCGACGCCATCGTCCAGACAATCAACATGTCAGAGAAGTCACCCAGAAGTAACCGATCAGTACGATCATTTCAGGCTGGTTCAAAATCTTCAGAACTGTCTAACATAAGTTCTATGTTAGCACAAAAACGTGCTAAAGCCGTTGCTGCTAAAGCTGGCCTGCAGTACGAGAGACAAGCGGCTGAACTACGCAAAAAGCAAGCCTTGGCCGCCGCAGAATCAGCACGAATTCAAGCAGAATCAGCACGAATTCAAGCAACAATGGAGGCTGATTTAACCCTACTACAATCTGAAAAACAAGTCGCCGAGACTGAGGCGGAGTTACAAGCCATTGAACAATGTATTAGCGAACTTGAGGGTGGTAATGGCCGCCCGATATCAACCTAACCAAGGAGACATCAGCAAAGCGCACAGTACAGTATGTGAAGATCACAGTTATCCGCAGTGTTACCAACTGCTGACTTTATCGCTACTGACAATATGCAAAATTTGCAACCACCGGCTCTTACGCCCAATATCGCCAGTAATTTATACCAAGCAACAACCAGACACCCTGATCACCCCTTCTTTCCTGATTTAAATAACCGAGCTATTAACGCTACATCTGTTCCCACGAGTAACAGACATTTAAATCACAGTTCAAACCCTGCTGTGACATTAGACCCGAATTTGCCTCATTTGTGCCGGTACACACAGCAAATAATACAATGCCTATGATCACTGACTTTTCACCAATATCTGCTGAAAAGAGATTTGCTGTTAACACGCTTGAGTACATTCAACGACACCCCAGAAGCATACACAGTGTGGAAGGCAGACTTTCGCAGCGTTGTGAACGATATTGGTGCCAGTGTTAATGAAGAGATTGACCTCCTGATTAAGTGGTTAGGTCCACAATCGAAGAAACACGCCGTCAGCTTAAAAATGTCAAATGCCAACAATCCATTTCTCGCGCTTCAACGAATATGGGAGCGCTTAGAGGAGCGATTTGGCAGTCCGGAAATGGTGGAAGCCTCAATCAAACATAAACTTGCTTCCTTTCCGCGCTGTCAAACAAAGACAACAAGCAACTGTATGAACTGTCAGATACATTATATGAAGTGCTTTTCCTCAAAGAAGATCAAAAGTACGCCACTCTTTTAAGCTATTTTGACTCTTCATCAGGAGTACTCCCATACTCAATAAACTGCCTTACAACATACAGGAGAAATGGACAATGCATGCGTCCAGGTACAAAAAGAAAATAATGTGGTGTTTCCTCCTTTCTATGTGTTTGCTGAGTTATCAAGAACCTCAGTCAGGTACGCAATGATCCTAGTTTTGCGTACGAAAGTAATGCCGCACAGAGCAGCAGTCAGAGTGGATATAGACAGTCACAGGTAAACAAACTTCCTGCACATCGCACCCTCTTCTCCAAGAAGACAGACATTCAGCCAAATTGTCCTTTGCACAATACTGCACATAACCTCAACGACTGTCGTGCGTTCAAATTGAAGTCACTTGTCGAAAAAAGGGACTTTCTGCGGGAAAATAAGATATGTTTCCGGTGCTGTGATTCAACTGACCACGTTGCAAAGACATGTAATGTAAATTTATCCTGTTCTGTGTGTAAAGGCAACAAGCATGTTACAGCAATGCATTACGACAAGCGGCAGCCCTTAAGAGCCCACGGTGATCCCAACAGAGCCGCCACGCCAGCCAATAAGGCGTTCGCCAATAACGGCGGGGAGCTACCCGTCAACGTTCCGAACTCAAAATGCACACAAATTTGTGGTGATGTGTCCCCGGGTAAATCATGCAGTAAAACAATTCTGACCAAAGTTTACCACAGTGCCAATCCAAACAAGTCTATCCATGCCTACGTATCCTCGATGACCAGAGCAACGTCACGCTCGCCAGATCAAGATTTTTCAAATCGTTTGATGAATCCGGGGAAATATTCCCTACAACCTTACGTCATGCTCCGGGTCAGCGCAAATGGTTGGGAAACGTGCACATGGCTACATAATAGAGTCCATAGACGGTAACACAAAATACAAGTTCCTACGTTCATCGAGTGCGATGAGATTCCAAATGCCCGTCACGAAATAGCCACGCCCGATGTCGCCATTCATCATGCCCACCTGTCTGTTATTGCTGCAGAAATCCCGAGATTGACAGCGACGCCGATATATTAATTTGATCGGCCGTGACATTCCAGAAGCGCATCATATTTTGGAACAACGAAGGGCCCGAGAGGATCTCCATTCGCCCAGAAAACAACTCTTGGCTGGGCGATAATCGGTGAAACTTGTATCGGCAAAGTTCATAAAACAGGTGTTCCTGTGGTGAATAAAATTAACTTTTTGCCGGACGTCGTCCGTCAATTTCCCACCATGTGACAATAAGCTGTTTGTTGAAGAAATTGTTACCTGCAAAAACGACAATTTTTCAGACATTTTCCAAGTGAATAATATTGACAACAAATCTGGCCTGTCCACTGAAGACAGACAATTCATTTCAGTAATGGAAGATGAGATGCATCGGTCACCTGAAGGTAATTGGGTGGCACCGCTGCCGTTTAAGGCAGACAGACAGCGGCTACCTAACAATAAACCGGAAGCCATCAAAAGAGCTAGTTCCTTGCACCACAGCCTCATTAAAAACCCAGCAGACGTTGCTACAAGACCCATCGCAGCGTCAGACCTCACCTCTAGTAGCTGGCTTCAGGGCCGTCACAGCGACACGACACAGACGTCAACGAACGGAACAGTTCCCACTGTCAAAACCCGACAAAGATAAGAAATTCGGCCGTCTGCCAATGTCAAATCGACGAACATTTCTTCATCCACAAGCCTTGGTACAGAACGTTTTAAACGGTTTTCCGACTGGAAGAGACTTGTCGGCGCTGTTGTCCGTTTACGACATATCCTCCATTCGTATAAAGCCAAAACGAATGCAAAGGGTGGCACGCCTGCGTGGAAGGTAAAAGTGTAGAACAACAGAAACAAGCAGAAACATTTGTACTTCAACAAGTACAATCGGAAGCCTACGCAACGGAGTTACAGTGTTTGAAATCAAACAAACCTCTGCCAAAAGACAGCCCATATTCCGCTAGATCCGACGTTGAATGCAGACGGGCTGTTGGTTGTCGGGGGAAGACTAAGGCGCAGTGACTTACCGGCTCAAGGCAAAAACCCCGTCATAGTCCCTGGAAAACATCACGTCGCTGTCTTGCTGATACGTCACCACCACCAACTGTTTTAAACACCAAGGCCGACTACTGACAGAGGGAGCTGTCCGCGCAGCAGGTTTTTGGATCACAGGCTGTAAAAGGTTGTTAACTTCCCTCATTCACCACTGCGTCACTGCCGCAAGCTGCGTGGACGCCCACTCCAGCAGAAGATGTCAGACCTCCCCGTGGATCGCGTGACGCCCGCGCTGCCCTTCACGTATGTAGGCTACCGACGCCTTCGGCCCGTGGAATGTCCTGACCAGAAAAACAAGAGGTGGTTCAGCCAGTCGCAAGCGCTGGCTATACTGTTTACGTGCTTAACCAGCAGAGCCATACATATTGAAATTGTGGAAGGGATGTCCTCTCTTCTTTCATAAATGCTCTCAGGAGATTCCAAGCCATACGCGGAAAAGTGGTACAGTACAGGTCAGATCGTGGCACAAATTTTCTCGGCGCAACAGACCCTCTACACATTGAGCCATTAACGTGGAGGAAGGCCCGGTAAAAGAATTCCTGTACAACAGTGGTGTGAAATGGCTGTTTAATCCACCCCATTCTTCACACATGGGGAAGTTGGGAACGGCTAATCGGTGTGTTAGACATGTTCTTGAATCTATGATGGCACAGTTGCTTCGAAGGATCTAACCCACGAAGTGCTGACAACATTCATGATGGAAGTAATGGCCATTGTGAACAACCGACCACTGGTTCCCGTGTCTACCGATCCAGATTCTCCTTTCGTGTTATCTCCCAACATGCTATTAACACAGAAAACGGGGTCGCCTGTTGAACCTTTCTACGACGCGGACATCAAAGACATATACGGTATCCAGTGGAAAAGAGTTCAACTCCTCGCAGAAGAGTTCTGGCGCAGATGGCGCCACGAGTACGTCCACTCTCTCCAAGTTCGACGGAGTGGATGCAAGACAAACAAGAAGTGAAGGACGGGGATGTTATAATCCTCAAGGAAAAGGATTCTGTCCGCAATGACTGGCTGTCGGAGTCATCACTCAAGTCTTGCCCGGCTCAGACGGCAGGATTCGCAAAGCCGTCATCCGCGTTGCCAAGGAAGGGAAGATTGTGTCATTCACACGACCTATTAGTGAATTGGTCGTGTGCTTCCCTGTGTGTTAAATGAATATGTGCAGTGTTCATTAGTGATATGTTCCAACGGATCAGTGATGCCATTTTTTTGATTGCTTGTTTTTCTAATATATTTGTGTTTGTGTGTGACGTCTCTAAAGACGTCAGGCGGGGAGTGTGCCGCCACACTGTGCCGGTTGACTAGTCATGCTTGTTGAGAATTGTTGTTGCTTCCCTGTGGCTCCGCCTACCGTGAGCCATGACTACGTTTGTTGAAAAACGGCGGTGAGCCATGACCACGCTTTTTGAGAAAGAAAATGTCGCTTTGCTTTGTGCTTTTTTGCCCGCTGCGATGAAAAATGCGTTTTATGCCAGACTGTGGCCAACAACAGTTGAGTGATGCATTTTTTATCGTTCAACACCAGAATTTTGTACTGTGACTTTATGTCGACATGAAACAGTTCGATGCTCTCGTTTTACCGACGAACTTCGACAATTGTGTTACAACAACAACCTATAGAAAGAACTTGCAACTTTGTGTGTAGACAAATGTAAGCTCTGCGGTCTATTCTAGTGACTCTAATTTGTTATTGAACGCTTACTCTGATCAGTGATCTTGTACATGTATAACGATCACCGTAATATCTGTGTCAACTTACTATAACATTTTATTTTTGTTTTGTTACAGCGATTACCACATAACTCATACCCAACGTCAAGAATAAAGAACTCTAAGCCTCAGCATGGTTGTTAGACGTTAAGTTCATTGGCGGTTGGGGGTTAGCTGTATGCTATCCGGTCCAACCGGAGAGCAGAACATTCATCGTTCGGCGCGAAATGCCAAGGTGGGCGGAAATGACGTCTTTCGTTCGTTCGTACATGAGACATACCTGCCAACCTTTTTTGAAGGAAAAGCGGTAGGCTGGGTCACACGCATCCCTCGGGGGGTCCGGGGGCATGCCCCCCCGCAAATTTTTCAAAAAATGAAGCAAAATGGTGCAATCTCCTGCATTTTGAGCCCACATTTAGCTGAAATATATCAACATATTTTAGGGTGAAAAAGAGAAACTTACATGGTTGATCTACTCACCAATCTTTATTTTTCTAAGACATCATGATCATCAGTCAGGTTTCCATAAATTACTCACTGTCCAAGCTCCATGTGTGTGCCCATACATGAACACAAGAGTTTACATAAACTCACCGATACATCTTTATGAATGAAATGACTGGCCACTCTGATTTCATACATATTTACAGTTTACCTCACGCGAAGCCTTGATACACTTGAACTCTGTTGTCCAACTTGTTTCCGTAATCATTCATTCACAGATAACGCCGATAACCACCGATTCTGATTCAGCAGACGTGAACACGTTTATTCCAAAAGCAGCCATGATCACACACACACAACACCAGCTGCGCATGCTGCAATGCAAGAAGGCTTGGGTGGCCGTGCCGCTCATGACAATGATAGTTAAAGATCAATATCGTTACACAACTTGGCTTAAACTCGTGACCCAGCGTGGGGGTGGTTTTTTCTTTCTTGGTATTTGCATTGTTGTCGTGCACTGAAGCGATGAGTCCTCTCTGTTAACTGCAGTCTTTGATCATGAATGGGAAATGCCAATGGCGCGTTTGTCTGGAAATGAATGCCCGCTGTTTCCTGTCATCCCATTTGATTGGTCATGCTTAGTTTGGAAGCAATAACCAATCGCTGACGAGATAAGAAATCAAGTTCAGGCACGAGTTTTGTAGAATGTAGAAGCAGCCGCGTGTAATACGATCTTGGCAGTGAGAAACGAACGCAAACTGAAAAAACACTATTTTTTTTCCAATAATAATTTCCAAATGCGGTATGTCTGACTAATAAAATCGGTAGGCGTTGGGAGCTATAGAAAATCGGTAGGCTACCGCGCAATCGGTAGGGTTGGCAGGTATGCATGAGAGGGAAGCGTTTCTTTCCGTCAAGCAATACATTCAATGGTTTTCACATATATAAACACATTAGTTTCACAAATTTCCATTGTAATACTCGGGTATTTCCGTCAATTGTCGCCATTTCCGTCTAGGTTACGCACTGCATCTACGGACGGCCGTCATTGGCTGTCTTGAGGCACGTGAGGGGGGGGGGACACCGGAGAGGTGGGAGACGTGGGAGACGTGGTAGACGCCGGCGGGACATTTCAAACTCGTGCAATTGTATACAGCGCACGCGCTGTAAAAATTAACCCATTCGTTACCGTCCGTCTGGCCGCACGTTCGCCTTCGGGTCCCCCTGCGGTCGCCTTGCGGGCACCTTGAGGCAACCTTGCGTCTGCCTTGAAAATTCTATGGCCGCCGCAGGAACGCCCTAAGGTCACCGTGCGACATCAAATCAAAGACCATACGGCAACCCACGTTTTCGGTTCACAATTTATAAATACGCCGTGCGGCTCCCCGAAAAATAAAAACATATGTGACTGCTACATTGTGTGACCGTGGAAATACTGCGGCCGCTTTATAATTGCTAGTGCCCGTACATTTTGTGACCCTCCGGCCGCCGAGCCAAATGTGACAGGCCTTACCTCGTGTTTTCACCTTCATTTTGGATGTTTGTTTTTTTAATCATCTTGTGTTTTAATTAATAACAAAAAAGCAATCCGATCACGTGGTGTGACGGACTGTCGGGCAAGGATTGAATTTCACAGCAAAACCGGTTGTAATTTGGAATATCCATGATTACCTCAGCCCGATGCGTTTGATGAAAGTGATTGTGGTTCTGGGCATCATGTTTGATGAGCTGCCCTGGGGGCAGCGCTCGCAGAGTGCGCGAGCGATCGGAACCCAGGCCGGAGCTCGAGCTGTGTGAACCTTGGATTGGTGATTGTACCAGTTTACATACAATACACCGCCACCGAAGGTCATTTACTCATCCTATTTTACCTTAAACATGGGGATTTCAGTTTAAAGTGTCTTGAAAGTGGGTTTTCTTTGGGTCCACGAACGGATTAATTCACTCCATTATTTCTTATTGGGAAAATATTTTTGGAATCCGAACTTTTTGCAATTCCGAACAGCCTCCTGGAACGAATTAAGTTCGGATTCTGGGGGCACCACTGTGTATAGGCAAACACCTATACTCCGATCTCTAGGCAGCGCACGGTGGACGCACGGTCGACGCAGACTGCCACGGAGGCCGTACGTAGGTGCACGGCGGGCGTAGGGGAACCATGCATCGACCCTGCGTTCCCGCAGGTAGTCACACAGACCGCAAGGCCCATACGGCGACCGTATAAATAGTGCGGCCGCCGTAATTTTTGGGGGTTGGGAAATTCATTTTTTCATTGAGAAGAGCTTACGGCAGCCGCACGAATAACGCAAGCCCACCGTACGGTCGACGTGGAACACATCTACGTCATAGCTTGGCTTCGAATTGCTAGGCAACGTAGAAATGAAAAAAAGTTATAACTCCGCGTTATAATTCCATGGCGCCCCTACGGCCTGTAAAATATAGCCAAACTGCGTAGGCTCCCTGAGGCCACCTCAGTTTCTCTGCGGCCGCCGCACGTTTCTGTCAATTCAGAGGGCGTACGGCCGCCGTATCCTCGCCGTAGAGCAAATGTGACCTAGGCCTAAGTGGTCAGGAGCTCAGGTGGGCCGAGGAAGGACTTTGCACGATGGAGGTTCCCAGTCAGCGACTGGCTTTGGAGGTGAGGTTTGAAATGTGGCTTTCCCAGGAAAGGTCATGGCAGATAGTGAGACCCAGAAGCTTGAAAGAAAGGACTTCTTCCAGAGGATTGTTGAGAAAGTGGATGGGGGGGGGGGTTTAAACGGTCCTTTCGGAGAGACAATGTGAGAGTGTGAGATTTGTCCGGATTTAAAGACATGTTCCACGTGTTGGACCAGTTTGTGATTTTACTCAGATCTGCAGTGAGTGAAGTAGCTGCTGCTTGCCGGTCTGAGGGATGACCAATGGAACGGCAGAGGGTGGAGTCATCAGCAAAGAGATATAGAGGATTTTCCAGAGAGTCGGAGGGATCACTTGATGAAAACCAGAAAAAGAACAGGGCCCAGAATGCTACCTTGAGGAACTCCAGCCTGGACAGGAAGAGGGGATGAAAGAACTCCATTTAGGGCCACACGTTGACTGCGACAGGAGAGGAAGTCTGCGAGCCATGAGTGGAGATAGCCTTGGATACCATAGGAAGAGAGTTTGGTAGGGCAGGGTGCCAGACCGTGTCAAAAGCACGTGATATGTCCAGGGATACGACTCAGATTTCATGTCTGGCATTGAGGACCTCCATCCATTGTTGGGAGAGCAGAAGCAGCATATTCAGGGTAGAGTGGCCTGGTCTGAAACCAAATTTATGATCCGAAATCAACCATTGGAGAAGAGGAAGGACTTCTTCTGTTTTCTAACCATTTCCTAACCGTTTCAAGCCTTGTTTCCTAACCTTCTGGATCTTGTTCATAACCTGAACTATCTAGCTGTGCAGAATTCTGCAGCATTTACATGATGTATCAATGCCAAACTTGGAGAAGGATCTTCTCGCTTTCTCAGATAGCCCAGCCACATAGCCCGTACACACATGGAATGGTCACTCATGTCATATTTTCTTGAGCTGTGTCCTGTTGTTGTTCGCCAGACGTGATGTTGTTTTTGTTACTTCCCGCTTTTAAAAAAGACCATCCGGGGTAACCACACTTACTGAGAGCACTCCTGATATTCATTCTCCTTCACACATAATTTCCCCTCCTGTGTAGTCAGAATAGTATCTGCATGATGAAAAAGAGTGTGAATAACCTATAATTTTGGATCAGTGCATGATGTGAATCAAACTGTAAATGCTGGTTGGTATGTATGGGTTTCGTGTGAACCTTGCAATCAAGAAAGGCTAACTGGTCATTGTTTTATGATTCCTGTGTGAAGTGGATGTTCACATCCACACTATACAGGTACTTAAATAATTATTGCTGTTTGCACTTCTTCAAAACCACAAAGGTATCAGCTACCGACCTCAACCACAACTTAGGTTTGGAACCAATGTAATTCTCCAGCACAACACTTTGAAACTATTCCGTGTATACATTGGTAACAGTTGGTGAGATGGGGTAGCCCAAAGCACAACCATATAATATTGTTGTCTGGAAAAATGGTCGCTGTTTGTGAAGTTGGTTGAGTTCAAGCATAAGGACACCAGATCCACACTCTGATCCACATGAAGGCGAGTACATTATTTAGGAGTGCTGTCCTTTTCAAGACATTCACGAACTACAGAAACGGCATCTGTTATCGGGATGGAGGTAAACAGAGCACTGACATAAGAAACAATGGACTCTTCTTCCTCAACATTTAGGTCCTTGGTCATCAAAACAAAGTCTTCAGTATTACGCACATGATGATCAGACAAACCAACCAAAGGGTGAATGATCCTTCCTCCAAATTGAGCAACATTATACGTGCAAGAGTCCACACTGCTAACAATAGGTCTGAAGGGAATCAGATCTGGTTTGTGTATCTCAGGAAGACCATAGAAGGCAGAGATACTCGGTTCTGTAGGTGGAGTGAGGAATAGTTTAGTTTTACCACTGATAGCACCCAATGAGTGCAGATTATTAACCATGGATTATACTTTCTTCCTCAAGTAGGATTGTGACCTCTTCCTCAATTATACAAGTAGGATTGTGACCAAGCTTCTTCAATGTTTTTTTTTGGTCCTCTAAAAGTCTAAAAGACTCACACGCTTATCAAGATAGTTCTTCACCTTAAAAAGGACTAAACATCTGCCTCTGTCCGTTGGTACGATCACAACATTCTTTTCACTGGCGAGGCTACGTATGGCCAAGTATTCTGCCTTTGAGATCTTTGTCAGTATCTTTCCGAAACGAAGTGAAGTGCTGACATTGAAACGAAGCTCCTCCACTTGTACAGAGACATGACAGAAGTAAATAGACACGATGATTTTTAAAGAAATTATTTATTGAACATTTGAATTACATTTGATCCATTTTAATGCATACACTTGTATTTGGTAGACTTGCCATTTGCAGATTTCAACGCTTTTACTCTTTCAGGCAGAGAACTACCGAGTTTCAAAATTTTCTCTTGTGGGATTTCTGCCCATGCTTCATGCAAACGGTTCAGCAATTCTGCCCATGATGTTGGTTTCCTGGAATTTTTCCGCACAACTCGATCCAATATGGCCCAGAGGTGTTCAATGGGATTCATGTCAGGAGACTGACTTGGCCATGGAAGTCGCTTGATCCCATTTCTGTCCTGCCATTCTTTGGTCTTTTTTGGAGTGTGGCATGGCGCTCCACCTTCCATGAACAGAGTGTTGTTTTTGACCAACTGACCAGTTTTGAAGACGGAGCGAAGTCCATCCTCAAGGATAGAAATGTGTGTCATAGTGTTGATGTTGCCAACACACTCCACAAGCTCTGAGCAGCCAGCGCTCCAGATTGCTCCCCACACCATCACTGAAAAATCACCGAGTTTAACAGTTGGCTGCAATTGGTTGAAAGAGAACTCTTGACTGGGAAGTCTCCAGACCCATACGTGTCCACTGTCAGAAAATTGAGCAAATTGGGACTCATCTTAAAACAATTTGTTTGCCCAAACTCCAAGGGTCTGGTGGCCATCTCGTCAGACCACTTCTTTCTCCTTTGAATGTTGGCTGGTCTAAGAAGAGGTTTTCTCCGAGCTGCTCTCCCATAGTAGTCCAGTTGATGAGGGTACTACATGGCAGTTCTTGAGCTAACCTGGATATCCTCTGCCACATCTGCTGCCTTGCAAGGGCCCTTTCTGAGGGCCCAGGTCGACCAGAACGAGAAGCTTTGGATCCCTTGCCTTCGCTGGTGAATTGCACAATCACCCAATTGACCATAGAAAGCGGAATGCCAAGGTTCTGTGATAGCTGATGTTGGCTGCCTCCACCTTCCGATTGGCCAACAATTTGTCCTCTTTGAAAATCGCAAAGGTCGTTTGTTCCCTGGGTTTGAGGCACAGTTAATTGTCGTACCAGACCCAGGAAGTCGTTTCTGCAAATAAATAGTTGAATATTAGTACATATCACTGAGTAAAACTTGCTTTAAACAGATGAAATGAATAAATTTAAGGTGTCTATTTACTTCTGTCATGTCTCTGTACCTCATTAAGTTCCGCCGAGTGAATGGCTGACTCAGTACCAGCTATGTATTCTGAAATAAGAATGTTGTCAGGAGTAATGGCATAGTTAAGATCCTTAAAAAGCACTGAAACTTCACCCTCAGACAACACTCTTTTAGAAAGATTTTTCACCAACACATCGCGATCTCCATCTCCATTCAACCAACTTTTGGCACCCAGCTTCAAATCCAAAAAAGTCCTGGATTCATCACACAATCTAAGAAACCACAACAAAGTCAACATGGTGAATTTTCACACGTTCATGCCGGATTAGCTGCGCATGCACTTCACTCTTTCGAAAATAGTGAGGAACCGTCATGGAAATGTTACGTGACAAAGGTTGAAATTGATCATGCAGAGCCTCAAAATGAAAGTTAGTTTGTTGAATTATTTCACTGAGTAATTTCCTTCCAGCCTCATGCACAATCAAACCAACTCCGTGTCCTTTTACGGTGCTTGAAATCCTGAGGCTTTATGGGATGATGTAGTTGTGGCGACATCTGATATTTAAACGAAGATGGTTTTGGCAATTAGCAATCTTCCGTGCTGTCTTTTCAAGCTCTTTTTTTTTTTACCATCCTAGAACTTCTCGTCCGAATTCATTTTAAACTAAAACGACACTCATGGAGCGCATAGTTTTGCCCCGAGTAGTCATTCTGAACAAAAATGCCATCGTTAACTGAACACCCTACTATTATGGCCCTCTGTTGTTATGGCCCATATACCCGTATCATCCATACACCCTATTATGTCACATACTTTCTTGCTATGGGTTATGAACATCATAAATTTAATTCTTCATCACAACAGATATAAGAGTTTCTTATTTTTCGGATAAAGATTTCAATTCAACCAATTATGGCTGGAATACCACTTCACCGATGCCATCATCGTTATCACCCTTTATACCATATAGGGAGTTGATAACATATGCCAAGTTTCAATTTTTTCATTGAGCGGTTTGGAGAAAATAATGTCCAATTTTTTTTCCTTTAATCCAATATGGCTGCCATACCATGTGACTTATGGCGTCAGGGTTTGCAATATAAAATTCTCCATGGGGGATCCCTCCTGTATTTAAAGTTTCGCATCGATCAGGCAAGCATTTGCAGAGGAAAACATTTCCAAGGCAAAAATATATCGACGTGCCGAACACACACACACATACACACACACACACACACACACACACACACACACACACACACACACACATTGGTATTACTGTACTCATATCCCCTTCGGGGCGACACTCATAAATCGATGCAGGTTGTTGTTTATATATTCATTGTGAAATTTGCCATAAACAGACTGAGAGACATTAAATATGAAGGTACAGAGAAAAAGAAGAAGAGGAAAAACTTGCAAAACCTTCACCTCGTCCTGAAACAAGGTAACCTCTTCACAGGATCATTGTGCAGGAGGGGGTAACTTGGCCAGGCAGAAAAATAAATATTCATCCAGTCAAATTAAAGCTATGAAACACCTGCTCATGGTCACATATCTTTTCCCCATATCTCACAGGATTGTGAGTTGGACAGGCGACCATGATGGTGGGGAGGAAGATTGAAGACTTGACGTCAGGAGGAGATTGATGCCTTAATTTTGGGATGGGGTGAGGACCTGGGTTTGGGGTGGGGTGGAGTTAACGAGGATATCAAAGATCATGGATTTGGATTGAGGACGAACTGAGATGGTGGTGAACTGCTGTCTTGAAGACCTGGGGGGAATAATCAGATTGAAGAGAATGTGGAAGTTGGTTCGACAGGTGCGAAAAAGAGTAACGGATGAGTGGAAGTGAGCAGTGATCCTGGATTTGGATAGTTTCAGCAGAATGGGGTTGATGGCTGCAGAAACCTCAGAAGGAGGGGGGAGGGGGGTGGGTGCGGTGGGGTGACAAAGCACTGAAAGAACAGAGTGTGCAAGACCAGAAAGGAGGCAGAAGAAGACAGAGACAACCGACCTGTCTGCGATAGCGAAGTGATAGGTCCATAGACTCAGCTTCATTGCGGGAGATTCCAATTATCTTGAAGGCCTTGGTTTCCAGGGCATTAAACTGAGCAAGGTGTGAGGCAGGGGAGCCAGCCCGAGGGGACAGCAGTACTCCATCAAGCTGCAGATGAAGGCATTGTAGGTGGAGAGGAGTTCCGGTGTGCACTCGGTAGAGCGCATACCTCCACCAGGCTGAACAGTTTACATTTTGTATCTCACTGATAGGCTGGATCTGGATCTGGACCTGAACCAAAATCTAATTAGCTTGTTCTTGTCACCTAACCAACGAATCCACCAAGTTTTGTCATAACTCGTCCAGAACTTTTATGAAATATCATGCTATATATCGTTCTTTACCCCAACTCTCAATTATGAAGAATCACTTTAAAAATTAAAAAAAAACGATAGTATCTGGTTCCGGATCTTCACCAAAATCGAATCCATTAGTCCTCATCACACACATAACCTGTCCAACAAGTTTAGTCCGAATCCGTCTATAACTTTTTGAGATATCCTGTTCACAGCCAAACAACGAGACAGGATAAAACACAACGGTGCCCACCTTCGGTGCTGGAGGAAATACCAATTATCACCTGTTATTCTCTTTGCCTAGATCGCAAGGATTTTCTCAGACGCTTATTAATGCCAAATGTTTGACAGGTGTTATTTTATTATGTACATTGATCTCAGGCTTATAGTGGAGCGTGTTCATAAATCCGAATGTAAGACAAAGGCATTTGTCGACATCTGTCCTTTCGGATGAATTACAAGAACATTCATAGACAATGGACAAATACACAAGATATTTGGACCTCGGTTCTGAGCTTCATTATGAGCCATTGCTTCAGACGGGAATTTGCTAAACAGGTCAACACAATCGTTATTTGCTCTCCTGGACTGATGTTCAGATATCATCACAAGTATGACGTCATGATGGGTCTCACTACGCCATGGAGACTACACCATATCTTCAAGAGAATGTTTTGCATAAACTTGGGAATGAAGACAATAAAATTATGTTGACATTAACACACGATCGAAACAGTTCATTTTGAAACCACAAGGGTTCTGAGACCACATATTGAGCAGGGGTCATATTCATATGGGATCGCCAGTGATGAGACACCCTGAACAACCAGTGAGCTCTCTGGGACCTCTTCATATGACAACCTGTTGAAGAGGTAGCAGTCGTAAAAGTAAAGCTGCTGCTATGACTTCCTTTGTGGGAAACCTTTAAGCTGGCTATCCTATTTCCATACATGCACTTGTGGTGAGAACAGACTTGACAATGTATTGTTATGTCAATATCAGGTCAGATCATGAACGATGCTCTATACAAAGCGTTGGTTCAGCCAAGCAGTTTCTAGTTTCGGGTTGGAATCTTGAACCAGTTGCCATTCCGACACAGGGGGTCAGGACAGGAATTTGGAATTTGATCAGGGTGCCGGTGATAGCTCGCCTACTCTTGATGAATGTGTGTGTGTGTGTGTGTGTGTGTGTGTGTGTGTGTGTGTGTGTGTGTGTGTGTGTGTTGACTTAGTGGTTATGGTGGCTGGCTTGGGATCCTGGGGTCCTGAATTCGATTGACTCAGCCTGTTATCCTTCTGAGGTTGGTGAAATGAGTACCAGTGTACTTGTATTGGGGCACAACATCAGAAGCATAGTTGCACCCCAACAAAATGATAGCTACCCAGCACCAGCAGCCAAAGTGCTATACGCAAGAAGAAGTGTGTGCTGTAATGGGATTATGTAGTGGGGCATGGGGGAAGGAAGTGGGGGGTGGTTGGCTATGTAATATGTAAATAAATCTTTTTAGGACATCCCTATTTACAGAAGCAGGTTAGTATTTGTCCTTTCATCTGTTTCCTTCCTCAGTAATTGCAGGTCACTGTGGTGCTATGAGTTGAGATGTACTATTGTACTTGTACAATGTGACAGCCAACAGTGAATGAAATAACAGTTTGGAGAGTCCATAATCACCAAAATTGCAAAAACCATTTGCCTTTTGACAAAAACCTTCAGTTTGTTTTACATTTTTGTTTTTCCCCTCTGCGCTGCTCGAAATTTCGATGATTATGACGAGACAATCACAAAGCGAGCGAACAGGCTCACATACTCATCCAGTAAAAGATTGCATGTATAACGGTGCAGCTTTATTTGTTATATGCATTATCTGACCTCACGAGCCAAATTTGTTTCACGTTTCTCATTTTGCAAGCTTCTTGTTGTGAAACGATGATTCTTTTCACCTTTCACGTTCAATATTCAGGTGATTATTTTGGAAATTGCAAGATAATGATTGAATCTGCGCCGTCGGACTGTATACTCCTTTGTGTTCGAGACTGGCACTTTAATTTGAATTTTTTTTTCTCCCATCGACAATTATTACAGCTCTGTATTGCCTTCTAAAAGTCAAGATACACTTTTTTGTTGGACATTCATTCACTAGGATTGAAATTATCCAATTAGACAGATCCGTTTTGAGACATCAATTCCTCGGTTAAAAATTGGAGCATTGAGCTTTCGATACTCCGAGAGATGTATTAAGATTATTGTTTTATTATACAGCTTAAATCAGTGCACTGTATTTCCAAAGAATCACTTTGTATGAAGAATACTTGATGTGAAAGTTTCCAAATGGATGCAGCTGACTCTAACTTGATGAATCTTTGCAACAGGCCGGTTCCAATATTGGATTTGTATTGACAAATGCATTCAGGTGGGTGGCATAAACAATTTGCCCCCCAAAAATCTCCAGATCAATGGAAAATTCAATTCACGAGTAAACTCCACCAGGAAACCTTGGCACCCAACCTAGCAATGGAGAACTTCATTTCATTCCCAATCTGCAGGAGAAACGTTATCAAGCGAGAGAGTTCATAGATCACCTTAACCCCATGCAGTCTTGAGAAAAATGACGTGGGAAGGGTCTTTTCAACTCTAGCTTTTAATTTCCAAGCACGATCTATATTTCTTGAGACTCACGATTTTGTCTGAATCTCGATATCCCCCAACGCTGAGACGATTAGCGGAAAATTTGATTGGTCGAGGTGGTGTAAAATAACGTGATACTTTGTCCAAGTACTGCTAAACGGAGAGCTCGTGGAAGTGCCAAAAAGGCTACTAGTGTTCTACAGTGTTCAAATATATAATTCAATTGAAATGAAGTAAAACTTTTGCAGGCTGTAGAAAAAAAACAAAAAAAAACACAACAAAAACAACAACTTTACCACTGTTGATGCAGCCTCTTTTACACCGCCTTATTTAAAACGCGAAATTAGTTATACGTGCCTGTTGTTTGTGTTCTTTATGACGGCTTTAAAAACAGTAAGTTTCCTGTTTTGTAATTTTTTTTTCAATTTTGGTTGCCAGACAGGTAGCAAGAGTAAAAAAAAAAATACCTTACTCTTCTGTGCGCATGTGCTTTCGGGAAGAGATTCCATATAATTTGCCAAATTCATAACCAAAGTACTGCTAAACTGCAGGTTCGTGTTCCGATTCATATTTCAATTTGTACTCTACAGTGTTCAAAATATAACATTTAATTGAAATAAATTAGTTCCTCCATCACAAACGCAAATCTGCAGACAGACAGCAAACGAATTACTTAACACCTCTTTGTGCTTTGTGTGCGTGGGGATAATGATCCTCACTGTTGTAGAGGAAAGTAAAAAAAGCCAGTTACTTTTTTTTTGTTGTTAAATTGCTTTTTAAATAATAAAAAGTGACAAACTCTCCCAGCACGTTACACTACAGTCTGCAGCAGTTCCTCCAGAGAAAGGAAGGTGGCAGTTTGCAGCAGTTCCTCCATAGTAATTGCGGGCTTGGTGGAGGGACTGCATGTTCCCATTCCCATTGGATTTGTGTGTTCAAGTGGAGAATGCAAGCTGCTTTTTGGTGATTGCCACACTACACCCATCAGTATACTGTGGTCAGGATGTCAATTAGGACAGTTGGAGGCGTGAAGGGATGAATTGGCCAAAGGGACATTGCAGTATGCTGAGGAAGGAATTCCAGGGACTAACAATATCAGGAGCCGATGAAACAGAAATATGGACCAATCTGTGACTGGGATTGTGGATTTCAGGCCTCACCATTCTGCCTTTCTGAAGTTAGTAGGAATCTGATTCCCAAAATCTGCTTCTCATAGGTATGTGTAATCTCAGTTTTATACACCTCAGTTCTAGCCTTTTCCATCATCTAATACCTCTGTCCTACCCCAACCTGCCCATGTCACACACATTCTTACAGAATCCCATGCTTGCTTACTCTTCAATTCTAAGCTGAACACTCACCATGGTCTTTATCATTCTATTCTCTTGTCTGTGGAATTGACTCTCAGTGTATGTTGTCTCATACCTCTCCTTCCACTCCTTCAAGATTGCTGCCCACCATCACGTCAGGCTTTCCCCCTTACCTACACCTCCTCTCTTCTACTCTCACTGACCACACCCCTGCCCCACCCATCTTCTGACGCCCCTTTCCTTTCTGCCACTTATCCACTCATGTGCTGTTACCCTCTGATTCGCATTCTATCTGTGAACTTGCTGCCCTTTGTCGTTTTGATCCTCTACAACTAAAGTTTCGAAGTAAAAAAAAACCCCACAGCAGTGGTGTACAAAGGTTAATACAGTAATGTTTCACCGAAACTGAACTTTGTTGCTTTGACTTCATATCAAAATGCTGTGACCAGATTTCACGATGGTTACTCCTCGTCTTCTTCCTCAAATACAATAAAACCATAACTTAAAGCAAAAAAGAACCAATCAGATTCAATGAAATCACTGCAAAAATGTCATCCCCAAAATTAATCACAAAACCAAAAAACAACTCAGCATTAAAAATAAGTAAAGAAAATAAATTACCTGTATAAGAAGATAAACCAGTGTGACATAATGTTATAACAAACTGGAAGGGCACTCGGTACAGTGCATATCTCTGCTAGGCTGAGTAGTTTACATGTTGTATCCCACTGACAGGCTGGATCTGGATTCGGTCCTGAACTAAAATTTAATGTGCTTGTTCTTGTGAAGTCACCAACTCATCCACCAAGTTTCGTCTAAATCCGTCCATAACTTTTTGAAATATCGTGCTATAATATGTCGTTTTAGCCCCATCTCTCAATGGTGAAGAATCACTGGAAAAATTCTAGGCTCCAGATCCGGATTTGGATCTTCACCAAAATCGAATCAATTCTTCCTTGTTTCCACCAAACCTGCCCACAAAGTATTTTTCTGAATCCGCCCATAACTTTTTGAGATATTTTGTTCACAAACAGACAGACAGAGAGACGGGCGTGAAGACATAACCTCTATCCACCTTCGGTGTGGAGGTAACAATAGAATCATTACAACTGGGGATAAATAAGAAATGGGCAAAAATTATAAAAAGGAAACAGAAACAGTATAGAAAAGAGAGAAAAGGAACGAGAAGCTGCTCTTGTTATCCTCAATCTCATCCTGGTGATGTCCCTGTACCTGCTGCATCATTCTTCTCCACACTCTGCCATTGCCCTCCTCCAATGAAGTTGACTACAGGGTGCAGGAAAAAGATGGGACAGATATCAGGGTGTGATAATTCTGCAATGGAAGGTAATTTTATTTATTTGTTTTCAGGTTGTCTCAGACGAACTGGGCATTAGAAAACAAAATTATTCCTCGGGTTGGCAAATTAGACACTTTAACAAGTAGTATTAGTAGTTGAGCAGTCCTCCTTCAAATTATATTCGATGATTTTGGCACAGAGAATTCAGAAGACATTTCATAGTTTGTGAGGCACCATGAAGAAAAGTAATAAACAGATCTGTGTGGCAAGCTTCTGTGAACAAGATGGGGTTATATGCCACACCGCAACATCGTGCATGGAACTGTTGCAAGAGCATTTTCCTGGAAAGATGATTTCCAGACTTGAATATGTGAATTGGCCTCCCAGATCTCCTGATCTCAACCTTCCTGATTATTTCCTGTGGGGATATTTAAAAGACAGAGTGTACAGGAACAGGTCACACACACTCAATGGACTGAAAGAAAAATTACAAGTGAAATTCAGGCCATTCTGCTCGAGTTTCTTGTGAAGTTTATGAGGGGTACGGATATCACAACAGCGGAATGTGTTACCTGCCATCTAACTGACATCATTTTCAAAACCTAATGTATTCTGAACAAATTCCAATGTCTTTCCTGTACTTTACATTTGAAGATATATATATATATATATATATATATATATATATATATATATATATATATATATATATATTCGAAACATGTAGACTGTAGAGTGTGACGAGCACTCCACTGATCCCCATTGGACACAGTCCACACCAGTGTACTCATCACTCTCCACATGATTCGAATTACCAGCCGATCACATCACCTGCCTTCTGGTTGAATGGTTTGCATTAGCAGGAAAAATCGTCTGGGTGGCAGACGGATGGTTGTTCTGTGCGGATTATGCGGTTTTACCATGTGAGACATAATCTGTGGCGATGCTCACCATAACAATCAGGAGGTGCGTCTGATGTATAAACGATGAATGTGGTCATCATTGGTTCGACATTTATCGGTATGCCGTCCTGATGAGGGCAAACAAGCCCGAAATCCGGATAGGTGGCTCCGTTTGATGATATGTAATTTTTGTCTGTTTGACAAAGTCGCCTGGCCGAGGCCTCTCGGTTGCAGGTGACGCTTTGATGTAGGTCGGTCAGGTCGGTATGGGAGCATGTGCCAGAACAGCGCGTCGCTGCGTCCCTTTCGCCGGTACTCCAGGGGCCTCCGTCTGGCCATCCCCCAGGCAGATGCCAGGCCCATCCCCATCTCCTTGAGATGATGTAGGACTGTTTCCAATTGAGATCGGGGGCGTACTCGTCACACTCCATATGTTTCGATATGCAGGGTGTGTCAGTAAAACGTTCATCACTTAAAATGACCTTTGTACTTTTAGTCATGACCTCAATTTTGTTTGGTTTTGCAGGAGTGATCAATGATCTTCAGAGAAGTCATTCAAGCATACCCAAAGTATTCTACGGAAAGAATGACGTTCTCTACGGAGCAAAGAGTAAACATTGTCAAGTGATATTTTGAGAGGAAATCATTGCTTCCCTCCAGATGAGGTTCTGCACTGAAAATGGAGTGCATCTCAGAAACAAGCAAGCAAGCAGCCATTTGGAAACTTGTGAGAAAGTTCAAAAGTGAAGGGACGATTCTCAACATTAACAAGGAAGGTCAGGTCGCCCAGAAGTGTACGGGGTGAAGGAAACATGGAAGGAGTTTGTGAGTCAATCACGCAAAGTCCGAAGTAATCGCATCGACAAAGATCGGCTGAACTGGGTCTCACTTCCAGCGGTATCAGAAGAATAATGAAACAAGATTTAAACCTCTTTCCTTACAACATCACAACAGCCCATAAATTGACCGATGGGGATAAAGCAGCAGGAGTCGTGGTGTGTGAGATACTGCAGCAGAAGATGGAGGCAAACCCAAACTGGATTAGCGATGTGTGGTTTAGTGACGAGGCACACTTTCATGTCAATGGTGCTGTCTATTCACACAACAACATTTTCTGGGGAAGTGAATGCCCATATGAGGTTGAAGAGAAGTCGCTTAAAGGTCCCATGACACCCAAAACTTTCTGATTATTTTATATTAATTGACCTTCCTAGTGAAGAAATCACCCGTTTTTTTTTTAAATCAAAAATGGGATAATTAGACCAATATTTCGAACATTTCTGGTGCTTTGCACAACTTGCTATGCCCCGCCCCTTAAAAAGTTGACTTCGGCGACCCGCAGCGTTGACGTCACATGCAGAAACTCTCACAGAGTGGATTGAGTCGAGATCTCTAGAGTCTAGACTAGTCCGATAAATCCGTCGTCCATCCGACTAGTCCGATAAATCCGTCGTCGTCCGACTAGTCTGATAAATCCGTCGTCCGTCCGACTAGGCCGATAAATCGACGTGCTGTAGCTTTCTTTTATTATCCTCTTTTCTTCATTGTTTTCTACTGGCACTACATGACGACAGTAGGAATAAAATAAATAAAAATGCAACAGAACGTCAGATTTATCGGACTACTCTAGACAATTGTGTCGCAAGGTGTGTTCTGCACACAAGTTTTCATCGTATCCGGACAGCGAGATTGCTTCGTTTTATGCACGGAGAGATACGGCCGATGACATGCGCTGGCCTTGCTTGTGATTCATTCGCCGCGGAGAAACATGTCCGCTGCGCTGAGCTGTTCACGTCACCTCACTAAAATATTTCTGATATCGAGCAGTATGCAAGTCGAATTTACATTATTGAATTACGAATAGGATTTTGTCTAACCAGGTGTTATTGCCAAGTCTTCCTTCGATGTCCTCCCGATCATCATGAACTCCGGGAATTTCATCGCCATTTCCCTGCTTGTCCTGCTTCGGGCTCGAACTGCTAAGGCCGTATTTCATTTCCAGCTGCCTGAACTTCACCTCCCGCGACTACGTTATCCGACAATTCTCCATGTGATTCAGACCAAAATCCTTCATTTCTCTCACACTCACTGTCGTTCCAGACAAATGAAAGTCCATGTCATCCATTATTCAAAACCAAATGTTCGATTTTTTAAAGCAGAAATGAACGAAGCAATTGAGTCGACCAATCGAATGTGGAAACGCACAGAAAGCCAATGGAATCATGTCGACCACCAACCCGAGTAATTTATGTGCAGCCTTTGTCATCCTGCAGTTGACGTCATGTGGGTTACGCCCCTTTCAGTATAATTTTTAGGGGCGTTCCCGAAGAGGTTTGTTTTTTTAATTTTACATTTTACAGAATGAGTATTGTGAAAAAACATTGTCAGATCTGAAATCACGATGAAAAACTCCTATAGGACATATATACAGGGTGTCCCAAAAAATGTACTCACTCTTTAAATGATAATAAATGCGTTGTTTATTGACTTAGAAACAAGATTAATGGTTAAATGTATAAATGGATAAATGCATGTTTACAAATGTTCAAACTGACGACCATCACGTTCCAAACACAGCCGATAACGCGGACCAATGGATTCAACAGCGTTACGAATCATTTCATTTGGAACTGCAAGATATTGCCTTTCAATTTCCTCTTTCAGCTCATCGACTGTTGCTGGTTTTGAGCCGTAAACCTTATCTTTGAGATATCCCCATAAAAAGAAGTCCATTGGAGTGAGGTCTGGGGAACGCGCAGGGAATTCAACACCTACCTCTTCGCCCAATCCATCTGTTCGAAAAGTTGCTTCGAGATGGCCCTTACATCACGGTGGTAGTGGGGAGGTGCTCCATATTGCTGAAAGTAAATCTCTTCGTCACCAAATATCTCTTCGACACGTGGACCGACGGATTCCTGCAGCAAGTTTAAGTAACATCCCAGTGACAGTTTGGTCAAAAAAGAATGGCCCTAGGATGCCCAATGCTGATATCCCACACCACACTGTAACCCTGGTAAGTTTAAATGGTGTTCCATAGTAACATGCGGATTTTCAGGAGCCCAGTAGGTGCAATTGTGTCGGTTAATTGAGCCATTTAACTTGAAGCTGCCTCATCACTCCAAACAATTTTGGATGGAAATGCTGCATCTTCTTCGCATTTGCCCAGGTACCACTCACAAAATTCAGCTCTCCGGTCAGGATCGTCTTCATTTAGAGCGTGGATTAATGTTGGAATGTAACTTTTCCAATTAATTCGCTTCAAAATGCAATGGGCGCTTGATTTTGGGATTCCTGTCTCAGAAGCCATTTGTCGTAAAGATTTCCGTGGGGATCGGTGGAGGGTTTCCAGCAATTGATTTTCCTTTGCGGGGTTGTTGATGACCGTGGTCTTCCTGAACACTCCTTATGGACGTCATGCACAGTTCCATCTGTTTCAAACTTATCTCGGATGCGAGCAATGGTGCGTCGCATTGGTGGATCTTTGTGAAAATGTCTTCTAAATTGTCTTTGCACTTCCATGATGTCTTCGTGCTTCCAGTAGCACTTTATGATAAATATTCTTTCTTCAAACCTAGTCGTACTTCTGCCATTATTAGGTTCAATTTGATCTGAAAAAAAAAATTAAATGATTATGAGGAGCCAAAATGTGAGTACATTTTTTGGGACACCTGTATAAATATACGTATATGAAATTTCAGTACTTTTGGGTGTCATGGGACCTTTAAGGGTTGGAAAGTCACTGCTTTTGTGGCTGTCGGCTATAGAGGTGTGTTTGGGCCATATTGGTTTGAAGACAAACATGGATGAACTGTTACCATCAATCACGAATGACAGCGGTCGATTGTCAACGCATTTTACAAAGACTTGAAGCAATCGATGAGCACTGCATCCCTCCTAGGACAGTGGTTCATGCAAGATGGTGCTTCCCTGCATACAGCCAATGAAACAATTGCCTTTCTGCATCAATAATTCGGACAACGAGTTCTCAGTTTGTGTATGGAAAATGAATGGTCTCTACACAGCCCCGACCTCGATCAACTGGATTTTTTTCCTCTTGGGAGCTTGTAAGGATAACGTCGACAAGGAACACCTCAGATCTGAACTTCATCTGAAGGCAGCGGTTGAGTCTTATGTGCAGACAGTGACCATTAAAACTTGCAGGAACATCAATGAAAACTTCGCAATTTGTGTTAATGCATGTTGTGTATGTGTGTGCCCTCACGTCGAACACCTCAACTATAATTGCATGAATGCATAATGAGTATCATTTCTCCATGATTTGGTTTTCATTTTCCGAGTGAATTTTTTGTTTTAACACTCAATGTTTTGGTTAATAAAGTTTTGAAGTGGTTAACTTTTTTGTTGACACACCCTGGTATATTGTTGTGGGCCGGGGTTCGGTGGTGATAAACGACCACTAGGTGGACAGTGGAGTCGTCTCCCACCGAACACCCGAAATTTAGGACGTGACTCTCGGACAACTCCGAAAGGTCACGGGTCCCTTAGCGGACCGTGGTCGCCAATATTTTGACGGCGTGGGGTAGGGTTAATTGCCTAATTTCAATATACCTAAATACCCACGTCGTCCAACTACCAGGGAAAACCACATCCTCGACGGACCTCGGGCGGAACGGACCGTTTACCGAGCCCGATCCGGGTGTAAACCGAGCGGGGATTACCAAGATCCGTCGGTCCAAATGAACAATTTACCGGCCTGAACGGACTTACTATTTCTCAATATGCACCTTGCTAGGCCAATGAAGGAAAGCACAGAAAACGAGCTGGTACATTTAACAGGGATTTATTTATAACAATAATCGGGGAGGGGGAGCACAAAAAGAGCAGAGTTATCACGAATAAAAGAAATGCAAACCATGTACAATGAAACAACACTTAACAATTTCTACTTATCCAGACTGGCGCCACAGACACAACACACACACACACACACACACACACACACACACACACACACACCCAAAGAAATGGTGGCCATGGCCTGTATTTGCACCAGCCCGCCTCGTGCGGTCTGCTCGAGCTTGTCCAGTGGCGGTACTCGAAGCCACGCCAACACGCCGCACCAAGCTCCGGGGACCAAGAACGGTGCCATGGACGCCAGCCAGCACGGGCACGGACCAGATGAGAATGCCAGCAGCTTCTTTCTTTCTCCTCTACGAAGGGCGAACCTCGCTTGCTTTCGACGAGGTGAACCTTGCTTGGTTCGACAAAGCGAACCTCGCTTGCTTTGACGAGGCGAGCCTTGCTTGCTTTGACGAGGCGAGCCTTGCTTGCTTTTTCTCCACAGCTGCCACTTCGTTTTTCCTCCCCTCCGCTGCGGGTCGAGGCACCGCTCTGAGGGACTGCGCTCCGGATTGGATGAGGGGTTGTCGGGTGACTCGTGGCCGCCCTTCATTGGTCGGGCCGAACACTCCATCTGGCTGGGCGGGGCCGCCCCTGAGGTGGTCAGCCCCCCTGATTGGCTGGGGCGCGCGTGCGATGCTCGCCTTCGCTCATTGGCTGGAGGAAACGCTCTATGCCCCTCCCTGGGGCGGAGCCTCAATCGAAGCGAGAGGCTCCGCCCACGCCCTCATCCAAAAACACGTGGGCAATGGCGACCGGGTTGAGTGCGGGTCGGTGTCGCTGTTGTTGTTGTTGTAATAAAAAAACCTAACTAAAAAAATAACTCGCAGCGCACACGAAATTCCCATTAGACATAGGGATGGATTCTAACTATAAACACATACTTATCGAAATAACTGAACTGCAGGGACTCTGGCTGTTTGTGTGCAAAAGGCTTCCAGATTGTAACAATATCATACTGTATATATGATGTGTGTGTATGTGTGTGTGTGTGTGTATAATATATATATATATATATATATATATATATATATATACATATATATAATAATAAATAAAATAAATAATATAAATAATAAATATATAAATGAATATATAAAATAACTGACTCCTATCCACCTATAAGGCTTTTATCTGTCGCTTGATGGAGACTGCTCTCCCTCGGGCTGGCTCCCCTGCCTCACTCCTTGCTCAGCTTAACGCCATGGAAACCAAAGCCTTCACGATCATTGGAATCTCCCGAATTGAAGCTGAGTCTTTAGGTATATCACTACACCATCGCAGACAGGTTGGTGGTCTCTCTGTCTTCTACAACCTCCTTTCTGGTCTTCCACCCTCTGCTCTGTCCATGCTTTGCCCCCCCCCCCCCCCACCGGTTCTGCCATTCTGGTTAAACTACCTATATCTAGGATCACTGCTCCCTCCACTTATTTTGTTCCTATTTTCTCCACCTGTGGAACCAACTTCAACATCTCTTCAATCTCATTCTTCCCTCCATGTTTGAAGACAGTTGTTCACCACCATCTAATTCATGACCAATGCAAAATATGATGCTTTCTGAACTGTTAACCCTCCCACCTCCCCCCCCCCCAACCCACCACAATCCCTTTCCTTTGAAATGTACAGTTTTCTTCTGTATCCATCTTGTCCACCCCATGCATCTCTGCTGCTCCTCATTCCTCCCCACACCCATTGTTTGTCCAAGTCTGACTTCATTTTGGCCATCAACTCTGCTGTTGGTGTTTCCCCCTCTCTCAACTGTTCATTTTTGGCCTTTTGCGTTGGTGCACCAATTCTAGCTCTTCCACGAGCCTCGACTATGTTTACAATCTGTTTTTTTAAATCGATAGAAAGCATTAGAGGGCGTGGCATGTTTTTTTCTGGGTCAAGAAGATTCTACCATAATGGCTATCTATGTATGATCATTTACATCAACTCGGCTTTTTCGTCGCCATCATCAATATCATCATCGCATTATTGGACCAGTTTATCATCATTATTATTAAATGTAAATTTCATGATTTCAATAACTCACGAAAATACATTTTATTTTCTTAATGCAAGAAAGTAAGGCTGGTGTTGGCTTTGTGGTTAGGGTGGCTGGCTTGGGATCCCAGGGTCCTGAATTTGAACCCGTTGGCTGTTGAATTAACATTAAGTGGGGTTGACTCAGCTTGCCATCCTCCTGAGGTTGGTGAAATGAGTACCAGTGTACTGGTGGAGGGGCACAGCATCAGTGGCACAGCTCTGCTGCAAGAAGTGGTTGGAGTGGCGACCTGTCCAAGATTGTGTCAAATAGCCAAGGAAAAACTGCTTTGGCAGTTCCAGTGCTCTGTTCAAGAATATGGTCCACAAAAGTTGTGGTTGACTCAGCCTGTCATCCTTCTGACGTCACCAAAATGAGTACTAGCTTACTGAAAACAGGGGGCACTGCATCAGTGGCACAGCTGTTCTACCAGCAATGATGCAACCAACATCCACAGGCTGTTTACATAATATTAACAATAATACTTTATTTTCTTTCCTTTAATCACCTTTTCATTCATGAAAATAAATAGCACACAAACAATGCACAAACATGTTAATTAAGGGTACAGTTTAGACAAGCATTAAAAGTTGAAGTCCCGAACCCTATTTCCCCCATTACCCCCTAAGTTTTGAGGATTTGCAGTTCAGGGGGATTTTAAAGAATGTAACCCAACGAACGGCAAGGGCCTCCTGTATGTACATGGAAACTGTGCAGGATGTCGTGTTACATGAACTCTCCAGTTAAATTTGTTGAGTGGTCGTACAAGGGAGTTGGTTTGTCTTGGGGGTCCGCTCGTGACTGAAGAGCCCAATGTGGGATCGGCAATGATGTTCATAGACACGCCAGATTTTAAGTCGTCGTCGTTGTTGGTATTTTGGGGAGCTGCTGGCGCACGAGTTCTGTTTATCTGCAAAGTTAGTCTGACATCATAAGCCTGACACAGTTACTCTTCTAAGTGGTATGTGCCAGCCCACACGACGTGTCTCCATTCAATCCTATTAGCCGCATGTTGCTCCCAGAAGTGTTGGTTGACATGCAGGTATTTCAGGCTCTTCTTAATTGGGTCCTTGTAGCACTTGTACCGACCATTCTGATATCTTGCCACGAGCAAGTTTCCCATGGAGGATTTGCTTAGGAATTTGATGGTAACCCATGCGGTACACATGTCCAGCTCCATCTCAGTTGGATTGTCCGTAGAGTGGCTTCCAAGGAGTTCAAGCCTGCATGTCAAAGGACATCATTGTTGGTGATTTTGTCCTTCCATCTAATTCTCAATATCAGGAAGAGACGTCCTTGATGGAAACTTTACAGGGTTATTGCCATCTGTAGCTGACCCAGGACCGAGCACCATATATACTAGATGATTGGAAAGACGACGTCTTGGTAGATTATTCATTTTTGTTTGTTGTTTGATGCCGTGCTTCTTACAGACACTATCAGGGGAGGCGACCATAGAAAAGTTAATGTACAATATGTTAACGATGGTTTTGGTTACCTTCGTCATGGAATAACTTTGCATTGATAAGTAAATGGGCAAAAGGTGCATTTATTGGTGGATCCGTTGGGTGTGTGACGAGGACGAATTGATTCAATTTTGGTGAAGATCCGAATCCAGATCCGGATCTGAGAAGTTTTTTAATTTTCAAAGTCATTCTTTAGCAGTGAGAGGGCCAAAAACGATATAATGCACAATATCTCAAAAAGTTGTGGAAGGATTATAACAAAACTTGGTGGATGATTTGGGTAGGTGACAAGAACAAGTAGATTCGATTTTGTTTAACAGCTGGATCCAGATCCGGCCTATCAGTGGGATACAAAACGTGAACTGTTCAGCCTGGCAGAGCTATGCACTCTACCGAGTGCTGTTCTAGTTACCTTCAGGTCAGGTCAGGTATGGGAGCATGCGCCAGAGCAGCGCGTCGCTGCGTCCACTTTCCACCGGTACTCCAGGGGCTCCGTTTAGCCATCCCCCAGGCAGATGCCTGGCCCATACCCATCTCCTTGAGATGTTGATCAACCTGCTGCAACCACGAGGCACGTGGTCGGCCCATTGGCCTCCTCCACTCACGAGACTCCCTCGCTGAGAGAATCTGGTGAGCAGGATCAGCATAAGGAAAATGAGCTACATGTCCATACAGCCGCAACTGACGCTCACAGACTATGCAGGTAACAAATCTCATTTCAGTCTCTCTCAGCAACTGCTCGTTTGACACAAAGTCCGACCAGCGATAGCCAAGGATTCTCCGAAGAGACCTGGTACCAAGGGAATTAAGTCTCTGTCTCAGATCCTTGGTCAGAGTCCAAGTCTCACATCCATAGAGCAAGACTGGAAGCACCAAGGACCTGAAGACTCGGACTTTCGTCCTTCCGCACCACACCCCATGATCCAGTAAATCCATGACTCCCCAGGCCCGAACCAGACGTCTATTGACTTCTGACTCACTGCCAAGATAAGTGAATCTCTCCACGACCTCAACATCCTCACCACAAATAGGCACAGACAGGACAGCAGCATCCAAGATTTCATTGAAAGCCTGGATCTTAGTTTTGACCCAGGAAACTCGTACGGTGTGAACAGTTACCTTCGCCATCGAAGTTAAGGTGGAAGGAGGTCATGTTTTCACCACTGTGCACTTGTTTGTTTGCAGGATATCTCAAAACGTTGTGCATGGATTCGGTTGAAATTTGGTCAGCAGGTTGGGTGTGTTGAGGAAGAATTCCTCACATTTTGGTGAAGATCCGGATCTGAGAATTTTTAAAGTGATTCTTCACCAATGAGAGATAGGGCCAAATACGATGTATAGTACGATATCTCAATAATGTATTGGGCCCAATGTGTTCTCCTCTATCAGGTGATGCGTGGTGGAGGTATACACTCTACCGTGTGCCCTTCTCGTTACATATGTACTTACATTTTATTTGTTGTGTTGTGAAAGGTGGTATCTACTTTTTGATGTATATTCCTTGCCATATCCCACCATTCCTCTTTCCCCATCATGTATCTACTGTCGGAGCTTCCTTTCTCCTACTGGTTTCCCTTGTTTAGATTGAGTGTGCGAGCTGCAGATATCGTCCTGATATTATGGGCCAAGTGGCTTCATCCTGTGTCTGGGTATCCATATGTAAATTTACTTCGTGCATTTTCGTTTCGTGCTGATTTTGTGACGGCTCACCCAAACCTGAATAATTTTTCACTTTTACATTATTTTGAGACTGAGCGTGTGTTGGCAAAGTGTAAAACGGTGGTTCACCTGGTTGTCATTAATTTTCAAAGCTAAGGTGTGAAAATGCCTTCATTATCTCCACAATGAAATCTTTTACCTTTTAGTTTATATCAACAATGGCAAAGGCTCCCGGGGAAACTCGCCATTCTGTACAGAATTTCACTTTTGCTACATATGTGTTCATTCATCAACATGAGCCTGGTTTTGGCTTAGTGGTGATGGTGGCTGGCTTTGGATCTTCGTGTCCTGAGTTCGAGCCCCGTTGGCTGCTGAATTAACACCAGATGTGGTTGACTCAGCCTGTCATCCTTCTGAGGTCAGTGAAATGAGTACGCGTGCTGCTAGAGGGGCACAGTATCAGTGGCATAGTTGTGCCCGAACAGGATGAGAGCTACCAAGCCAAACCTTTGCAATAATCAACATAAGATTCAGTAACGTGCTTGCAAGAATGCCGAAAGCTATGAGAGCTCACAGATTGAATTGTAATGTCATCTCAACATGCAGCCCAGGCAAAAATGTCATTCATTGTCACATAAAGAATGAAAGTGTGACCTTTTAAAGCTTCGGAGATTCATCATAATTGCCTTAAAATGGGGCAAATGTCAAATAAAATTTAAAAGTTGAGAATGACTATATCTGATCATTATCAAATTAGTGACGTCACATCTTTATATGAAAAAAAAATGCACCGTTTAGCAGCAAATGTGACATCATAAAATTCCATCGAATCTGCAGTAAGCAGACGTGTCACTTCTCCCCGTGTTCACATCACCCGCTGAGAAATCGCTCCCAGGACCACATGTCTTGAACATTTCATCATCTTTCTTATCTCAAAATGTCAGCTTCATTTTAACGATGAAACAAACTTCTGGTGTGAATGAATAATGCTGGTTTGTCATCGAATGCAAGTTGTTGGTGTTTCGTGCGCAGCGTTTGGCTCATGGTTGCATCATTTTCTGTAAATGCAGCTGTGTCGCTGATGCAGTGCCCCTTGTTACCAGTAGGATGGTACTCATTTTGCCAACCTCGGAAGGATGAAAGGCTGAGTCAACCCACCTGGTGTTATTAACGGTACGACGTGGGCTCAAACTCAAGACCCTAAGTTCTTAAGCCAGCCCCCTTAACTATTAAACCAGCACCAGGCTTTTGCTAACGACGTTAAAGTACACGAATATTTTCACAGACTTCAAAGCAGGGAAGTCTGTTGTAACAATCCCAAATTCAATGGAGGAATTTTTTTTTAATGACGAATTCCAGTTGAAATATTGTGACCTGGTGACCATTCGTGCCCTTCTGGTAGTTATTTCTTTGTAGGCCTGTTTTTGGGGATGACGGCGGGATAACTTAATGTGAAATAACGCTCGCGGAGACATTCTCAAGAAATAATCAGTTACTAACTGGATTGCAAATTGGCTTATTGATAGTGATGGAAAGCAAAGAGTGGTGGTGAGTGGGAGGATGTCTTGCTGGGAGGATGTAAATAGTGGGCTACCTCAGGGATCAATTATTATTATTAATTATTATTCATAACTTAAATTAACGATTTGGATAGTTGGGCGAAGAGTAGGCTTTCCAAATTTGCAGATGACCCAAAGCTTGGAGAGAAGGTAGATAATAGAGAGGGTGGTGATCACATTTAGGAAGCTCGAGATACTTCAATAGATTGGGCAAAAGACTGGCAGATGCAGGATAACATAAATAAATGCTGGGGATTGGCAAGAATCATGAAAACAGGGATTATATATATTATAAATTATATATAATATATATTATGTGGGATATGCTTACAAATTGTAAGCAATAACAAGCCGTGTTTCCCCGTTGACTCGGGTCGCTCACCTGAATTTATTTGTTATTATTTATTTCTTTTTATTTTATTTTCATTTACGGATGGTTTCCAATGGTTCTGTGATTTTTCCCGGTGTATCGGTTTCGATGTAGTCAGCACGTGAAATCACCGTGCTTCCCCAGCTCATCTTCACCTGCATTTTATTTTCATTTATTTATATTCATTTATTTATATTTTAATTTACGGATGGTTTCCGACGGTTCTGTGATTTTTCCCGGTGTATCAGCTCGATGTCCGTCGGCACGCAAAATTACCGTGCTTCCCCATTGTCTTGGGTCACGAACCTGCATTTTTAAAATAAAAAAAATAGTTTTTTTTTTTTTCATTTATTTAAATTTTCATTGATGGATGTTGTTTGACGATTCTGTGATTTTTTTTTGTCCCGGTGTACCGGTTTCGACGTCCATCAGCATGCAGCATTTCAGCTTTCTACGTCACCTGGAAGGCACCGATCATTAATATCAGTCAGTGAGGCAGTCAGTCGGTAGTTAGAAAGAGCTTTATATATTAGACAAGGGACAGTCTTGGAGCATATCACACTGAAGAAGGATATGGGGGTGGTAATAGATCCAGGGTTGGTGGGGAGTGGGTAAGCAGACTGGACGGTGCCAGGTAGCTCTTGGTAAAGCGAATTATAGAGCATGGGCATAAATAGGGTTTAGGTTGTATAAATAGGGGGATAAATTATACGTCCATGGGATCTTTAATGTCCACCAACTAATGTCAGCAGATAAGACGCCAACTTTAAGGTCCATTGGATGGCACACACATTAATAATTCACCCTCCCGGCATGCCTGTGCAACACCAGGATGACAGTTTATTGACGAGTCAGGATTCAAACTCAGGCTAGACAGATTAGAGGTGAGTTTGTGTACCTCTCGGCCATCCTGTCGTCCCATTATGCTGTCTGTGAGAGGGTCTTGTGAAAAGATGAATGTGCTGTTGGAATTTATGCATCTCTCAGCCTGCAACCCCCCCATACCCTTACCCCCCCCCACCCACACACACACACAAAATAAAAATATTAAATAAATCAAGCAGTTAATCTGATGGATTGAAAAAATGTAGTGTTCATAGAGCATGGGTATGATGGGGGAAATGGCCTCTTCCTGTGTCCTTGTACATCCATTGTGTTGCAATTCCACGCTCAGTGTGTGTTGTAATGTGTGCAGAGCCAGTGTTCTACTCAATCAAAGACTTTCTACGGGGGAAAGACACTCCAGATTCGTCCAACTTTCTACACTTTGTGAAGTTTGTTCCACGACCAGGTCCAAATAGCGATGTGAAATCAAAGTGACGACGTTAAGTTTCAAATCTGAGCATTCTTCCCTTATGAACGCACAACACTGCTCACAGTTGGCTCTGTGGGTACACAATCCAAAATAAGCAATTTTTTTTTTTGCAAATAACGAGCCTTTGGTGACATTTTCCATCATACCCTCCCCAAACATTCCCACGTTGGTCTCACTTCACAGCGGAAAATCGCCGGTCGGAGGGCACGACACAAAATATCTCCTGCAAAAGAAGACAAACGTGGGCGGCAATATTGCGTATAAAACGTCCAACTCATTTGCTTGCCAGTAGCGATAAGGCTGGGTAATTGTCTGAGCAAAATGGATGACGTGTCATAATTAGCGCGTGCTCGTTGCATGCAACTCTCACAAGAGCGCGTCGCCCCTGCGCTCACGTGCACGCACACAACAGCGACGGCGCGAAACGACCGCTCGGCAATGGCACCAATTACTGTTGGATGCCAGGCCATGATGTAGGGAGATGACTTTGCATTCGCCACACGCTTGCTGACAACGACTTTATTTTTACACTCGAGTCCCATGATTTTTGCACGCTATTATTGCGGTATTTTCCGGTTTTCAGCTCGTTTGTATCTCGCATCGCAATTTTAATGAGTCCGATGCAATGGGCTTCCGTTGGGTCGAAATCTCTCAATCTGAGTTCTGTGTGTCCGACTCGCCATGTGCAGGCAAATTATGGCTGAAAAAGAAAGCTCCTCTTTTATCGTTTGCCTCGTGATGCTTACCGAGTCTCACGGTCCTGCTGTATTTGTTAGACCAGGAATTTGGCCCTACTGAGAGGTTGTTTATAAATCCTGCACTGGATCCATATGGAAGAAAAGGCCAGGAACTTACTCTTGGAGAAATACACCATGAGGTCTGTAGCACCAAAATTGCACGGAGAGCAGCTGGCTTAACGCCAATGCCACCATGAAGTACGTACGACAGCATGCTCTCTGGTTCAGCGTCTGCTGCTGGCTGCATTCCAAGGCAATATCCCTCAAATATGATCCATGCAGGAGATCTCTGGAATGTGGAGAGAAAGAAGAATGACATTACAAACTTCCACCTAAAAGGTAAGGGTGGTGGGGGTATCTGTGGGGGCAAGACGGAAGATGTCAACATCTCACGTAAACCTGGCGTTGGCTTAAAGGTTAAGTGGCTGCCTTGAGATTTTAAGGTTTTGAGTTTGAGTCCCTGTCGAGACGGTAAATAACACCAGGTGGGTTGACTCAACCTGTGATCTTTCCAAGGTCGGAAAAATAAGTAGCAGCTTACTGGAACCAGGGGGCACTGCATCAGTGGCTCCCAGCAATGATGCAACCAGCAGCTGTAGGCTATATCTGAAATAATGACATCTAACATCAACCAATCTTGCACAGATGCGTTAACCTCAGTTGATGCATTGCTAGTTTAATCAATTAGTCAAAATCACGAAGCACAGCAGAGTTATATCGCGATCGGCTGAGTCATAGTGGTGCAACATTCATGTTTTTCAGTTTCTGAAGCCCAAAAAATCAGAACAAATGTCATGTCGCTGCAAACATGACACCTTGCTTGGAATCCTTGAAAAGTTTTATAATTACTGTGATGTGGAATACAAGGCAATACCATCTGAAAAAAGAAACAAAAAAAAAACTTTAATCCACAAAAATTTGGTGACGTTCAAGATGATATCTGTTGGTGGCATGTAAACTCAACGGCAGTAGAAATTTTAAACTTCATTCTGGATTCATGTTGTGAATTTAAACAGTTTAATCCAAAATGCATGTGATTTGCATTTGGCTGCTGTTTGGTGCTAAAATATTGTTTATACGGCACTTTATTACCCCGCACGCGAAGCGAAAAGCAGGGTGAAGCAAGTGGTCCACTTTGTCTCTGTGTCTACAGACGTCAGTCGATGATCGAGGAACTACTTAATTTCAATTGAATGTTATATTTTAAACACTGGAGAACACGAATGGGAACGTGAATCTGAACACGAACCAGCACTTTAGCAGTACTTTCGATCTGAATTTGGCAAATTGTACGTGATCTCCTCCCGAGTGTGGATGCACACAGAGGAGTGAGATGAATTTATATATTTTTTTTACTTTGTCTGCCTGTCTCGCAGTCAAATAAAATTGAAAATCATTCCAAAAAGGAAGCCTACTGTTTTTAGGGACGTCATAAAGGACACAAACAACAGGCACGAATAACCAATGAAACACATTAAATAAGGTAGTGTGAAAGACTGTGCATCAACGGCGATAAACATCCGTAAAGAGTTTTTTTTTCCTACAATCCTTAAAATATTTATTTTATTTAAAATAAACTATATATTTGAACGCTGAAGAACACAAATCACGGAGTTGCCGCTCACAGAAACCTCCAGTTTAGCAGTACTTGGACAAAATTTTACACCATCCCAACCAATCAAATATGCTGCTCGTGCTCTCAGCGTTGGGGAATATTGAGATTGAGACAAAATGGTGGCTCGTAGGAAATATAGATTGTGCTCAGAAACACAAAGCAACAGATTAAAAGACCCTTCCCGTGTCCTTTTTCTCAAGACTGCACCGGGTAAGGTGTTCTGTGAAATCTATAGTTTCATATCGAATCAGGAGGAATCGGACAAATAAACATTATTCAGAGAGAGAGGGAGAGGGAGAGGGTGTGAGATGGAGAGTGAGAGAGAGTGGGAGAGAGAGAGAGAGAGAGTGAGAGAGAGTGTGATGAGTGTGAAGAGTGAGAGTGAGTGAGAGGAGGAGAGAGAGAGAGAGTGTGAGAGTGAGAGAGGTGTGTGTGAGAGAGAGAGAGAGAGAGAGAGAGAGAGAGAGAGAGAGAGAGAGAGAGAGAGAGAGAGAGAGAGAGAGAGAGAGAGAGAGAGAGAGAGAGAGAGAGAGAGATGGTTGATAAAGGAAGCAAGTGGGATGAATGGGAAAGGTTAAGGAGAAGTTGTTGTCGTAGAGAATTTCCGAACCCTCAGTTGACCGAATGTGGACATTTCCAAGCTTCGGTATTTTTTCTGTGTTTGCACATATGGTTTGATGTTTAAACGACCACAGACGTCAAGGTGTTTGCATGCAACTGACACACCTAATTAGAATTTGTGCCACAATGGCTGTAATGAGACACAAGTTTGTGGCTCCACATCTGCAAGAGGCTGATTACTTAAAATGGAACATTCATCAACTTGCACTTTCAGACATACACACACACACACACACACACACACACACACAACACACACACACACAACACACACACCTTTAGAACTTCCCTGTGTGAGGGAGTGTTATTGTCGGGTGTCTTGAAATTGTGCTTGTAAGGAGACAGATGTTGTCCAGTTTAGACATATCTTTGTACAATTCTGCTCTGTGTGTTAGGGCAGGATGTGAGTGACATCGCACGAACCTCAACCAATAGATGATGGTAACAGTTCTTCTATTTTTGACTTCAAACAAATATGGCCCAAAAACACCTCTGTAGCTGACCGCCACAAAAGCAGTGACTTTCCGACCCCTAAGCAACTTCTCTTCAACCTCATCTTGGCGTTCACTTCCCCAGAAATTGTTGTGTGAATTAACAGCACCATTGACGTGAAAGTGTACATCTTCACTAAACCACACATCGTGAATCCAGTTTGGGTTTGCCTCCATCTTCTGCCGCAGCATTTCACACACAGTGACTCGTGCTGCTAGCGGGGAGGGGATGTGTAGGTAGTTAGGTGAAGAGAAAGAAGGCTGGTGTTGGCTTTGGGGTTAGGGGTGGCTGGCTTGGGATCCTAGGTTCCCTGAATTTGAACCCTTTTCTGTTTGAATTAACATTTAAGTGGGGTTGACTCAGCCTGCCACCTCCTTGAGGTTGGTGAAATGAGTACCAGTGTACTGGTGGAGGACAGCATCAAGTGGCACAGCTTGCTGCAAGAAGTGGTTGGAGTGGCGACCTGTCCAAGGATTGTGTCAAATAGCCAAGGAAAAACTGCTTTGTCAGTTCCAGTGCTCTTTGCAAGAAATATGGTCCACAAAAGTTGTGGTGTGCACTCAGCCTGTCATCCTTCTGACGTCACCCAAAATGAGTACTAGCTACTGAACAGGGGGCCACTGCATAGTGGCACAGCCTGTTTCTACAGCAATGATCAACCAACATCCACAGGCTGTTTAACATAATATTAACAATATACTTTATTTTCTTTCCTTTAATCACCTTTTCACATGAAAATAAATAGCACACAAACAATGCACAAACATGTAATTAAGGGTACAGTTTAACAAGCATTAAAAGTTGAAGTCCCGAACCCTATTTCCCCCATTACCCCCTAAGTTTTGGGATTTGCCATCAGGGGGATTTTAAAGAATGTAACCCAACGAACGGCAAGGGCCTCCTGTATGTACATGAAACTTGTGCAGGATGTCGTGTTACAGAACTCTCAGTAAATTTGTTGAAGTTGGTCGTACAAGGAGTGGTTTGTCTTGGGGGTTCCGCTCCCGACTGAAGAGCCCAATGTGGGATCCGGCAATGATGTTTCATAGAACACGCCAGATTTAAAGTTCGTCGTCGTTGGTTGGTATTTTGGGGAGCTGCTGGCGCACGAGTTCTTTTATCTGCAAAGTTAGTCTGACATCATAGCCTGACACAGTTACTCTTCTAAGTGGTATGTTTGCCAGCCCACACGACGTGTCTCCATTTCAATCTATTAGCCGCCATGTGCTCCCAGAGTGTTGGTTGACATTGCAGGGATTAGGCTCTTCTTAATTGGCGTCCTTGTAAAGCACTTTGTACCGACCATTCTGATATCTTGCACGAGCAAGTTTCCCATGGAGGATTGCTTAGGAATTGATGGTAACCCATGCAGGTACACATGTCCAGGCTCCATCTCAGTTGGATTGTCCGTAGAGTGGCTTCCAAGGAGTTCAAGCCTGCATGTCAAAAGGACTCATTTGTGGTGATTTTGTCCTTCCCATCTAATTCTCAATAATCAGGAAGAGACGTGCCTTGATGGAAACTTTACAGGGTTATTGCCATCTGTAGCTGACCCAGGACGAGCACCAATATACTAGATGATTGCGAAAGACGACGTCTTGTAGATTATTCATTTTTGTTTGTTGTTTGATGCCGTGCTTCTTACAGACACTATCAGGAGCGACCATAGAAAAGTTAATGTACCAATATGTTAACGATGGTTTTGGTTACCTTCGTCATGGAATAACTTTTGCATTGATAAAGTAATGGCAAAAGGTGCATTATTGGATGGATCCGTTGGCGTGTGGACGAGGACGAATTGATTTCAATTTTGGTGAAGATCCGAATCCAGATCCGGATCTGCAGAAGTTTTTTAATTTTCAAAGTCATTCTTTAGCAGTTGAGAGGGCCAAAAAACGATATAATGCACAAAATCTCAAAAAGTTGAGGAAGGATTATAAACAAAACTTTGGTGGATGATTTGGGTACGGTTGACAAGAAAACAAGTAGATTCGATTTTGTTTAACAGCTGGATCCAGATCCGCCTATCAGTGGATACAAAACGTGAACTGTTCAGCCTGCGCAGAGCTATGCAAACTTACCGAGTGCTGTTCCTAGTTACCTTCAGGTCAGTCAGGTATGGAGCATGCGCACAGAAGCAGCGCGTCGCTGCGTCCACTTTCCACCGGTACTCCAGGGGCTCCGTTAAGCCATCCCCAGGCAGATGCCTGGCCCATACCATCTCCTTGAGATGTTGTCAAACACTGCTGTGCACCACGAGGCACGGTGGTCGGCCCATGGCCTCCTCACTCACGAGACTCCCTCGCTGAGAGAATCTGGTGAGCAGGATCATCAGCAAAGGGAAAATGAGCTACATGTCCATACAGCCGCAACTGCGCTCACACGACTATGCAGGTAACAAATCTCATTTCAGTCTCTCCAGCAACTGCCTCGTTTTGACACCAAAGTTCCGACCAGCGATTAGCCAAGGATTCTCCGAAAGACCTGGTACCAAGGAATAAGTTCTCTGTCTCAGATCCTGTGGTCAGAGTCCAAAGTCGTCACATCCATAGAGCAAGCTGGAAAGCACAGAGGACCTGAAGACTCGGGGACTTTCGTCCTTCCGCCACCACAACCATGATCAGTAAATCCATGATCCCAGGGCCCGACCAGACGTCTATTGACTTCTGACTCAACTGCCAAGATAAGTGAATCTCTCCACGACCTCAACATCCTCACCACAAATAGGCACAGACAGGGACAGCAGCATCCAAGATTTTCATTGAAAGCCGGATCTTAGTTTTGACCAGTTGAAACTCGTTACGGTGTGACAGTTACCGTTCGCCATCGAAGTTTAAGGTGGAAGGAGGTCATGTTTTCACCATGTTGCACTTGCTTTGTTTGCAGGAATATCTCAAACGTTGCTGCATGGATTCGTGTTGAAATTGGTCAGCAGTGTTGGGTGTGTTTGAGGAAGAATTCCTCACAGTTTTGGTGAAGATCCGGATCTGAGAATTTTTAAAGTGATTCATTCACCAATTTGAGAGATAGGGCCAAATACGATGTATAGTACGATATCTCAATAAATGTATTGGGCCCAATGTGTTCTCCTCTATCAGGTGATGCGTGTGGAGGTATACCTCTACCGTTTGCCCTTCTCGCCTTACATATGTACTTACATTTTATTGGTTGTGTTGTGAAGGTGGTTATCTACTTTTTGATGTATATTCCTTGCCCTATCCCACATTCCTCTTCCCCATCATGTATCTTACTGTCGGAGCTTCCTTTCTCCTACTTGGTTTCCCTTGTTTAGATTGAGTGTGCGAGCTGCCAGATATCGTCCTGATATATGGGCCAGTGGCTTCATCCTGTTCTGGGTTACCATATTGTAAATTTACTCGTGCATTTTCGTTTTCGTGCTGATTTTGTGACGGCTCACCCAACCTGGAATATTTTTCACTTTTACATTATTTTGGACTTGATAGCGTGTGTGTGGCAAAGGTAAAACGGTTGGTTCACCTGGTTGTCATTAATTTTCAAAGCTAAGGTGTTGAAATGCCTTCATTATCTCCACAATTGAAATCTTTTACCCTTTAGTTTATTCAAACAATGCAAAAAGGCTCCCGGGGAAAACTTCGCCATTCTGTACAGAAGTTTCACTTTTGCTACCATTGATGTGTTCATTTCATCAACATGAGCCTGGTTTTGCTAGTGGTGATGGTTGGCTGGCTTTGGATCTTTCGTGGTCCTGAGTCGAGCCCGTTGGCTGCTGAAGTTAACACCAGATGTGGTTGACTCAGCCTGTCATCCTTCTGAGGTCAGTAATGAGTACGCGGTGCTGCTAGAGGGGCACAGTATCAGTGGCTAGTTTTGCGCCGAACAGGATGAGAGCTACCAAGGCCAAACCTTGCAATAATCAACAAAGATTCATAACGGCTTGCAAGAATGCCGAAAGCTATGAGAGCTCACAGATTGAATTGTAATGTCATCTCAACATGCAGCCAGGCAAAAATGTCATTCATTGTCACATAAAGAAATGAAAGTGGACCTTTAAAGCTTCGCGAGATTCATCATAATTGCCTTAAAATGGGGCAAATGTCAAATAAAATTTTAAAAGTTGAGAAATGACTATATCTGATATTATCAATTAGGAAATGACGTCACATCTTTATATGAAAAAAAATGCACCGTTTAGCAGCAAATGTGACATCATAAAAGTCCATCGAATCTGCAGTAAGCAGACGTGTCACTTCTTTCCTGTTCAACATCCCCGCTGAGAAATCGGCTCCCAGGACCACATGTCATTGAACATTTCATCATCTTTCTTTATCTCAAAAATGTCACAGCTTCATTTTAACGATGAAACAAAACTTCTTGGTGTGAATGATAATGCTGGTTTGTCATCGAATGCAAGTTGTTTGGTGTTTCGTCGCGCAGCCGTTTGGTCATGGTTGCATCATTTTCTGTAAATGCAGCTGTTTGTCGCTGATTGCAGTGCCCCTTGTTACCAGTAGGATTGGTACTCATTTGCCAACCTCGGAAGGATGAAAGGCTAGTCAACCCAGCCTGGTTTTATTACGGTACGACGTGGGCTCAAACTCAAGACCCTAAAAGTTCTTAAGCCAGCCCCCTTAACATTAAACCAGCACCAGGCTTTTGCTAACGACGTTAAAGTACACGAATATGTCACAGACTTCAAAAGCAGGGGAAGTCTGTTGTAAACAATCCCAAATTCAATGGAGGAAATTTTTTTTAATGACGAAATTTCCAGTTGAAATATTGTGACCTGGTGACCCATTCGTGCCCTTCTGGTAGTTATTTCTTTGTAGGCCGTTTTTGGGATGACGGCGGAGATAACTAATGTGAAAACGCTCGCTGAGACTTTCTCAAGAAATAATTCGTTACTAACTGTGATTGCAAATTGGCTTATTGATAGGTGATGGAAAGAAAAGAGTGGTGGTGAAGTGGGAGGATGCTTGCTGGGAGGGATGTAAATAGTGGGCTACCTCAGGATCAATTATTATTATTAATTATTATTTTCATAACTTTAATTAACGATTTGTGATAGTTGGCGAAGAAGGCTTTCCAAATTTGCAGATGACCCAAAGCTTGGAGAGAAGGTAGATATAGAGAGGGATGGTGATCACATTTAGGAAGCTCCGAGATACTTTCAATAGATTGCGGCAAAAGACTGGCAGATGCAGGATAACATAAATAAATGCTGGGGATTGGCAAGAATCATGAAAACAGGGATTATATATATTATAATTATATATAATATATATTATGTGGGATATGCTTACAAATTTAAGCAATAACAAGCGTGTTTCCCCGTTGACTCGGGTCGCCCTCACCTGAATTTATTTGTTATTATTTATTTCTTTTTATTTTATTTTCATTACGGATGTTTCCAAGTGGTTCTGTGATTTTCCCGGTGTATTCGTTTCGATCTGTATGTCAGCACGTGAAATCACCGTGCTTCCCCATTTGTCTCAGGTCGTTCACCTGCATTTTATTTTCATTTATTTATATTTCATTTATTTATATTTTAATTTACGGATGGTTTCCGACGGTGTCTGTGATTTTTCCCCGGTGTATCAGCTTCGATGTCCGTCGGCACGCAAAATTACCGTGCTTCCCCATTGTCTTGGGTCACGAAACCTGCAATTTTTAAAATAAAAAAAATAGTTTTTTTGTTTTTCATTTATTTAAATTTTCATTGATGGATGTTGTTTGACGATTCTGTGATTTTTTTTTGTCCCGGTGTACCGGTTTCGACGTCCATTCAGCATGCAGCATTTCAGCTTCTACGTCACCTGAAGGCACCGATCATTAATATCAGTCAGTGAGGCGTCAGTCGGTTAGTTAGAAAGAGCCTTTATATTAGACAAGGACAGTCTTGGAGCATATCACCACTGAAGAAGGATATCGGGTGAGGTAGGTAATAGATCAGGGTTTGGCTGGGGAGTGGGTAAGCAGACTGGACGTGCCAGGGTTAGCTCTTGCGTAAAGCGAATTATAGAGTCATGGCATAATAGGTTTACGGTTGTACTAAATAGGGTGATAAATTATACGTCCATGGATCTTTAATGTCCACCAACTAATGCTCAAGCAGATAAACGCCCAACTTTAAGGTCCATTGGAGGCACACAACATTAATTAATTCACCCTCCCGGCATGCCTGTTGCAACAACCAGGATGACAGTTTATTGAACGATCAGGATTCAACTCGCTAGACAGATTAAGGTGAGTTTGTGTACTCTCGGCCATCCTGTCGTCCCATATGCTGTCTGTGAGAGGGTCTTTGTGAAAGTTGAATGTTGCTGTTGGAATTTATGCATCTTCTCAGCCTGCAACCCCCCATACCCTTACCCCCCCCCACCCACACACACACACAAAAAAAAATATAAATAAATCAAGCAGTTAATCTGATGGGATTGAAAAAATGTAGTGTCATAGAGCGATGGGTTAGATGGGGGAAATGGCCTCTTCCTGTGTCCTTGTAAATTCCATTTGTTTGCAATTCCCGTCGCTGATTGTTGTAAGTGGTGCAGAGCCAGTGTTCTACTCAATCAAAAACTTCTTACGGGGGAAAGACACTCCAGATTCGTCCAACTTCTACCTTTGTGAGTTGTCCACGACCAGCTCAAATAAGCGATGTGAAATCAAGTGACGACGTTAAGTTTTCCAAATCTGAGGCATTCTTCCCTTATGAACGCACACACTGCTCACAGTGTGGCTCTGTGGTACACAATCCAATAAATAAGCAATTTTTTTTTTGCAAATAACGAGCCTTTGGTGACATTTCACATCATACCTCTCCCCAAAATTCCACGTGTTGTCTCCACTTCACAGCGGAAAATCGCGGGTCGGAGGGCACGACACAAAATATCTCCTGCAAAGAGGAGCAAACTGGCGGCAATATTGCGTATAAAACGTCCAACTCATTTGCTTGCAGTAGCGATAAGGCTGGGTAATTGTCTGAGCAAAAGTGATGACGTTGTTCATAATAGCGCGTGCTCTTGCATGCAACTCTCACAAGAGCGCGGTCGCCCCTGCGCTCACGTGCACGCACCACAACCAGCGACGCGCGCGAAACGACCGCCTCGGCAATGGCACCAATTACTGTTGGATGCCAGGCATATGTAGAGATGACGTTGCATTCGCCACACGCTTGCTGACAACGACTTTATTTTTACACTCGAGTCCCATAGATTTTTGCACGCTATTATTTGCGGTATTTCCGGTTGTTCAGCTCTTTGTATCTCGCCATTCGCAATTTTAATGAGTCCGATGGCAATGGGCTTCCGTTGGTCGAAATCTTTCTCAATCTGATTCTGATGTGTCCGACTCGCCATGTGCAGGGCAAATTATGGCTGAAAAGAAAGCTCCTCTTTTATCGTTTGCCTCGTGATGCTTACCGGGTCTACGGTCCTGCTGTATTATGTTAGACCAGGAAATTTGGCCCTACCTGAGGAGGTTGTTTATAAAATCCTGCCACTGGATCCATATGGAAGAAAAGGCCAGGAACTTACTCTTGGAGAATACACCTATAGGTCTTGAGCACAAATTGCACGGAGGGCAGCTGGCCTAACGCCGAATGCCACCATGAGTTACGTACACAGCATGCTCTCGTGGATTCAGCGTCTGCTGCTGCTGCATTCCAAGGCAATACCCTCAAATATGATCCATGAGGAGATCCTGGATGGGAGAGAAAAGAAGAATGACATACAACTTCACCTAAAAGGTAAGGTGGTGGGGATCTGTGGGGGCAAGACGGAAGAATGTCAACTCTCACGTAAACCTGGCGTTGGCTTAAAGGTTAAGTGGCTGCCTTGGAGATTTAGGTTTGATTTGAGTCCCTGTCGAGACGGTAAAATAACACCAGTGGGTTGACTCAACCTGTGATCTTCCAAGGCGAAAAATAAGTAGCAGCTTACTGGAACCAGGGGCACTGCATCAGTGGCTCCCAGCAATGATGCAACCAGCAGGCTGTAGGCTATATCTGAAAATGACATCTAACATCAAACAATCTTGCACAGTATGCGTTAAACCTCAGTTGGATGCATTGCTAGTTTAATCAATTAGTCAAATCACGAAGCACAGCAAGTTATATCGCGATCGCGCTGAAGTCATAGTGGTGCAACATTCATGTTTTTCAGTTTCTGAAGCCCAAAAAAATCAAAAAAGTCATGTCGCTGCAAACATGACACCTTGCTTGGAATCCTTGAAAAGTTTATAATTACTTGATGTGAATACAAGGGCAGATACCATCTGAAAAAAAAGAACAAAAAAAATAACTTTATCCACAAAAATTGGTGACGTTCAAGATGATATCTGTTGGTGGCATGTAAACTCAACGGCAGTAGAAATTTTAAAACTTCATTCTGGATTCATGTGTGAATTTTAAACAGTTTTAATCCAAAAATGCATGTGCATTTTGCATTTGGCTGCTGTTTGGTGCTAAAATATGTTTATACGGCATTACTTACCCCGCACGCGAAGCGAAAAGCAGGTGAACAAGTGGTCCCCCCGACTTTGTCTCTGTGTCTACAGACGTCAGTCGATGATCGAGGAAACTACGTAATTTCAAATTGAATGTTATATTTTAAAACACTGGAGAACACGAAGGAACTTGAATCTGAACAACGACCACACTTTAGCAGTTACTTTCGATCATGAATTTGGGCAAAATTGTACGTGATCTCCTCCCGTAGTGTGATGCACACAGATGGGATGAGATGAATTTATATATTTTTTTTACTTTGTCTGCCTGTCTCGCAGTCAAATAAAATTGAAAATCATTCCAAAAAAGGAAGCCCTACTGTTTTAGGGACGTCAAAGGACACAAACAACAGGCACGAATAACCAATGAAACACATTAAATATACAGGTGTGGAAAGACTGTGCAATCAACGGCGATAAAACATCCGTAAAGAGTTTTTTTTTTTCCAGCAATCCTTAAAATTTTATTTTGATTTAAATTAAACTATATATTTTGGAACGTGAAGAACACAAATCACGGAGTTGCGCTCACAGAAACCTCCAGTTTAGCAGTACTTGGACAAAATTTTACACCATCCCACCAATCAAATATGCTGCTCGTGCTCTCAGCGTGTGGCGATATATTGAGATTTGAGGACAAAAATGGTGGCTCGTAGGAAAATATAGATTGTGTCAGAAACACCAAAGCACACAGATTAAAGAGACCCTTCCCGTGTCCTTTTTCTCAAGACTGCCCGGGTAAGGTGTTCTGTGAAATCTATAGTTTCATAAATCGAATCAGGAGAATCGGACAAATAACATTATTCAGAGAGAGAGGGAGAGGAGAGGGCTGTGAGATGGAGAGTGAGAGAGAGTGGAGAGAGAGAGAGAGAGAGTGAGAGAGAGTGTGATGAGTGTTGAGATGTGAGAGTGAGTGAAGAAGGAGAGAGAGGAGAGTGTAGAGTGAGAGAGTGTGTGTGTCGAGAGAGAGAGAGAGAGAGAGCGATAGAGAGAGAGAGAGATGAGAGAGAAGAGAGAGAGAGAGAAGAGAAGAAGAAGGAGAGAGAGAGAGAGAGGATGGTTTGATCAAAGGAAGCAAGTGGGATGAATGGAAAGGTTAAGAGAAAGTTGTTGTCGTAAGGAATTTCGAACCCCAGTTGACCGAATGTGGACATTCCAAGCTTCGGGTATTTTTTCTGTGTTTGCACATATGGTTTGATGTTTAAACACCACAGACGTCAAGTGTTTGCATTGCATACTGACAACACCGTTAATTAAGAATTGTGCCACAATGGCTGTAATGAGACACCAAGTTTGTGGCTCCACATCTGCAAGAGGCTGATTACTTAAAATGGAACATTCATTCAACTTGCATTTCAGACATACACACACACACACACACACAACCCACACAACATACACACAACACAACACACACACCTTAGAACTCCCTGTGTGAGGAGTGTTTATTGTCGGGTGTCTGAAATTGGCTTGTAAGGAACAGATGTTGTCCAGGTTTAGACATATCTTTGTACAATTCTGCTCTGTGGTTAGGGCAGGTGTGGTGACATCCACGAACTCAACCAATAGATTGATGTAAACAGTTCTTCTATTTTTGATTCAAACAACAATATGGCCCAAAAACACCTTCTGTAGCTGACCGCCACAAAGCAGTGACTTTCACGACCCCTAAGCAACATTCTCTCAACCTATCTTGGCGTTCACTTCCCCAGAAAATTGTTGTGTGAAATAACAGCACCATTGACGTGAAATGTACATCTTCACTAAACCACACATCGTGAATCCAGTGTTGGGTTGCCACCATCTTCTTGCCGCAGCATATTCACACAGTGGACTCGTGCTGCTTCATCCCCATCGGTCAATTTATGGGCTGTTGTGATTGTGGAAGGAAAGAGGTTTAAACTTGTTTCATTATTCTTCTGATTACGATGGGAAGGTGAGACCTAGATTCAGCCCGATCTTTGTCGATGATTTCTCGGATTTGCATGAACTGACTCACAACTCCTTCCATTGTTCCTTCACACCGTACTAACTTTTGGGTAGACCGGACCTTCCCTGTTATGTGAGAATCGTCCCTTCAGTTGAATTTCTCACAAGTTTCCAAAATGGCCGCTTGCTTGGCTTGTTCTGGGATGCACTTCCATGTTCAGTGCAGAACCTTCATCTGGAGGGAAGCAATATGATTTGGTCTCAAAGTATCACTTTCCACAATGTTTACTCTGCTCGTGGAAAACGTCAATTCTTTCCGTAGAATTACTTTGG
>CM068968.1:26179508-26191954 GCA_035128595.1 Eptatretus atami
TGTGGGACTTTTCTCTTTGCCACATGGTGATGTCCTCTTTGCCATGTGGGACTTTCTCTTTGCCAGGTGGGACTTTTCTCTTTGGCATGTGGGGCTTTTCTCTTTGCCAGGTGGGACTTTCCTCTTTGGCATGTGGGGCTTTTCTCTTTGCCATGTGGGGATTTCCTCTTTGGCATGTGGGGCTTTTCTCTTTGCCACATTGAGCTTTCCTCTTTGCCATCTGGGGCTTTTAGCGGGGAGGGGATGTGTAGGTAGTTAGGTGAAGAGAAAGAAGGCTGGTGTTGGCTTTGGGGTTAGGGGTGGCTGGCTTGGGATCCTAGGTTCCCTGAATTTGAACCCTTTTCTGTTTGAATTAACATTTAAGTGGGGTTGACTCAGCCTGCCACCTCCTTGAGGTTGGTGAAATGAGTACCAGTGTACTGGTGGAGGACAGCATCAAGTGGCACAGCTTGCTGCAAGAAGTGGTTGGAGTGGCGACCTGTCCAAGGATTGTGTCAAATAGCCAAGGAAAAACTGCTTTGTCAGTTCCAGTGCTCTTTGCAAGAAATATGGTCCACAAAAGTTGTGGTGTGCACTCAGCCTGTCATCCTTCTGACGTCACCCAAAATGAGTACTAGCTACTGAACAGGGGGCCACTGCATAGTGGCACAGCCTGTTTCTACAGCAATGATCAACCAACATCCACAGGCTGTTTAACATAATATTAACAATATACTTTATTTTCTTTCCTTTAATCACCTTTTCACATGAAAATAAATAGCACACAAACAATGCACAAACATGTAATTAAGGGTACAGTTTAACAAGCATTAAAAGTTGAAGTCCCGAACCCTATTTCCCCCATTACCCCCTAAGTTTTGGGATTTGCCATCAGGGGGATTTTAAAGAATGTAACCCAACGAACGGCAAGGGCCTCCTGTATGTACATGAAACTTGTGCAGGATGTCGTGTTACAGAACTCTCAGTAAATTTGTTGAAGTTGGTCGTACAAGGAGTGGTTTGTCTTGGGGGTTCCGCTCCCGACTGAAGAGCCCAATGTGGGATCCGGCAATGATGTTTCATAGAACACGCCAGATTTAAAGTTCGTCGTCGTTGGTTGGTATTTTGGGGAGCTGCTGGCGCACGAGTTCTTTTATCTGCAAAGTTAGTCTGACATCATAGCCTGACACAGTTACTCTTCTAAGTGGTATGTTTGCCAGCCCACACGACGTGTCTCCATTTCAATCTATTAGCCGCCATGTGCTCCCAGAGTGTTGGTTGACATTGCAGGGATTAGGCTCTTCTTAATTGGCGTCCTTGTAAAGCACTTTGTACCGACCATTCTGATATCTTGCACGAGCAAGTTTCCCATGGAGGATTGCTTAGGAATTGATGGTAACCCATGCAGGTACACATGTCCAGGCTCCATCTCAGTTGGATTGTCCGTAGAGTGGCTTCCAAGGAGTTCAAGCCTGCATGTCAAAAGGACTCATTTGTGGTGATTTTGTCCTTCCCATCTAATTCTCAATAATCAGGAAGAGACGTGCCTTGATGGAAACTTTACAGGGTTATTGCCATCTGTAGCTGACCCAGGACGAGCACCAATATACTAGATGATTGCGAAAGACGACGTCTTGTAGATTATTCATTTTTGTTTGTTGTTTGATGCCGTGCTTCTTACAGACACTATCAGGAGCGACCATAGAAAAGTTAATGTACCAATATGTTAACGATGGTTTTGGTTACCTTCGTCATGGAATAACTTTTGCATTGATAAAGTAATGGCAAAAGGTGCATTATTGGATGGATCCGTTGGCGTGTGGACGAGGACGAATTGATTTCAATTTTGGTGAAGATCCGAATCCAGATCCGGATCTGCAGAAGTTTTTTAATTTTCAAAGTCATTCTTTAGCAGTTGAGAGGGCCAAAAAACGATATAATGCACAAAATCTCAAAAAGTTGAGGAAGGATTATAAACAAAACTTTGGTGGATGATTTGGGTACGGTTGACAAGAAAACAAGTAGATTCGATTTTGTTTAACAGCTGGATCCAGATCCGCCTATCAGTGGATACAAAACGTGAACTGTTCAGCCTGCGCAGAGCTATGCAAACTTACCGAGTGCTGTTCCTAGTTACCTTCAGGTCAGTCAGGTATGGAGCATGCGCACAGAAGCAGCGCGTCGCTGCGTCCACTTTCCACCGGTACTCCAGGGGCTCCGTTAAGCCATCCCCAGGCAGATGCCTGGCCCATACCATCTCCTTGAGATGTTGTCAAACACTGCTGTGCACCACGAGGCACGGTGGTCGGCCCATGGCCTCCTCACTCACGAGACTCCCTCGCTGAGAGAATCTGGTGAGCAGGATCATCAGCAAAGGGAAAATGAGCTACATGTCCATACAGCCGCAACTGCGCTCACACGACTATGCAGGTAACAAATCTCATTTCAGTCTCTCCAGCAACTGCCTCGTTTTGACACCAAAGTTCCGACCAGCGATTAGCCAAGGATTCTCCGAAAGACCTGGTACCAAGGAATAAGTTCTCTGTCTCAGATCCTGTGGTCAGAGTCCAAAGTCGTCACATCCATAGAGCAAGCTGGAAAGCACAGAGGACCTGAAGACTCGGGGACTTTCGTCCTTCCGCCACCACAACCATGATCAGTAAATCCATGATCCCAGGGCCCGACCAGACGTCTATTGACTTCTGACTCAACTGCCAAGATAAGTGAATCTCTCCACGACCTCAACATCCTCACCACAAATAGGCACAGACAGGGACAGCAGCATCCAAGATTTTCATTGAAAGCCGGATCTTAGTTTTGACCAGTTGAAACTCGTTACGGTGTGACAGTTACCGTTCGCCATCGAAGTTTAAGGTGGAAGGAGGTCATGTTTTCACCATGTTGCACTTGCTTTGTTTGCAGGAATATCTCAAACGTTGCTGCATGGATTCGTGTTGAAATTGGTCAGCAGTGTTGGGTGTGTTTGAGGAAGAATTCCTCACAGTTTTGGTGAAGATCCGGATCTGAGAATTTTTAAAGTGATTCATTCACCAATTTGAGAGATAGGGCCAAATACGATGTATAGTACGATATCTCAATAAATGTATTGGGCCCAATGTGTTCTCCTCTATCAGGTGATGCGTGTGGAGGTATACCTCTACCGTTTGCCCTTCTCGCCTTACATATGTACTTACATTTTATTGGTTGTGTTGTGAAGGTGGTTATCTACTTTTTGATGTATATTCCTTGCCCTATCCCACATTCCTCTTCCCCATCATGTATCTTACTGTCGGAGCTTCCTTTCTCCTACTTGGTTTCCCTTGTTTAGATTGAGTGTGCGAGCTGCCAGATATCGTCCTGATATATGGGCCAGTGGCTTCATCCTGTTCTGGGTTACCATATTGTAAATTTACTCGTGCATTTTCGTTTTCGTGCTGATTTTGTGACGGCTCACCCAACCTGGAATATTTTTCACTTTTACATTATTTTGGACTTGATAGCGTGTGTGTGGCAAAGGTAAAACGGTTGGTTCACCTGGTTGTCATTAATTTTCAAAGCTAAGGTGTTGAAATGCCTTCATTATCTCCACAATTGAAATCTTTTACCCTTTAGTTTATTCAAACAATGCAAAAAGGCTCCCGGGGAAAACTTCGCCATTCTGTACAGAAGTTTCACTTTTGCTACCATTGATGTGTTCATTTCATCAACATGAGCCTGGTTTTGCTAGTGGTGATGGTTGGCTGGCTTTGGATCTTTCGTGGTCCTGAGTCGAGCCCGTTGGCTGCTGAAGTTAACACCAGATGTGGTTGACTCAGCCTGTCATCCTTCTGAGGTCAGTAATGAGTACGCGGTGCTGCTAGAGGGGCACAGTATCAGTGGCTAGTTTTGCGCCGAACAGGATGAGAGCTACCAAGGCCAAACCTTGCAATAATCAACAAAGATTCATAACGGCTTGCAAGAATGCCGAAAGCTATGAGAGCTCACAGATTGAATTGTAATGTCATCTCAACATGCAGCCAGGCAAAAATGTCATTCATTGTCACATAAAGAAATGAAAGTGGACCTTTAAAGCTTCGCGAGATTCATCATAATTGCCTTAAAATGGGGCAAATGTCAAATAAAATTTTAAAAGTTGAGAAATGACTATATCTGATATTATCAATTAGGAAATGACGTCACATCTTTATATGAAAAAAAATGCACCGTTTAGCAGCAAATGTGACATCATAAAAGTCCATCGAATCTGCAGTAAGCAGACGTGTCACTTCTTTCCTGTTCAACATCCCCGCTGAGAAATCGGCTCCCAGGACCACATGTCATTGAACATTTCATCATCTTTCTTTATCTCAAAAATGTCACAGCTTCATTTTAACGATGAAACAAAACTTCTTGGTGTGAATGATAATGCTGGTTTGTCATCGAATGCAAGTTGTTTGGTGTTTCGTCGCGCAGCCGTTTGGTCATGGTTGCATCATTTTCTGTAAATGCAGCTGTTTGTCGCTGATTGCAGTGCCCCTTGTTACCAGTAGGATTGGTACTCATTTGCCAACCTCGGAAGGATGAAAGGCTAGTCAACCCAGCCTGGTTTTATTACGGTACGACGTGGGCTCAAACTCAAGACCCTAAAAGTTCTTAAGCCAGCCCCCTTAACATTAAACCAGCACCAGGCTTTTGCTAACGACGTTAAAGTACACGAATATGTCACAGACTTCAAAAGCAGGGGAAGTCTGTTGTAAACAATCCCAAATTCAATGGAGGAAATTTTTTTTAATGACGAAATTTCCAGTTGAAATATTGTGACCTGGTGACCCATTCGTGCCCTTCTGGTAGTTATTTCTTTGTAGGCCGTTTTTGGGATGACGGCGGAGATAACTAATGTGAAAACGCTCGCTGAGACTTTCTCAAGAAATAATTCGTTACTAACTGTGATTGCAAATTGGCTTATTGATAGGTGATGGAAAGAAAAGAGTGGTGGTGAAGTGGGAGGATGCTTGCTGGGAGGGATGTAAATAGTGGGCTACCTCAGGATCAATTATTATTATTAATTATTATTTTCATAACTTTAATTAACGATTTGTGATAGTTGGCGAAGAAGGCTTTCCAAATTTGCAGATGACCCAAAGCTTGGAGAGAAGGTAGATATAGAGAGGGATGGTGATCACATTTAGGAAGCTCCGAGATACTTTCAATAGATTGCGGCAAAAGACTGGCAGATGCAGGATAACATAAATAAATGCTGGGGATTGGCAAGAATCATGAAAACAGGGATTATATATATTATAATTATATATAATATATATTATGTGGGATATGCTTACAAATTTAAGCAATAACAAGCGTGTTTCCCCGTTGACTCGGGTCGCCCTCACCTGAATTTATTTGTTATTATTTATTTCTTTTTATTTTATTTTCATTACGGATGTTTCCAAGTGGTTCTGTGATTTTCCCGGTGTATTCGTTTCGATCTGTATGTCAGCACGTGAAATCACCGTGCTTCCCCATTTGTCTCAGGTCGTTCACCTGCATTTTATTTTCATTTATTTATATTTCATTTATTTATATTTTAATTTACGGATGGTTTCCGACGGTGTCTGTGATTTTTCCCCGGTGTATCAGCTTCGATGTCCGTCGGCACGCAAAATTACCGTGCTTCCCCATTGTCTTGGGTCACGAAACCTGCAATTTTTAAAATAAAAAAAATAGTTTTTTTGTTTTTCATTTATTTAAATTTTCATTGATGGATGTTGTTTGACGATTCTGTGATTTTTTTTTGTCCCGGTGTACCGGTTTCGACGTCCATTCAGCATGCAGCATTTCAGCTTCTACGTCACCTGAAGGCACCGATCATTAATATCAGTCAGTGAGGCGTCAGTCGGTTAGTTAGAAAGAGCCTTTATATTAGACAAGTACAGTCTTGGAGCATATCACCACTGAAGAAGGATATGCGGGTGAGGTAGGTAATAGATCCAGGGTTGGCTGGGGAGTGGGTAAGCAGACTGGACGGATGCCAGGTTAGCTCTTGCGTAAAGCGAATTATAGAGCATGGCATAAATAGGGTTTAGGTTGTACTAAATAGGGTGATAAATTAACGTCCATGGATCTTAATGTCCACCAATAATGCTCAAGCAGATAAGACGCCAACTTTAAGGTCCATTGGAGGCACACACATTAAATAATTCACCCTCCCGGCATGCCGTGTGCAACACCAGGATGACAGTTTATTGAACGAGTCAGGATTCAAACTATGCTAGACAGAATTAGAGGTGAGTTTGTGTACTCTCGCGCCATCCTGTCGTCCCATTATGCTGTCTGTGAGAGGGTCTTGTGAAAGTGAATGTTGTGTTTGGAATTTATGCATCTTCTCAGCCTGCAACCCCCCATACCCTTACCCCCCCCCACCCACACACACACACAAAATAAAAATATTAAATAAATCAAGCATTAATCTGTGGATTGAAAAAATGTAGTGTTCATAGAGCGATGGGTTTATGATGGGGGGAAATGGCCTCTTCCTGTCCTTGTACATCCATTTGTGTTGCCAATTCCCGTCAGCTGATGTGTTGTAATGTGGTGCAGAGCCAGTGTTCTACTCAATCAAAGACTTCTTACGGGGGAAAGACACTCCAGATTCGTCCAACTTCTACCTTTGTGAAGTTTGTTCCACGACAGCGTCAAATAGCGATGTGAAATCAAAGGTGACGACGTTAAGTTTCCAAATCTGGGCATTCTTCCCTTATGAACGCACAACACTGCTCACAGTGTGGCCTGTGGGTACACAATCCAAAATAAGCAATTTTTTTTTGTTTGCAAATAACGAGCCTTTTGGTGACATTTCCATCATACTCTCCCCAAACCATTCCCACCTGTTGTCTCCACTTCACAGCGAAAATCGCCGGGTCGGAGGGCACGACACAAAATATCTCCTGCAAAAGGAGCAAACGTGGCGGCAATATTGCGTATTAAAACGTCCAACTCATTTCTTGCAGTAGCGATAAGGCTGGGTAAATTGTCTGAGCAAAATGATGACGTGTTCATAATTAGGCGTGCTCGTTGCATGCAACTCTCACAACCGAGCCGCGGTCGCCCCTGCGCTCACGGCACGCACACAACCAGCGACGCGCGCGAAACGACCCGCCTCGGCAATGGCACCAATTACTGTTGGATTGCCAGGCCATGATGTTAGGGAGATGACGTTGGCATTCGCCCACACGCTTGCTGACAAACGACTTATTTTTACACTCGAGTCCCATGATTTTTGCCACGCTATTATTTGCGGTATTTTCGAGTTTTCAGCTCGTTTGTATCTCGCATTCGCAATTTAATGAGTCCGATGGCAATGGGCTTCCGTTGGTCGAAAATCTCATCAATCTGAGTTCTGATGTTCCGACTCGCCATGTGCAGGGCAAATTATGGCTGAAAAAGAAAAGCTCCTCTTTTATCGTTTGCCTCGTGATGCTTACCGGGTCTCACGGTCCTGCTGTATTGTTAGACCAGGAATTTGGCCCTACCTGAGGAGGTTGTTTATAAAATCCTTGCCACTGGAATCCATATGGAAGAAAAGGCCAAGGAACTTACTCTTTGGAGAATAACCACCTATGAGGTCTGAGCACCAAATTGCACGGAGGAGCAGCTTGGCCTTAACGCCAATGCCACCATGAAGTTACGTACACAGCCCATGCTCTCTGGTTCAGCGTTCTGCTGCTGGCTGCATTCCAAGGCAATATCCCTCAAATATGATCCATGCAGGAGATCTCTGGAATGTGGAGAGAAAGGAAGAATGCACATACAACTTCACCTAAAGGTAAGGGTGGTGGGTATCTGTGGGGGCAAGACGGAAGATGTCAACATCTCACGTAAACCTGGCGTTGGCTTAAAGGTTAAGTGGCTTGCCTTGGAGATTTAGGTTTGAGTTTGAGTCCCTGTCGAGACGGTAAATAACACCAGGTGGGTTGACATCAACCTGTGATCTTTCCAAGGTCGGAAAAATAAGTAGCAGCTTACTGGAACCAGGGGCACGCATCAGTGGCTCCCAGCAATGATTGCAACCAGCAGTGTAGGCTATATCTGAAATAATGACATTCTTACATCAAACAATCTTGCACAGATGCGTTTAAACCTCAGTTGATGCAATTGCTAGTTTTAATCAATTAGTCAAAATCACGAAGCACAGCAAGTTAATATCGCGATCGGCTGAGTCATAGTGGTGCCAAAACATTCATGTTTTTCAGTTTCTGAAGACCCAAAAAAATCAGAAAAATGTCATGTCGCTGCCAAACATGGACACCTGCTTGGAATCTTGAAAAGTTTATAATTACTGTGATGTGAATACAAGGCAATGACCTCTGAAAAAAAGAACAAAAAAAAAACTTTAATCCACAAAAATTTGGTGACGTTCAAGATATATCTGTTGGTGGCATGTAAACTCAACGCAGTAGGAAATTTTAAAACTTATTCTGGATTCATGTTGTGAATTTAAACAGTTTTAATCCAAAAATTTGCATTGCATTTTGCATTTGGCTGCTGTTTGGTGCTAAAATATTGTTTATACGCATTTACTTACCCCGCACGCGAAGCGAAAAGCAGGGTGAAGCAAGTGGTCCCTTTGTCTCTGTGTCTACAGACGTCAGTCGATGATCGAGGAAACTACGTTTAATTTCAATTGGAATGTTATATTTTAAAACACTGGAGAACACGAATGGGAACGTTGAATCTGAACAACGACCAGCACTTTAGCAGTTACTTTCGATCATGAATTTGGCAAATTGTACGTGATCTCCTCCCGAGTGTGGATGCACACAGAGAGGAGTGAAGATGAATTTATATATTTTTTTTACTTTGTCTGCCTGTCTCGCAGTCAATAATTGAAAATCATTCCAAAAGGAAGCCCTACTGTTTTAGGGACGTCATAAAGGACACAAACAAACAGGCACGAATAACCAATGAAAACACATTAAATAACGGTAGTGTGAAAGACTGTGCATCAACGGCGATAAAACATCCGTAAAGAGTTTTTTTTTTTCCTAGCAATCCTTAAAATTTTTATTTTATTTAAATTAAACTATATATTTTTGGAACGCTGAAGAAACACAAATCACGGAGTTGCCGCTCACAGAAACCTCCAGTTTAGCAGTACTTGGACAAAATTTTACACCATCCCAACCAATCAAATATGCTGCTCGTGCTCTCAGCAGTGTGGGTAATATTGAGATTGAGGACCAAAAATGGTGGCTCGTAGAAAATATAGATTGTGCTCAGAAACACCAAAGCCACAGATAAAAGACCCTTCCCGTGTCCTTTTTCTCAAGGACTGCCACGGGTAAGGTGTTCTGTGAAATCTATAGTTTCATAAATTCGAATCAGGAGGAATCGGGACAAATAACATTTATTCAGAGATGAGAGGGAGAGGGAGAGGGTGTGAGATGGGAAGAGTGAGAGAGAGTGGAGAGAGAGAGAGAGAGAGTGAGAGAGAGTGTGAGTGAGTGTTGAGATGTGAGAGTGATGTGAAGAAGAGAGAGAGAGAGAGAGTGTGAGAGTGAGAGAGTGTGTGTGTCGAGAGAGGAGAGAGAGAGAGACGAGAGAGAGAGAGAGGATGAGAGAGAGAGAGAGGCGAGAGAGAGAGAGAAGATAGAGGAGAGAGAAGAGAGAGAGAGATGGTTTGACATAAGGAAGCAAGTGGGATGAATGGAAAGGTTAAGGAGAAAGTTGTTGTCGTAGAGGAATTTCGAACCCTCAGTTGACCGAATGTGGACATTTCCAAGCCTTCGGGTATTTTTTCTGTGTTTGCACAGATATGGTTTGATGTTTAAAACACCACAGACGTCAAGGTGTTTGCATTGCAATACTGACAACACCGTTTAATTAAGAATTTGTGCCACAATGGCTGTAATGAGACACAAGTTTGTGGCCCACATCTGCAAGAGGCTGATTACTTTTAAAATGGAACATTCATACAACTTGCACTTTCAGACATACACACACACACACAACACACACCACCCACACACACATACACACACACACACACAACACCTTTAGAACTTCCCTGTGTGAGGAAGTTTATGTCGGGGTGTCTTTTGAAATTGGCTTGTAAGGAACAGATGTTGTCCAGGTTTAGACATATCTTTTACAATTCTGCTCTGTGTGTTAGGGAGATGTGGTGACATCCACGAACCTCAACCAATAGATTGATGTAAAACAGTTCTTCTATTTTTGGACTTCAAACACAATAGGCCCAAAAACACCTCTGTAGCTGACCGCCACAAAGCAGTGACTTTCCGACCCCTAAGCAACATTCTCTTCAACCTATTCTTGGCGTTCACTTCCCCAGAAATTTTGTGTGAAATAACAGCACCATTGACGTGAAATTGTACAATCTTCACTAAAACCACACATCGTGAATCAGTGTTGGGTTTGCCCTCATCTTCTTGCCGCAGCATATTCACACACTGGACTCGTGCTGCTTTTCATCCCCATCGGTCAATTTATGGGCTGTTGTATGTGGTAGGAAAGAGGTTTTAAACTTGTTTCATATTCTTCTGATTACGATGGGAATTGAGACCTAGATTCAGCCCGATCTTTGTCGATGCATTTCTTCGGATTTGCATGAAACTGACTCACAAACATCCTTCCATGTTCCTCACACCGTAACTTCTGGGTGACGACCTTCCCTTGTTAATGTTGAGAATCGTCCCTTCAGTTTTGAACTTTCTCACAAGTTTCCAAAATGGCCGCTTGCTTGGCTTGTTCTGGGTATGCACTCCATGTTCAGTGCAGAACTCATCTGGAGGGAAGCAATATGATTTGGTCTCAAAGTATCACTTTCCACAATGTTTACTCTGCTCGTGGAAAACGTCAATTCTTTCCGTAGAATTACTTTGGGTTATGCTTGAATTGAACTTCTCTGAAGATCATTGATCCACCTCTGCAAAACAAAACAAAATTAAAGATCATGACTAAAAGTACAAAAGGTCATTTGAAGCGGTTAACCTTTTATTGACACACCCTACTAAGTTTTGCCACAGGAGTTTTCCTCTTCTGCCACACATAGTTTTCCTTTTTACCACCATGGGCTTTTCTCTTTGCCACGTGGGGATTTCCTCTTTGCCAAGTGGGGATTTCCTCTTTTTGCCAACGTGGGATTCCTCTTTGCCATGAAGAGCTTTCATCTTGCCATGTGGAGCTTTCCTCTTTGGCATGTGGGGCTTTCTCTTTGCCATCTGGGGACTTTTCTCCTTTAGATGTGGGACTTTTTCTCTTTTGCCACATGAGTTTGCGTTCCTCATTTGCCATGTGGCTTTTCTCTTTGCCACATGTGAGCTTTCCTCTGCCACCTGCGGGCTATTCTCTTTGGCCATCTGGCGACTTTTCTCTTTACCATGTGGGACTTCTTCTCTATTTCCACATTGGTGATGTCCTCTTTGCCCATGTGGCTTTTCTCTTTGCCAGGTGGGACTTTTCTCTTGGCATGTGGGGCTTTTCTCTTATGCCAGTGGGACTTTCCTCTTTGGCATGTGGGCTTTTCTCTTTGCCATGTGGGATTTCCTCTTGGCTGTGGGGCTTTTCTCTTTGCCCACATTGAGCTTTCCTCTTTGCCATCTGGGGGCTTTTCTCTTGCCATTCGGACTTTCTCTTTACCATGTGGGACTTTCTCTTGCCACATGGTGATGCCTCTTTGCCATGTGGAACTTTCTCTTGCCACGGAAGGACTTGTCTCTGCCATGTGGGGCTTTTATTTTCCAAAAGGGATTTCCTCTGCCATGGGAGCTTTTCGCTTTGCTACCGTGGGGATTTCCTCTTTACCACTGGGGCTTTTCTCTTTCCATGTGGGAATTTTCTCTTTGCCACGTGTGGCTTTCCTTTTTGCCATGTGGGATTTACTTCTTTACCACGTGCGAGATTTCTTCTTTTACCACGTGGAAGATTTCCTCTTTGCCACATGGGGCTTTTCTCTTTGCCACGTGGGGATTTCCTCTTTTCCACGTGTGGATTACTGTTTGCCACATGGGGCTTTTCTCTTTGCATTTTGGGAATTTCTCTTTGCTACGTGGGGATTTCCTCTTTGCACGTGCGGCGATTTCCTCTTTGCCATGTGTGGATTTATGTTTGCACATGGGCTTTTCTCTTTGCCATGTGGAATTTTCTCTTTTGCTATGTGGGGATTTCCTCTTGCCATGTGTGGATTTCCTCTTTTGCCCCTGGGGATGTCCTCTTTGCCAAGTGGGATTCCTCTTTGCCACGTGGGATTTCCTCTTTGCCACGTTGTGGATTACTGTTTGCCACATGGGCTTTTCTCTTTGCCATGTGCGGGAATTTTCTCTTTGCTATGTGGGATTTCCTCTTTGCCACGTGGGGATTTCCTCTTTGCCCCGTGGGATTTCCTCTTGCCAAGTGGGGATTCCTCTTTGCCACGTGGGATTTTCCTCTTTCACGTGTGGATTTACTGTTTGCACATGCGGGCTTTTCTCTTT
>CM068968.1:26198231-26210248 GCA_035128595.1 Eptatretus atami
TGGGGTTTCCTCTTTGCCATCTGGGGCTTTCCTCATTGCCATGTGGGACTTTTCTCTTTTCCACATTGGGCTGGGAGACCTGTGGCATTATAATGACCTTAGATGCATGCCCCAAAGATTTTGTTTTGTTGTAGATGCTCGGTTTGGGAGACACCGAGTATTATGAGGTCCTTAGATGCATGCCCCATCGATTCTGTCATGTTCTAGATGCTGGGTGTGGGAGACTTAGGGTGTTATGAGGTCCTTAGATGCATGCCCTAAAGATTTTGGCGTATTCTAGATTCTGGGTGTGGGAGACCCTGGTTGTTACGAAGACCTTCAATGCATGCCCCAAATATTTTTGTTGTTTTCTAGATGCAGGGTATGGGATACTTGGAGTGTTATGAGGACCTTAAATGCATGCCACAAAGATTTTGTAGTATTCCAGATGCTGGGTCTGGGAGACCTGGGGAATGCAGCAATGTAAACTGACAAAAACATTATTTTATTTTATTGTTATTAAAAACAAGAGCAGAAGCATGGTGCCATCAGACCTCACCTCTTATAATGTGAAGAGCAGGAGAAGATGAAGTTATTATTTTGTCTACAGATTTAAGGCTAGTAGTGGAGTATTTGCTCAAAAAGATGATTCAATGATCCTTTTATTTGGAAGATATATATTATGAAGGTGTTTTATGAGGTCGTGAAAAAGCCGGGGATGCATAAGATAATGCATTCCAAAGACATTTACTGGTACATCAACAAACACATAGAACGGCACTCGGTAGAGCGCATCACTCCGCCAGGCTGACCATTTTACGTATTGTATCCCACTCATAAGCCGGATCTGGATCCAGACCTGAACCAAAATTTAATCTGCTTGTTCTTGTCACCTACCCAACTCATCCACCAAGTTTCATCCAAATCCCGTCACAACTTTTGGAGATATCGTGCTATAATATAGTTTTTGGTCCCATCTTTCAATGGTGAAGAATTACTTTAAAATTCTCGGATCCGGATCTGGATCTTCACGAAAATCTAATCATTTCTTCCTTGTCACACACCTAACCTGTCCACCAAGTTTCATACGAATCCATCCATAACTTTTTGTGATATCGTGCTTACAGACAGATGCTGTTGCATTGAAGGTACTGCTGTGCCGCTGATGCAATGGCCTCTGCTGTTCAAGACAGGAATTTGTAATTTGGCCATGGTGCCAGCAAAAGCTCGCCTGCTCTTCACAAAGTAGCACACCATTGGATCATAAATGTCCATCAACTAATGCTGGCAGACAGGACACCTGGTTAACGTCCATCCAAGGGATGGCACACACACATTGATGAATCAACCTGCATGTGAAACACCAGGATGACAGTTTGTATCCATCCATTGGGAATAATCTGTGCAGAGCGTTGGTGCTGCCGAAGCAGTCTCCTTGGCTATTGGGTGCCATCCTGGACAGGTCGCCACTCCGACACAGTATACCAGCAAGCTGGCACTCATTTTTCCGACCTCGGAAGGATGACAGGCAAAGTCAACCCCACCTGGTATTAATTCAACAGCCGAGTGGGATTTGAACTCAGAATCCTAGGACCCCAAGCCCACCACCCAAACCATTAAGCCAACACGAGGCATATAGTTTATCACTGGGTCTGTAATATAAACAATTTTCTGTAATAGGGTATTATCAACTTACACTGCAAGTTTTCAATGATTTTGGGAAAAATTAACTCTTCCAAAGTGAAAAACTGTGAAATTCCTCGAGGGCTCTTACACTATTGACTGCCATTTTGGTTCTCGTACACATCAGCACCACGAGAGGAATTTCTACATGACAGTAATCCAGCAGATCAGTGGTATCATCCACGCATCAAGGTGAGAAACATTGTGTCTATACCAACAACTATTAACAAATGTGTAACTTTTACGAGAGCAATGCATTGGATGAGGTTGTTTCGAGGGGAAGTTATGGTTATTTTTAATTGCAGCCCTGTTGCTTCAAACTTGCTTCTTGAGCTCCATCCTGAGCAAAATAAATCCATAATCTGCAAATAATTTATGATGTAGTAAATTGGCATGCTGTTCCTTCTGTATAGCCATTTATTTATTCATTTTATAGCACAAAGTGGTTTGGACTTTGGGCTCCAACGGGCATCACCATTGGCTGAAGGTTGGTCCAGAAGGCTAACGGTTGAAAAGGGAGTGACCAATCTCCAGGACCTGGATTCCGTGAAGCCGTGACAGATGTTCATTATGCTGATGATCATTATTTAATTTCTGGATAATTGCTTCAAAATTTTGACGAGTCATCCCATGCGACAGTGCTCCATTTCCTGCTGTCTCGTTCCGCACAAAACCTGTTAGGTTGTGATACTTAACTGAGTCTGTTCTGTCAAATTAAGTCAAGGCCTTTAAGAGATATTTCACGTCCACAATCCTTACAATTCATTCAACTTAAGAAATATATTATTTCGCTGCCATTTCAGCAGGTGGGAAAGTCCACGCTTTTGCAGCTTGGATGTCTCATTGTAAAACTGAAACTTTGCATAGTCCAGGGTTTCTGGTGTAATTTGTTTTGGAAAGGTCCTTTTGCCTTTTGTGAAGTTATATAACAAGTCGGACTGTCGTTTCCCACTCTAGTTTCCAATAACTATCAAAACTAATTCAACTGCTCATTCACTGAAAAGAACAGTGTGACCAAATCTTTTCATAACTTCATCTGGCAAACTTTAGTTTAAAGAAAAAAAAAGTTCTAAGGTTATTCCAGATAAACCTGACCCTTGGCGAATCACAAACGTCCATCGAAAGACTGTCATCACTGAAATCCACAACCGAATAGAAAATGAGTGCGCCTAATAATTTTGTGTGTGCGTATTATTTTTTTTTTCTAAGAGTGAATGAGTATCCACGAATTTAAATTTTCAGCTTGACATTTACTGTGTCGTTTCTCTTTCCAACACAGACACTGCTGAGGTCACACGCATTACATTTACTCGATATGGTGCAATGGAATTTGCCATTTGTCTTTTGAAAATATCTTTGGCTTGATCATTTGTTGACCACTCTTAATATTCACTCTCTTACATTTTGTCAAATCTCTGCTCAGTAGTAACATTTAATGTTTCATTGAAGAGGGTACACGCGAATTTTCAAATCTTTCATCTCAATTTTCAATGTGTTAGCCCACCTGACCCAGCATGCTCCTCTCTTGCTCCCTTGGTATGTTTATCCTGTGCTTTGAGGTCCATTTTTGTCTGGAATTAGTGACTTGATATATTTTTTTCTGTTCATGATGGGCTGAAGATATGCAATTATTACACTTTGCAGCATCAGCAAACTGAGCACAATTAACTTTGATTCAAAGCCAATTATGTTGAAAAAGGAAAAGTTCATCAAGACGTGGGAATATTAGGCTAGGACCATTACCTCTGACACCGAAGGTGGACGGAGGTTACGTTTTCACTCCAGTTTGTCTGTCCGTGAGCAGGATATCTCAAAAAGAGTGTGGACGTATTCGGACGAAACTTGGTGGACAGATTGGATGTGTGGCAAAGACGGATTGATTCGATTTTGGTGAAGATCCGGATCCGCGTACGAAAACATTAAAAAAACGTTTGTGTGATTCTTTCCCATGAGAGATGTGGCCGAAAACGATATTTCGCATGATATTTCAAAAACTTGTGGACGGATTATGATAGAACTCGGTGGATGAGTTGGGTAGGTGACAAGAACAAGCTGATTCGATTTTGGTTTAGGTATGTATGCAGATCCGGCCTATCAATGGGATACAAAACGTAAATTGTTCAGCCTGGAGGAGGTATGCGCTACTGAGTGCCGTTCTAGTTATGAGATACGTATCATCACTTCAGAGATTCTGAGCACATGATGACAATTAGCATCCAAGAGTAAAAAGGGGAAGGTCAAGGTGATGCTGCTAAAATAGGAATAAATAAGGAGGTGAGTGGAAGTTGAGGCTTATCAAACAAAAATTGCATTGCAAACACACACACACACACACACACACACACACACACAAATAGATAGGTTGCCAAAGACAGAAATGCATTGCGAGAGAGAGAGGCACAAATGTGAGATGTTCAGCAAAGCAAATGGTAAGTCACTTCAGGCTCCCTGCTTCAAGGTTACCAATGAGCAAATGACAATGGAATTTTCTCATTCTTCTCCAACACCACATTTCAAAACTGTCAATCTTCTTCGTTTCTTTATTTTTCAGCGTCCATGACTCACATATATTCATTACAACTGGAAATATGAGAGCATTCATCAGCCTCCTCTTGGTTTGAATTGTCACGTCTTTGTCTTTCCAGATCTTTGTCAATCCTGACATTGCTGTTCTCCCCATCACTAACCGTCTATTAATTTCTCCTCTACATTATCCACTCACATCAATCTTAGAACCCAGGAAGATGAAACTTTCCACCGTTTTCACATGATGGTCTCCCACTCTGAACACGTCGATCTTCTAAGATTAAAATATTTCAATATTCTTTGGTGTAAATGAAGACAAGCTTTTTCACTTTCCTTCTTCACTGTCTGCAGCAGTTTCATCAAGTCCTCTTTACTTCCTGACAACAGAGTGGCATACCTTAGGTTGTTGATACATCTTCCTCCAATCGTGATTCCAGCCTTTGTGTCATCCGAGTTTGATTTCCTCATGAACGACTCACTTTACAGATTGCACAAGTAAGGGGAGAGAATGAACCTCTGTCTAACCCCTTTTCCAATTCCAAACCATTCTGTCTCTCCATACTCTGTTCTTACTGTAGTTTCTTGCTTGGCAGACAGACGTATCAGACATCAGGTGCTCTGACATCCACATTTCTCTCGGCATAATCCAAATCAATTCATGATCAACACAATCGAAGGATTTGCTATAATCTATAAAACAGATACACCTTCCTATGATATTCCCTTGCTTTTTCCATGATCCATCTCAGATTTTCGATTTGATCTCGCGTACATTACCTCTTCCTCTTCTGAAACCTGATCACTCAACAGGCTTTTCTCGCCTAATGAAGCCTTTTTGCATACAAGGTCAAGGCTCGTGAAGGAGCGAGAACATAAAATTGATCAGGACATAAGAGAATAGAAAAAACAGGAGAAAGACTTGGAAGGAAGAAACTTGGAAGGAAATGGGCTGAGGGAGGGTTAGTGGGGGTAGAAAAGATCATGGTTTTGGATGGGGGGGGGTGATCTGAGATGGTGGTGAACTACTGCCTTGAAGATCTGGAGGAAAGAAAGAGTTTTACGAGAATTTGGAAAATGGTACCACATGTGGGACAAAAGAGGAATGAGGTGAGCAGTGATTCTGGATTTTGGGAGTTTCACCAGAAGGGGGTTGCTTGCAGACCATATGTGCCCTGCAGAACCATGGGAGGGTTAGGGGTGTGGGGGGGGGGGGGGGGGGGGGGAGGCGGTGCAGAACATGGGAATGACCAGAAAGGTGCAAGACCTGAAAGGGAGCTATTGAATACAAGGATTCCACCAACGTGTCTGCGATGTGAAAATGGCAGGCCCATTTCCAAATTGCAGATACGTCACAGACTCAGCTTTATCGCGAGAGATGCCAAAGATCTTGGAGACCTTACTTTCCAAGGCATCAAACTGAGCAAGGTGTGAGCAGAATCAAGCCCAGAGAAAAGAACTCCATGAAGCTGTGGATGAAGGGATTGTAGAGTTCAGGTGTGCCAAGGAAGTGCAATCACTGACGGAGGATACCCATCCGGCGATTGGCTTTGAAGGCCAACTTAGAAATGTGGTTTGCTCAAGAAAGATCAGACAGCCACATATATGGAAGAGAGAGTTGGGATGAGTGGTGAAAAATTTGTCCATCAGACAACATAGAAAAACTTTTAACCACTCATCCCAACTCTCACTTCCTCATATGTGGCAATTTCAATTTTCACGATTCAACTTGGCTGGGTGTTGGTACCTCTCTCACCAGCCATGGGACTTCAGAAAATTATTTCAGTGGACTGACTCAATCTGTGAACTTCCCAACCTGGATTTCTCCCAATGGGAAAATCCTCCCTTCTGGGGACTGTCAGTCCATGATCAACGAACGACTTAATGTAAATTTAATTTTACATGTTGAACACTGTAGAACATGAATCGCAGCATGAATCAGAACACAACCCTGTGGTTTAGCAGCACTTTGGCTCTGAATTTGGCAAATTGTACGGAATCTTGTCCCGAGCACGCATGCGCAGAGATGAGTGAGATAATAATTTTGTCTGTCTCCCTGTCTGGCAATGAAAGAAAATTGAATATCATTCCAAACAGGAAACTTACTGTTTCTGGGACATCATAAAGGACACAAACAACAGGCTCAAATAACTAATGTGACATGTTAAATAAGGTGGTGAAAAAGATGGTGCATCAACGGTGGTAAACTTTCAAAAAAGTTTTTTTTTCCTACAACGTTAAACGTTTATTTTATTTCAATTGAATTATAAACTTGAACACTGTAAAACACAAATTGTCTTCTTGTCTCTTTCAAAAGCCTTCCATTAAACATAACTTGGATACAATATTACTCCATTTTACACCATCTTGACCATTCAAATTTGCTGCTCTCTCTTTCACCGTTGGTGAATATCGAAATTCAGACAAAATGGAAGCTTGTAGGAAATATAGATCGTACTTGTAAACCCAATGAGCAAGTCATGTATTCACTGGATCATGGGGTGTGGTGCTGTTGGTACCTGTGCAGGAAGATGAAAGTCTGATTATTCAGGTTCTTGGTGCTTCCAGTCTTGCTCTACACATGTGAGACTTGGACTTTGACCAGGGATCTGAGATGGACACTTAATTCCTTTGGTACCAGGTCTCTTCAGTGAATCCTTGGCTATCGCTTGTCAGACTTCAAGTCCAATGAGTGGTTGCTGAGAGAGACTCAAATGAGATTTGTTACCTGCATAATCTGTGAGCATCACATGCAGCTGTATGGACATGTGGCTCATTTTACTGATGCTGACCCAAAGAGCAAGGATACGGTCAATCGTTGACCTCTTTGGTGTAAAGCCTGACTGCTCTGGGCGGTGGTTCTCAAGGAGATGGTGGCGAACCATATGAAGAATAATCCAAGCAAAGAACATGCCCAGCACTGAGAGCAGCGTCACCCCTCAGTTGTTGTTGTATTCCTGGCGATCACCCTTCCCTTTCCAGAGTGGGACAACAAGGCCCCTCTTCTCATCAGTTGGGATTATGCCTGTGTTCCAGGCAGAGCACAGAACTGCATGCAATGACATGAGTACAGCATTTCCACCAGCCTTGAGAAGTTCAGCATGGATGCCACAGATCCCAATCGCTTCACCCCATTTCACCCAGATCACTGCAGCCTGTGTTTCCACAAATGAAGGTGGATCACAGTTGATTTGATGGACAGCAATCATCACAGTAGAATCCTTGCAATCCAACCTAACAGCTGATGGATCAGCCTGGTACAGCCGCTCAAAGTAACTGGCACAGCGGGCCTTCGCTTCGGACTGCTCTGTCAAGAGTCCAACACCCTCCGTTCTAACTGCAGTACACCGAGGGATGGGCTTGGAGGAACGCCATATGCAAATTCTCCTATAAGTAGGACGAAAATCATTTGACCAGAGATGCTGCTCTACCCCCTCACAGATTCCTCGCACATAGGTCTCCTTGTCCACCCTCAATGCACGTACAGTTTTACGCCTCAACTCCGTGAACAGCTCAACTCTGCATTAAGCCTTGTCTTGCGACTTTGGTCTTTTGTATCCAGTGTCACTTGAGAGACAAAATTCTTATTCACCGTTTGTTGAGTTCAAAGACATCCACTGGCAACATCAAGGATGGTGGTCTTCAAGGCACTCCACAACTCTTCAGGATTCCCCAAAAGCACCCTCAGACCACCCAAATCCCCACTCTTCCTGTTCACAAACACCTCAGCTAGCCTCTCATCCTTGAGCTTGCCGACATCCAGCCTAGGCTGGGATGGTACCATTCTCCAGAGTTTAAGCTGCAACTTCAGAGTTCCTACAACAAACCTGTGACTAGTATTGAGGAACTGAGCACCCCGGCAGACCCTGCAGTTCCATATCATCCTCCAGGGACCATCAACAAGCACATGGTCAATCTCCTTTACCAAACCAACGGCATTGGGAAACTAAGTCTCACGATGAGCCTCTGGGTGCTGAAACCATGAACCAGCCGCCATGAGTCCATGACTTCTTGCAAAGTCAGGGAACTTAGTGCTATTCTTGTTCACAGTTCCAGACCCGTGGGCACTAACACGTTTCATAACCATCCCTATCAGTTCCAGTCGATGCATTGAAATCCCCCAATACTAGAAGAGTATATCGCCTGGGGCAGTGATCAACCACAGACTCGAGTTTGGCATGGAATACGTCCTTCATGGTAAGATCACTCACCTTAGTCGGAGCATACACAGAGACCAGGTAAATCACACCCAAGGAGTGACGAATCATTTGTCTCATAATACGCTCGTTGACTGATGTTACCTCAATTATTATCATTGGAGTCAGCTTATTGGACACAGCTACAGCAACTCCTTGGGCATGGTAACCATCAGAGCGACCAGACCAATAGTCGGTGTAACCCCCCACCATGATCTCGCCACTATTTGGTCCCCTAACCTCAGAGAGTGCTGAAAAACTGATGTTCAAACACTTGAGCTCAGATGATAACAGACAGGTGATCCTCCTCTCTTAGGCACCCACCTTCCAGGCACCCACCTGAAGGGACCGCCTCAGGTTAACCCAAGGAGTACGCCATCTAGTGGATGACACCTCAGCACCACCCTGACACATACTACCGCAATCCTATTTTAGCTCTCATACGAGTCTCGACAATGTATACAAAAATATATAAATAATGATATCCAACCCATGAAGGTTATGCCGTGTTTTTCCTCTTATCATCAAAGAGTGGGGGTCCCGATATCTTTTCCCCAATCCCTTCATCCCGGTGAGCTGCCCTGCAAAGGGCAGCTGCACAGGAGGTACCCATGTAGTGTGGGTTTTCAGTTTTCTTTGCGTTTTTAGTTTGTTATGCAGAGTGAAGAGTTTTACGATGGCTGGAGTTCAAATCCTGCCACCATCCAACTAAAAAAATCAACTCAACTACAGGAGGATGTCCACAGACACAGTTTGGCACAAGATATGAATGGCTGTTGGCTCACAAGGAGCTCAAACGCCCTTTGACAGGTTTTGTTTTTAATCCTGATGGGTCTCCATATCCATAGACCCTCCTCACCAAGAAACCAGGTGGAGGAGACAATTTTGTCACCGACAACCTGACGATGAAACAAGTTAGTACAGGTTTGCACGGTACCTGTAGCAAGCCACAGATATCTATCCTCTTAGTAAAATGAATCTGAACATAAAGCAACTTTAACATGAATATTAGTTCACTTATTCCCAAATGTCAGTTCTTGTCCTCTCCATCTCTCTCTTTATTTCATATAAGTTCTCTGATTCATTGATCTTGCATTCCATTTCCCAATTCTGTGGACTCTTGAAAAGCTCAGAGTTTGCTTTTAAATCCTTGCGATCTCAGCAATTGGATTTCCTTGCTGGTTAAATCCAGTCCCATCAGAACGGCCAGTCCTACTCTTCAAAATAGTTTGCTCTTCACAAGTCGTCATTCGGGTGCTTTCAAACCTGTGATGCTCATAATCTGGAACCATAGCTTTATCTCTTCGATTTCTGATCATTATTGTTTTCTTGGCATGTATGGAAGTGGTTTGCCATTGCCTTCTTCGTGGCAGTGTCTGGACTAGACAGGTGATCCTCGCCATTCTTCATTAGAGAATCATCTGCCCAGCATCACTGTCTTCTCGCAATTTCTGCCAATATGTGCCAGTTGCCTGCATGGCCATCCACCACCTGCTCCCATGGCTTCATGTTACCCTGATCGGGAGGCTAAAATGGGGTGGTACACCTTGCCCAAGGGTGACCTATGGGTTAACGAATGGAAAGGGCACTTCCTTTAAGAAGGGTTACTGCCTTTAACTCATTGAACCATTGGTGGTTGGCAGGATGGCCTAGACCTAGAGGTATGCACACTCACTTCAAAGCTGTCTAACCTGAGTTCAAATCTTGGCCCAGCTATAAACTGTTTCAAAGGCGGAGTGATTCATCAATGTGTGTGCTGTCACTTGGATGGACGTTGAATTGTGCATCCTGTCTCCCTGCATTAACTTGTGGATGTTAAAGATTGCACGGTGAGCTTTGTGAAGAGTAGGTAGCACCCGAGTCAAATTCTTGCCCCGAACCTACAGAGGGAATTTCATCAGCAGTACAGCTGTGCCCTCAGCCCATGATGCTACTCCACAGCATTGTGCTGATTATGAAAGAAGTAGAATGAAACCCTTGGCCTTTGGTTTCTCAACCTCAACTGCAAGGAAGTGGCTCATTTTAATTATATTTTGTTCTCCTCGATGAGCTGCCTACCAAGGCTAATGAGCCCCATCTGCCTGAAGCAACTGGTTTTAAGGTGCCATGATTTGATCGACTTTCACCTCTACACCCGTTAGTGAGAACAACCCTGGCATGATAAGGCCAGTGCAAAACTAGACTGTTAGAGGCTGAGATGCTGAGCTATTTTTTTTATATTCCTTGGGAGGTTACCCTCAATGTCATCCGGCGTCACAGTCCATGTGGGTCATCCATGTTTCGAGGGTGTGAAATACATGATAATGTATTTTTATGCCATTGCTAATATTATGTCATTTTGGCATGTCCTTATTTCAGTTATTCCCAAATGCCAAAAACAAACAAATGAAACAAACGTTCGTATCTTCAAAAAGAAAAACCCATCAGCTCAAAGCGTTATTGCATAAGTAATGTCATGAAAAACCATCAAAAAGGGCAAGTTGAAATGGTCACTGTGGGTTTTAGAAGGTTTACATGATTGTGCACCTTTCTACATGCTGAACACGACACCATCACTCACCAGGTAGTTAGAATCCGTACAATTTCACAACTCATTCCTAATAAAATGTTGATGAGTTATGATTGGTCACTTAAGGTGACTACTTCTCACGAGGTAGGTGTATTGTAAAGAGGAGCTTCATGGGTAAACTAAAGGATCCAAGTGACTTTGTAACGAGCATAATTGGTGCATCCTGGCCTTTGAAGGAAGTGGTGAAAATGGCAAAGCTGTCCATTAAAGTAACTTCTCAGCAACCTGCAATTGACGATCATTCATCATCAAACAGAATCTAAGCCACAAAAGGAGCACTCCAACAATGTTCGCTGACACATTGGACACATTGGGGGGGAAGTACAAAAGTGTAAGAATGATAAAATTACCAAATTGCTCATCTCTGAAGATCACAGCATCTTGACCAGAAAACAACGAAGGGCATCCCAAAGCTACAACTAACTTGATTGATAATATTAGATAATAAGCACAGTATTACTGATGATCAACAGAAAGAAGTGCTCGTTATAACAGTGTGCCCTGAAGGTCCTTTGCAGAGCCATCAGAGGGGGGAAGGAACTTGGTTCGTTCTCTGTCTCTCTCTCTCTCTCTCTCTGCCTTCATCTATTATTCATTCACCTCCGAGGGATTTGTGTAACATTGCAAAGAGCACCCCACGTGATACACGATGTTTGTTTATTTATTTATTTATCTGCCGATTTAGTTATTTATTACCCCATACTGGATGTTCTTGACATTGCAAATTCACGAAGGAGTTTTCAATTGGAACTTTTAATAAAGAAGCAGGTTTGTTTGACTGCATTAAATAAGAAAAACATCTTTGCCCACGTTTTTACCCTAAAGTTTGCAAAACAAATCCATCATTCTACCTATGCAAATAGGCCACAAGGCCAAAGGAAGGACCGTTTACAATTCCACCATGTAGAGTTTACAGTTTGCAACGTAGAGTGGAATAAAAATATTGGATTGGTCAGGTTTTTGTGTCATTTGGCATCATCTTCAAGGCTATATATAAATTTCTGGTGTAAATATTGACTGACCCCTCTTCCCTCCACCCCTCCAAACAAACACTCATTGACCATAAG
>CM068968.1:26210258-26228518 GCA_035128595.1 Eptatretus atami
ATCTCCTTTCAACCTCTTCTCCTTTCTTTTCCCATCCTCTTTCATTGAAAACTCTCATCTATCTCAATTTAATTGCCCCTCCCCTCACCCCATTTCCATATCTAATAAATAAAACTCATTCTAACCACTGACTCACTGATATTAAAGTTCGTTACCTTCCAGGTGACGTAGAAAGCTGAAATTTTGCTTGCTGACTGGCATCGAAGCAATTACATGGGGGGGAAAAAATCACCGAACCATTGGAAATTGTTTGCAAATGAAAATATAAATTAATTGAAATAAATAAATGAAAAATAAATGAAAACAAGCTCAAATGAGCTAAGATCCTCGTCCTCTTAATGATGACGTCATAAAAACGAATATGACGTCATTGTGATGTATCAGGTTTGTGATAAATTATCTGTGCTAATGCCCAGCTTGATTCCCGCAAACAAAATTCAAACAGCTTGCCTAGTTTCGGAGATAATGGTATAGGCGATTTCCATTAGCGGCGATATTTTGACATCAACTTTTTTTCTAGGAATAATTTCCAAAATCGGAGATGGTTACTGTCTGCGCGTGGACTTTCTGCATATACATGGCAAGTTTCACGAAGATCCGATGAAAACTCTGGGTTGTGAAACAAAAAATATCAAAAAATAGGAATGACGTCATAAAAATTAATATGACGTCATAGTGATGTATCATATGTGCGGTAATTCATCTCTGCTAATGCCCTGTTCGATTCCCGCAAACAGAATTCAAAAAGCTTGCCTAGTTTCGGAGATAATTTTTTAGCCGATTTCCATTAGCGGAGATATTTTGACGTCATAACTTTTTTTCTAGGAGGAATTTTCAAAATCGGAGATGGTTACTGTCTGCGCAGAGTATTTTTACATATATACGCCAAGTTTCAGGAAGTTTCGATGAAAACTGTAGGCTGTGAAACAAAAAAGTCCACAAAAACAACAACGTGAGTAAGACTTAGAGATCCTCCACGAGGATCTAAAAAAATACATGCAGGCGAGCGACCTGAGACAATGGGGAAGCATGGTAATTTGGCATGAAAACGGACATCGAAGCCGATACACCAGGAAAAATCACACAGAACCGTCGGAAAGCATCCGTAAATAAAAATATAAATAAATGCCAAAAAAAAGAAAATGAAAATAAGAAAATATAAAACAAAATGCAAGTGAGCGACCTGAGACAATGGGGAAGCATGGTAATTGCATGAAAACGGACATCGAAGCCGATACACCAGGAAAAATCACACAGAACCGTCGGAAAGCATCCGTAAATAAAAATATAAATAAATGCCAAAAAAAAAAATGAAAATAAGAAATATAAAACAAAATGCAGGCGAGCGACCTGAGACAATGGGAAGCATGGTAATTTGGCATGAAAACGGACATCGAAGCCGATACACCAGGAAAAATCACACAGAACCGTCGGAAAGCATCCGTAAATAAAAATATAAATAAATGCCAAAAAAAAAATGAAAATAAGTAGATATAAAACAAAATGCAAGTGAGCGACCTGAGACAATGGGGAGGCACGGCTCGTTATTGCTTACAATGTTTGAGCATACCCAACTTATATAATATATAGATGCCTCTAGATGTAGATAAACGTTGATCATCATCGCAAAATGAAATGAGCAGGTATATGCTTTTCACAGAGATTATTTTAATCTTGTGGGAGGTTTCCTTTGATTAATATGACTATGGTGGGTTCCCACTGGTGACCATATGCTACTTCATTGTAAAATTGTTGCGATTACTCACTGCACTGTCAAGTCGATCATCACTTGTTCAATACAACGGTGACTGTCCCGGTTTCAGAATTCAGAGATTGTGCTGATGCATTTTGGTGAACGGTTGCTTTTGCATATTTTCTTGTTACCCTGCACCTGTGAAGCGAAAAGTGGGGTTAAGCAATTGGTTCACCTTGTCTCTCTTTCTGTCTGTCTGTCTGTCTGTCTGTCTACAAACGTCATTTTATGATCAAAGAACAACCTAATTTAAATAGAATGTTATATTTTGAACAGGAATCTACGTGAATCGGCAAACGAACATGTAGTTTAACAGTACTTTTGGCTCTGAATTCGTCCCGATTGCCCATGCTCAGAGAGGAGTGAGATAATTATTTTACTCTGTCTGCCTGTCTGGCAGTCACACAAAATTGAAAATCATTCCAAACAGGAAACTTACTGTTTTTAAGGATGTCATAAAGGACGCAAACAACAGCCATGAATAGCTAATGTAACGTGTTAACTAAGGAAGTGTAAAAGAGGCTGCATCAATGGCGGTAAACTTATGAATTTGTTGTTTCTACAACCTTTAAAATCTAGATTTTATTTTAAACTAGCAAATACAACCTGCACACTTTTCACTGCGACCGAATATTAAGGGTGGGGGGGGGAGAGAAGAGGGAGAGAGGACAGGAGGGAGAGAGGAGGATACAGGAGGAGGGAGGGAGGGAGAGGGATGGAAGGGAGAGAGAAAAGGAGGGAGGACAGGGAGGAGAGGGTGACAGGATGGAGGGAGGTGAAGAGGAGAGAGGGAGAGGGTGGAGAGAGAGAGGATGGGGTGGGGGGCGAGAGGGATAAGGGTGGGAGAGAAAGGGTGTGAATAGGGATGAGAGAGGAGTGGGAGAGATAGGGTGGGGAGAGGAGAGGGTGGGAGAGAGGGGTGGGAGAGAGGGATGGGGGTGGGGCGAGAGGATAAGGGTGGGAGAGAAAGGGGTGGAATACGAGTGAGAGAGGGAGAGGAGAGAGAGAGGGTGAGGGAGAGGTAGAGAGAGGGGTGGGGGAGAGGGAAGCAGGGGAGAGTGCACAGGAGAAGGGGGGGGGGGGTAGGGATTCCAGCACATGTCATGCCCAGTTAATATCCATCTGAGAGATGCACACACTTATATGAATCACCTCCTGGTGAAACACTGACGATGACAGTTTATAGCTGGTTCAGGTTTCGAACACAGGCTAGACAGCTTACAGTGAGCATGCGTACCTATTGGCTACCCTGCCATGATGTTAACAAAATGTTTCATTTGTTTTTTATGTGTATTTATTGATGCCGAAGTGATGGGTCGTATAATGAAAGAAGATTGTACAAAAAGGGGAAACGTGGTTTAAAATAAAATTGCACATTTTCAGAGCCAGCCATCATCCAATACACTGCGCAACACGGGGCCAATGCAGGCGAGTGTCCCATGAACATTGTTCAAGTTGAGCGATATACAGTATTCAGTTACAGTGTGAATATTGTAGAGCACTCTCAAAGTGGCATAAGCACTCCAGTGAAACGGTTGATAAGGAACGGCTGGCTTGGCAAGCGATTAGCCAATTCGTCATGTTAAACACACACCTCCCAGAGACCCCCATTTCAAATTATGTCCGAATTTGACAAATAAACACTTTTTTGTAGCAGTCAGAAGTGCTGCTAACTTCAATTCTGGAACTTACATTTTGTAATCCGGCTTAGTTTAAGAGAGTCTTGAGGTTATGGCATGTGTGGAAAGAAAATGAAGCCACAAATTCTGGCAACTCCAGGAATTTATAAGAATTGCAATATATCCAACAATTCCTATGTATGATGATCAGGCATTTGATTATATGACAGAGGAAAGTGAAAAAAAACTTTATCATTACAAAATCGTTGCAGCCCGTTCCAAGTCAGGGCATGGTTTAGCAGGCCAAAAAAATGGCAAATTAAGAACTTAGCAAGGTAACCGAGGATGCACCTTAAGGGAGAGTGAAGTGGCCTTGAATGCACCTGATGAAGGAAATAATTAAATAAGGCCGTTAGTTATCTTCAAGAGGAGTGTTTTAATTAACCCAAACACCCAATTTTCACTCACGCACTTCCTTCGAGTTCCTTCAGTATGCATGCAAAGATTCAGGCTACAAGGTTTCATGGTTTTGGAGTTATAAAGGAGACACACACACACTGACTGATGCACACTGGCATTTATTGTTAAAGATGAATTATACACTTGACCTCTGGAGAACACAAATCGCCTTTTGGGCACTTTCAAAATTGTCCGTTTGGCAGTACTTGGACAACATAATACGGTATTTCGCATCATTATGACCAATCAAATGTGCTGCTTGTCGACCCTTTCCATGTCCTTGTTTCTCAAGACTGTGTGGGGTAAGGTGTTCTATGAACTCCTTCGTTCAGAAATGTCTTTCGGCAATTGGGTAAAGTTTTGAAATTTTACTTAAATAGTTACTTATGTATTAGCATAAGTCCTGACCAATTTTTATACTTTATTTTTTCCAGGTTTTCTTTACCAGCCGGTTTGGCCTTAATAGTCCATTTGCCATTTGGAGAACCTGGCAATGGTCTATAGTATAAGGTTTTTTGGTGGATTTGCTATCCCATGGGGTCCCTGAAGCAATTCAGCTTGGTTGTCCTCGAAACAACTTTGGGCATTTTTTAAATATGCAAATTAGGGCCACCATTACCGAAAAACCTATTTTCTTCATATCTTTGCAACTATGAATGATAATGGCACAAAAATGTTATCTAGACCTATGTTTTCATGGTCAAGGATTACGATAATGGCATTCAAAAAGTTATTACATATATTTATTTTGTCTGTATGTCAATTAATTGCGCCAATTACCGAAAAACCTATGTTCTTCAATATCTTTGCAACTATGCATGGTAATGTCACAAACATGGCGTCTAGACTTATGTTTTCATGGTTAAGGATTACGATAAAGGCATGTAAAAAGTTATCACATGTATATATATGACATAACTGTGGCGGCTCTCAAAACATACTCAATTCTCTTTTCAGGTGATCGAGATGGTGAGCGAAACGTGTCTCCTCCCGATCTGCCGTGAGAAGGGAGCCCATCAGACAGTCAGAGTCCAAGGCATCAGGACAATGATTCAGCGGAGTAAAGAGAGGGGTGACGTGATCGTTCAATGTCAAGTTGCAGGCCATTTTGGACTCACAGGGAGAGAATTCATCTGTGGAATGTCATAAGACGTGTTACTGTACTTACACATCTAAACAGAATGTGGCTAAGTATATAGCTAAGAAAAGGAAAGAAGACTTTTCAACAACAGAGAGTGAACCAGAGACTAGCAGAGTAAGAAGGTCTCAACTTCCAACGTTCAATTAAAAAAACATTGTTTGATCTGTGGTGATGACTGTCTTCCTAAAGACCCCAACACCCTGACAGGTGGAGCGTATAATCCAGTGCGAGACCAGTGATCGCCTGGCCTTACACCTTTCAAAGATGTACTTTTAGATTTATGTGAGCAGAGAAAATGATGATTGGGGTAGAAAGGTTGAAATCCGCATCAAAGGTGTTTTTACAGATTTACCTGCCGCAGACGCGCAATACCATAAGAAGTGCTTATGATGCATTCATGGTTGTTATTCCTAAGTATACCAATTTGTCATTGAACTCTGATGTAATCGATGATGATGCTCTGAATTCGGTAATTAATGACATGTATGCTAACAACAACTCCGTACATGGACAGCTATTGAATTACATGATATGTACTGTAGTTTAGGTGGATTGTTATCTCGCAGGCAGATGTTCCAAAATCTCACAAACTATTTAGGTAATGAAATTGTCGTGATACGTATGGAGGGTTGTGCCTCAGTTGTAGGGTTTAGGCATCTTGTGGTAAATCCTTGAAGCTGGTCGAGGTCGATTCAGTTGATGAAGATAGTGTGGCCGCTGTGGTAAGGCAGGTCAAAGGTGAGGCACGAGCTGTACAGTTACAATAGCGCAAACTATGATCTCGGAGAATTCACGTACAACAACACACTCAAACAAACTAGCACCACACTGCTCAAGATAATTTCAGAATTGTTTCGGGGGGGGGGGGGGGGGAGGTGACAAAAAAGTCTCTCAGTCTAACCAAAGCTGTACAAAGTCACATCGCAGGCACTAGAACCCAGACAACGCTGGGGCTGGCAGTGAAGCTTCATCACAGGTATGGGAGTTCAGAGTTGATCAAGCTCCTACATGATCACGGTTTCATAGTGTCCTATGACGAGATCATACGTTTCCGCAATCAGCTGCAAATTTGCAGGTGAAAAGAGCAGTGTGCTACATCAGGCCATGGGCTTGGAACGGAGGGTGGGGCCAATCTTTGGGTGGTTCGAAAATTTTGACCTCCTGGTTTCAACTCCCAATGGACGCCGAGAGACCCACGTCATGGCTCATGAGTTCCAGCAGAATCCAGCTGGCATCATAGAGCTGGTATATGCTCGACCTGGAGTTATGAACCTTGTGATCCCATGCCTGTGCAAGACAGCAGCTGCAAATAATTTACATTCAGGCAAAATATATACATGTGAAAACTTTTTAAATGTCTTTATCGTAATCATTGACCATGAAAACATAGTCTAGACACCATGTTTGTGACATTACCATGCATAGTTGCAAAGATATTTCAGAAAATAGGTTTTGGGTAATGGCGGCAATTACTTTACATACAGACAAAATAAATACATGTTAATAACTTTTTGCATGCCTTTATCGTAATCCTTGACCATGAAAACATAGGTCTAGATAAAATTTTTGTGCATTATCATTCATAGTTGCAAAGATACTGAAGAAATATGTTTTTTTGGTAATGGTGGCTCTAATTTGCATGTTTAAAAAATTGCCCAAAGTTGGTCCGAGGACAACCAAGCTGAATTGCTTCAGAGACCCAGTGGGATAGCAAATCCACTCTAAAACTTTGTAGCTATAAGACGATTGGAAGGTCCGCTATTGAACTCATAAGGATGGCAAATGGACTATAAGTGGCGTCATCCTTGGAGAGCCCCTGAGTCAGTTCTCTGTCAGCCTGCTGGGGGTCTTAATTCGCCATTTTGTTTGGCCTGCTCAACAATGCCCTGACTTGGAACAGGCCACAATGTTTCTTAACGATGAAGCGCTAAAAATTGTTTTTCACTTTCCTCACTCATATTATTGAAGCCTCATCTTCATACCTAAGAATCGCTGGATACATCGCAATGCTTATAAATGCCCAGAGACACCAGTGTTCGTGGCATTATTTAGTTTCCGCATATGCGATAAGCTCTAGAATCTCTTAACCTGAGCCAAATTTCAAAATTTAAACTGCGAAATTGACCAATGAATAGCCACATCATGGCAGGATAGCGGAGAGGTATGCAGGCTTGCTCTCAGCTGTCTAGCCTGGGTTTGAATCCCAACCCAGCTATAAACTGTCATCCCGGAGTTTCACAGGCAGGGTGATTCATCAATGTGTGTGCCGCTCTCTGATAGACATTTAACTGGGTGTCTCATCTGCCGAATCCCCTTATCCACTCCATTTCCCCTCTCCCCTTCCCCTCCCCTACACACTCTCTCTCCCCTCTCTCCCCTCTCTTTTCTCACCCCTCTTTCATATCTCTATTTCTATCTCTATCTCTCTCTCTCTCTCTCTCACCCCTCTCCACCCTCTCCCACTCCTCTGACCCCTCCGCTCCCCCACTTTCCTCTCTCTCTCTCCCACCCTCTCCCTCGCTTTCCCATCCCTCCACTACTCCCCACATCTCACCCTCTGTTAAGGGGACTTTTCAGGACTGATGGATTCGTTTTGAATTTAAAACTGCTTCCCATAGTGTAGGATGTACAAATCAGATTTGGAGTGAGCCGACCAGAGGGGTGCAAGAGCCGCTGCATGTGCGAGCACGCATGCAAGCATGCATCCAGCAAACCTTCCCAGGTAGATAGCGTGGGTTTTAAATGCTCCCACACAGTTTATATAGAACTCGGCAGTTAAAAAGAAAATGTTGCAGTTTTGGTGCGTTTTATCGCCTTCCCTTCATGTGACCTTCTCTTCCCACCTCTCATGCTGACTATCCTTCCCTTCCCTCATGCTGCCTTCCCTTCCCCTCCCCTCATGCTGCATTTCCCTCCCTTGCACTGCCTTCCCTTCCATTCTCCTCACACTGCATTCTCTTGCCATCATGCTTCCTTTACTCCCTCTCCCCTCACGCTTACCTCCTCCCAAACCCCCCCCCTCTACACCCCCATGGACATCTCCTGGCAGTCTGCATGCTGTATTGACATGCTGTTTCAATGCACCCTTTTTGTTCAATCCCATACTACCTCCCCCTCCACAAGTCCACTACCAAATGCATGTCGAGAAACCCTCCCCTCGTGCTTATTTCCTCCTGAAACCCCTCCCCTCGTGACTCTCCCCCCTCTCTTCTTACCCATCGTCCTTGCTCCCACCTTCCCCCTCCCGGAGTGTGTTGCAATGTTTTGTGAGGTGTCGCTCTCCCCACCTCTCTTCCTCACTCTTCTCCAATTCCTCACCCCTTCCTTGCTTCCCCACCTCTTTCCTCACTCTTCTCCCATTCTCACCCCTTCCTCGCTTTCCCACCCTCCTTCTCCTCATTCCCCCTTGTTCCCCTTCCCTCCATCCTCCCTCCTCTCTCCTCCCCCCTCCTCTCTCTCTCCCCCTCTCTCTCTCCCCCTCTCCCTCTGTGTTCAACTCACTCCCCTCTGTTCTCTCTCCCTCCCCTCCTTCTTTCTCCCCCCTTTAATACTCCCATCAGTAAAGCGACAGGATGTATTTTCTCGTTTATAAATAAACCACATGTTTTGCTGGAAAATATTCCAACATATCCATATGACATTTTACATGCCCAGAGCTTTAGTTTAGATTAGAACAAGGTCAGCATAAAATGACAGCATGATATTGTTGCTAACATCTCTTTTTATACCAAAATAGAATGGCCCAATTAAACTGTGCAATGCACACAGATGTATAATTTCAAAAGTCTCAATATCTGAAAACTAGCAGGGACCTGTGGAACATCCATGCAATGTAAAATGTGACTTCAAGTCTCATCCTTCAACTCCCCCCCTCACAAACCCAAGTAATCAACTCCCCTTCCCAAACCCCAAGTCCTCAGCCTTCCCCTCCCAACCCTAAGGCTTCAATCCCCTCTCCACTCAAAGCCTTCGAACTCCCTCCACCCTACCACCACAGACTTTTCAATCCCCACCACAACTCCTCCACCCCACCCCCATCAAACACAGAAACATGATGCGAACAACAACAGCATACCTCCTACATGTCAAAGCCCATCACGGTCGCCTCTCCAACTCACAATCCCACGAGATATGCAGAAACCCTGTGGAATTGCAACTCTCAAGTGACCATGAGCAGCCTAATTGCACATATAAATGACCCTAAACCAAATAAATTTCTTCCTGATGCATAAGTATAAGTATTGATGCACTGATGCAGTGCCCCTGTTCCCACGAAGCTGGTATTCATTTGACCGACCTCGGAAGGATGACTGGCTGAGTCAACCCACCTGGTGTTATTTAACAGAAACAAAAGGCACTGAACTCAAGACCACAAGATCTTAAGCCAGCCACCATAACCGTTTAGCCAACACTAAGGTTTTGTTTTTTTTTTACCAGGCAATGAACAGTTTATTAACATTGTCTAACCGTTTAGCAGAAATGATTTGCTCTCAACTGAGCCTCACTGAAATTAATTCTAAAATCATCCACCCATTCTAAAGAAACGATATGTTATGAGGAATGAGTAAGTGCTTCATCGATCTTCAGATCTCACTGCCTCGGTGGGACGTGTTCCTTTCAGGGCTCAGTTCTCCCAAAGTAGACTTTTCTTCACCACTTCCTCTATCACTGCACACAGCTTTGTGGCCTTTCTGTTTAACCCAGCACTGATGCATCGTGCCTTTTTTTGAATCCATCGAAATGCAAAACTGTTGTAGTCATATCACGGTTAGTCCTCTGACAGTGTATAAGAACAAGCATTTTCTGAGTTTCAAAAGGGCATGATAATTGGAGGCCTGTACAGCAAGAGAGCAATTAATCAGAAACTGTTTCTTCAACGACATCTTTCAGCAGAGCTTTGCAACGAAGTGACATCTAAAACGGTGACGTTTAAACTGCTGGAAGCAAACCGACAAAAGAGACAATGCAACAATCTTATGAAGTGCCACAAATGTAACACTGTGACCCGACAGAACGTTTCTGTTCAGTGGTTAAAATTAGATTATCTCCAACTCTACCAAGAGAATAGTATGTCAAAAACCGTGATGTGTCATCCAGCAAGAAGCCACAAAACAGCTTCTGGTACATTCCAGCAGGATCACGTGGCTGCAGAAATTTGCTCACATCTTTACATCCAGAAATCTGTTTATCACACAATGTTCCACTTGTCCGAAACACACAATGGTTGCCGAGAAGAGGATGCAACAAACTACTGTGTTGTTATTGTCTGTAGTCCATTCTGGATCACTTGATACTGATTTCCTCTTCTGTGGTTGCACAATATGAGTAACTGGAAATTCATCTTTGTGTCCATTTTGGGCATGAATTAGTTGAACCTGTTTGAAGATTTCCTGCCCTAACCTCATGTTCCCCCTGTCCCAAGGGAATGGAGTGCAAAAGAATCAACCCCCAAAGGGTTCACTAAGCCCTTTACATGGGCATGCAGAGTCGTAGTTACAAAAGTTCAGGCCGGTGCATTGGTTATGGATATTTAATGGGATGTGGATGGTGTGCACTATAATGGGCCACTTGCAAGTGAGATACCAAAATTATGGAATTTTGAATCCCCCACCGCTCCCTTTGCCCTAGAAAACAAGAGTTTGGCGAACTTAACAATATGCACCATGTTGTCACCCAACTGTTCACGTGAGAGGTAGCGTTAATTACGGACTATCGGAACATACTTTATGCCTGGTGTTGGCCTAATGGCGAGAGTGATGGGCTTGGGATCCTAGGGTCCTGAGTTCAAATCCTGCTTGGCTGTTGAATTGAGAGCAGGTGGGGTTGATTTTGCCTATCATCCTTCTGCGGTTGGCAAAAATTAATATCAGCTTCCTGGTATCCTGTATTGGAGTGGTGACCTGTCCAGGATTGTGCCCAATCGCCCAAGAGACTGCTTCGGCAGCACCAACGCTCTGCACAGAGTATGGTCCCGATGGATGGATGCATGGAGCGTAGTTTTTAGACCTTCGAGATCCCTTTGACCTCTCACACACCTTTTGCTTTAGAAAATTTAAACCCTCAGATCCCTTTAGACCTTTAAGGCCTATTAGACCTTTACAAACCTTTGACTTTAGACCATTCAGACATTCAGACCCTTAACACCCTCGACCTCTTAGAGCTTTAGATTTACACCCTCAAGATCCTCAAGACCTTTAAGACCCCATTAGACCCTTGAGACTATTTCAACACTTTGGACCCTTTAATCCCTTAAGACCCCGAAGACACTTTAGACCCTCAAGACCCTCAACAAGTTAAGCCACCTCATGTATGTATAAATAAATAAATAAATAAATAAATAAAGTGAGAATAAGTTTATTCTGAAACTGAAAATATGATCGAATAACAATGAATTCTTTTGAGTAACTACAGTATGTACAACACACGAGTTAAACATCTGTGCCAAGAGGAAGCAAGGAAAACAGAAAAGAAAAACAACAACATTATTGTTGTTGCTCCTTCTGAAGCACTGGTCTTCAGACTCACAGGAATCTCTCTCAAATTCTTGGTTGACTAAATAAACAAGATACATTTTACAAAAGCCAGCAAATATAATCTGGTCCAAGTGGTATCAACAGGTATGCACATGTAATTCACCGCAGGTGAGTTTGTATTGAGAATTACACAATTCTCATTTCAGTCTTTTCAACACAGCTCAAACAGCCATGCTTTTACTTCCCAGTTCAGCCCCTGATGTTGATTTGTTTTCAGCAATTCAGCAATCTCTGAGCTGTTTTCTGTTGCTTTTTGGCAGAGATGTGAACGCGCACACTCAAGAAGTTTGCCAGCACTTTTGGTCTTCACGTCTTGACATGGAGCAGGAATGATATTGTTCGTGAGAGCACCCACCTACTTCACAAGTCATGGCTTCAGGTTTGTGCCTTTGTTGAGTTTGGCCTCACATGCTCTGAAGAGGACTTCAACTCTTTGAATCCATCCATCCATTGGGACCATACTCTGTGCAGAGCGTTGGTGCTGCCGAAGCAGTCTCCTTGGCTATTGAGCACAATCCTGGACGGGTCACCACTTCAACGCAGGATACCAGCAAGCTGGCACTCATTTTGCCGACCTTGGAAGGATGGCAGGCAGAGTCAACCCCACCTGGTATTAATTCAACAACCGAGTGGGATTTGAACTCAGGAGCTAATTGTTGCATGACATGACAAGTTAGCGATGGCCGAGTTGACTGGATCCGTGCTGACAGATGTTGATGTTTTCGCTGAAGAACCTGACGGCTGGTCAAGGAACTCTGCTAAAAAAAAAATCCCCTGTCGTCCTTATGGTAGCTTCCCCTAGAAGGGCACTTCAGGAATTGAACTACGGTGATTATCTTTAGCGCTTGCCTAAACTCCAAGACTGTTGGGACTGGGTTCTTCTTTCGAATGTAGCTAAACATTCTCAAGACAGTCTTGAGTAAAGCGTGATGTCAATGCATACAAATGGCCTTCCTCTCGCACTCGCTTTGCAGATTCAAGATCGAACGAGTAGACAAGATGACACCAGTCTGTGTTGGTTTCCAGTGCCCATGCTGTCTGACGGGTCGCTTTGTAAAGACCTAAATGGCTAATTCAAGATGAGTCACTGCTTCCTTGTAGGTTTCATCATTGAGTTTACTGAGGACCACAGTATGCTATCTGTTGGACATAACATCAAACCATCTGTTCAAAAAAATCAATGAACCATGCAGTGGTTATCAGAGCTTGGTCATATCCTTCAACGTCAACCAAATAGCGAAGATCTGAACTGACAGTGTGACTGAAGAAGTTGAGGGCATTAGATACCTTCATCTTTTCAAAGTGAGAACGATTCACTGTGGTATTTGTGAGCTTTGGAGCAAGTTTTTAAGTCTTTGTCAGCTTGGAAATTGATCAACATTTTCACGTGCTCCAATGTTACCTTGTCTGTTGGAAGCACAAACATTTGCACCACTGCCTTGTCCAAAGTAATGATGTTCCTATTCACAAGGGCTACCTTCAGATTCTTCACAACATGTGGCACATCTGCAATGAAATGAAGATGTCTGCATGGCTCACAATGGTGTTGAACTTTGTACTTAGAACAGACGACACCAAAGCTTTGCTCTAGAGCACGATTGTCATTTCCCACATCTGAAGTGACTGTAGTGACATGAAACCCGAGGTTGTGTGCTCGCTACATGACTTATTGAATGATTGGTTTGAGCGATGTTCCATGTATAGATTTTCCTGTGAAGTGATATGCTGTTGTGGTTGGTGTTTGCTTTATGGTTAGGGTGGTGGGCATGGGATTCTTGTGTCCTGAGTTCAAATCCTGCTTGTCTGTTGAATTAATTCCAAGTGGGGTTGACTCAGCCTCTCATTCTTCTGAGGTCGGCAAAATGAGTATCAGCTTGCTGGCATGATTGAGCCATTCGGATATCCTGTGTCAGAGCAGTGTTGCATCCAGGATTATTCCCAATAGCCCAGGAGACTGCTTCAGCAGCATTGATGCTCTGCACAGAGTATGGATGGATGGATATGCTACTGTTTGTTTCCAGTGAGCTGTCACTCCCCTTCGCATGATCACCAAGGCATATTCGGCTATGCCAGAATGACCTGGTAAACATCTCCTTGCAGAGAACTGGAGCTGACACCATACTGCACTCCTGCCTGTAGGGACATCTTGTCAAACGTCTCTGTCTTTCTCTGTCTGTCTCTGTCTGTCTCTCTCTTTCTCTGTCTGTCTGTCTGCTCTCTTTTCTCTCTGTCTGTCTTGTCTGTCCTGTCCTCTCTCTTTCTCTGTCTCTCTGTCTCTGTCTCTGTCTCTGTCTCTCTCTCTCTCTCTCTCTCTCTCTCTCTCTCTCTCTCTCTCTCTCTCTCTCTCTCTTCTCTCTCTCTCTCTCTCTCTCTCTCTCTCTCTCTCCTTTGAAAGAAGTTGAACACCTAATCCAAAATCCCTGGTAACAACTTCAAGTCTGCTTTAGAAGCAACTCATTGACGGCAGATGTTGATTTTGAGACGGTCGTAGCTCCGCAAGCAAATCGTAGTTGTAGACCTTTCTTCACAGTCTCACTTGACCACTTCATGCCTCGTGTAGTGTTGCAGCCAAGCTTTCCTAATTGATCAGTGCTGAAAAATTTTGCAACATTTAGTTCCTGAACCCTTTCCTGTCTCTGTAGCTTTTGTGTTTTTCTTCGCTCTTTAGCCAGTGCTCTCTGCAGCTTCCCCTTCGATTTCCATGTAAAGTTCCGTTTCCATTCATGCCTGTGATGTCTTGTAAAGGAGTGCCCACTTCACGTGGCGCAGATGTTCCGGCTTACTCTGCCAATCCCAGCAGGTTTCAATCTCCATCCCACTCGTTTTCTCCCACAGGTGGAGAACTTGAACATAACAGAAAAATTAAGAAGAAACCCAATAATAGGTGGTGTGACAAATCTGACATGCAAATCAATAAATGCATGCAACCCAATACAAAACACAATGTAGTAACTTTTTTGATCTCACCAATGTTTTTATCTCTTTCAACCCATCCTTTTACAATTTTAGAAGAGATCATTATTTTCAGGAAGACTACCATCCATTGGGACCATACTCAATGCAGAGCATTGGTGCTGCCTTAGCAGTGTCCTTGGCTACTGGGCACAATCCTGGACAGGTCACCACTCCAACACAGGATACCAGTATGCTGGCACTCATTTTTCCATCCTCAGAAGCATGATAGGCAGAGCATCTTAATGAAAATTATTATTTTGCTCAATTGTCAGTACAGTACAGTACAGTACAATAAATGCTTAATGTCACCCCTTTCTCTTGATGCAATGCTGTCCTTTACCCAGAAAATCCTCATCCTCATCTGGGTATCACGTTATTCTTTTTATTACTGCCAGTTATTGTCCTCTTATTGTTGTAAATATTATTATTTTGCAATACTGTAATGTTAATATTATTATCCCCCGCCAACCAACGAAGTTGGCGGGGGATATAGAAATGGGTTCCGTCCGTCCGTCCGTCCGTCCGTCAGTCACATTTCGTTTCCGGAGCTTAACTACAAATCCCCTCAAGATATATTTACGAAATTTGGTACACATATCAAGCAAGTGGTGAACTGGTGCCTTTTTATATTTAGAGATTTCCCCAAAAAAAATTTCTGTCACTTTCCATGGAAACAAGTTGGGTATTAAGAAATAATTGAGGTTAACCTTTGTTTCCAGAGCATAGTTGCAAAACTATTAACTATTTCTTTATGAAATTTGGTACACACATCAAGAATAAATTGAACTGGTGCCTTTTGCTACTTGTCCTCATTTACTATGGCAGGGGATATCGAAGACTTTGTCTTCAACGGATGCTAGTTATTATTATTATTATTATTAATCTGGTATATTATCATAATTCTGAGATATCCTTGGAAAAATGGCATGAAAAGGTGGAAAGATGCTCAGGCTGCTGTAAAAACACCTTACCAATATGCAAAAGGCAATAAAATGGAAATTCCTTCAGATTTTTTTTGCAGTTGAGGCTAAAGAAACAGAGGCTAAGCGAGTGTGGAAATAACACGGAGTCCTCTTCTTACTCGTGAGTCGTGATACAATTGAGGGTTCTGAATCATCACTCGTAATACCCTCTCCCACAACCACCGGGAGCGGAGCTACACGGTACACACCTCCGAAGAGAATTTGCGTTATCCCACCTTCGAAATTCTTGGTGAGGAAAGCAAATGAAATCACGACAACATTTGCCATATGACCCGTAGTGCTCTTGGCAAGTTTAATTGGAAGAGATTGTATAAGTAATGATGACCGAATACATCGACATCAGACAGACGGACATCAAAATGCATATTTCAGTGTGATGACAGATTGACAGATTAACTTACCAGAAGCCCTACTGGGCCATTATTACCCTCGCCAAGGAGAGGGTATTGCATTTGGGCCCGTTTGTTTGTCTTTCTTTGTTTGTTTGTCTTTCTTTGTTTGTTTGTCTGTTTGTTTGTTTGTCTGCACAAAACTTTCGTGTTTTTCTCTACAACCGCTTGTTCGATTGAGACTAAATTTTCACCATTGATGTGACTACTCATGTAGAATGTTATAATGTTGATTTTGACGTCGTAGGTCACGTGGTGTGGCAGCAATGTTGGAAAAACGGGGAAAAATTGGACTTCTGTATCTCCAAAACCACACCAAGGAATAAATTGAAACTTGGCACACAGCAAGGGCTCCTCATGGGGAATGTGTGGTTTTTGTGACGTCATAAGGGCCTTCGCTATGACGTCATAATTGCATATGTAGAACGCAACATCCAATCAGTATGAACATTTTTGAGGGTCATGTCGGGATAAAATGGTCCACAATTTTTTTTGATGACGTCATTGGTCACGTGATTCGGCAGCCATATTGTTGTTGTTTTTTTTTTTTAAACCTTCAAAAACATCTCTGAAATGGCTGAGGAACCAGTCATCACTGCCAGCATATATAAAGTGGCAGTTCTAATTATGTTTCTTATTAATTACATAACACACCAGTACACAAACGCCACACAAAATACACCACACAAAACTACACAATCACCGCACAAAACAAGTCCTGGCAAGGGTCTGCAATCTCTGGTTGCTCTTTTTCTTGTTGTGCTTTGCATGGGGCCCCCAAATGACTAACGCCACCTCTGTGTATGGCACATTTCTCTCGATTGCTCTCCCATCCAATTTCAATAATTCTCATCCTCCACGACATCCCTAAACTCAACCTTTTCCTCTTCTTATTCCCTTTACTTACTTTTCTCATTAATATTTAGCTTAATATACGCACTCACTCCCTTTGCATATGTGCTATAATCTTCTGTATGTACCGTGTGCTATTAATTGCCACCAAAGCAATGATGACGTTCTTTGAAATGCAAGCATGTCGATGAGGGTAGGCAATGTGATAGATTAAGTTAAACACAGAATGAAATGTTGATGTAACACGTTTACTTTTCCAAATAACCACCTCTTAGTTTATCTCCTTAACTCCATGATGAGCTTGGTTATTCTTCTCATCCAATCACTGTTTAACTCTTCAGCTCCATTGTGAGCTCTGTTAGTCTTCTGATCTTTGAGTCATGTGTCTTTCCAACCTAGCTCCACTAGAAGCTGTTATTCTTCTGCTCTTTCAACCACTGTATGATACATAGCTCCACTACACTCTGTTACTTTGAAGTCTTTCATGCACTGTTTACTCTGTTTACAAGCTTTGTATGTGGTCAGGAGCTCAGGTGTGCCAAGGAAGGACTTTGCACGATGGAGGATGCCCAGTGTCGGTGACTGGCTCTGGAGGCCAGCTTGGAAATGTGGCTTTCCCAGGAAAGATCATGGCCCTTTCGGAGAGACATAGTGAGAGTGTGAGATTTGTCACGATTGAATGACATGTTCCATGTACTACTGCAACATACTACTCATGTGGGGGGGAGTAGTGGGGAGGGGAGTGTGGGGGTGGAGTAGTGGGAGGGGGAGGTGGGGGTGATACTAGTTGGGGGGGGGAGGTGGGAGTGAGTGGAGAGAGAGCGGTGCATGTGCACACACAAGATTAAATAACAGGCTAGGGTAGTGGGTCCAGCAGGTCAGCCCAGGCAGTGCTGCTGATTGATGACCTGAGCATCCCAAACTGATCAAGATAGTATGTTGCAGTCAGACCTCACCCATTATAAAGGGAAGAGGAGGAGAAGAAGAACGAGGCTCGTGGAAGAGCTAGTTACACGGAATTGATTAAAATTTAACATGATGCAAAAGGAACAGTGGAGAGAGTGGAGAAACACCAACAGCAGAGTTGAAGGCCTATGTAGAGAGGACTTGGATAAATAATGAGTGTGGGAAGGAATGGGGGCAGGAGAGGATGTATCGGGTGAACCAAATGGTTACAGAAGGAAACTCGAAGGAGGTAAAACAGGACAGTTTGAAGGAGGGATTGTGGTGGGTGTGGTGGAGAAAGATCATGGTTTTAAATTGGAGTTCGATTTGAGGTGGCGGTAAACAGCTGTCTTGAAGACCTGGAGGGAAGAATGAGATTGAAGACAATGACGAAGCTGAGACTGCATGTGAGCAGTGATCCTGATTTTGGGTGATCGACCGTTGTATGTTGGGTGTCCCCTTCTGTAGGGAGAGGGGTGGACCTTGGCTTGGTTATCTGTGGGGAATCAAACCACTTGCATTTAAATATTTACTTGAATGCAGAATGGAAAGTAAAATACAAAGGATCCGCAGTCTTTGCAAGACTACACTTAGGAGTAGTCACAGGCTCCTGGATGACCTTAAAAAATTG
>CM068968.1:26237075-26247250 GCA_035128595.1 Eptatretus atami
CTCGGTGGGGGGGGGGGGTGCCAAAGGAAGGTTCCTTCCCAGTGCCAAATACTCTAGGTACACCTCTGGTAATAAGGAGAACATACAAATAAACACGATCGTGCACATAGACGGGAAGACGCGGTCGGCCTCAGGGAAACCCGATATGACAAGACCGACGAAAATTCACCAAATAGCACTAGTTTTGAAACAACCAAACTAGGAACACAAAGTAAACATGGAGGCTACGAAATACACAGTCAAAACGTGACAAACAACGACTGGAAACGTATCTTTGAGATAGTCGGCAGAGACGCTGAAGGGTCATTCCGTGCCAACTCACCTAAGGGTCCCCAGGTCACCTCCTCAGATTTTGCTGGAAAAATTATTCAATGTAGATCTATATGGCTCTACCCACCATGCAAAAGATTAGCTTTCAATTCCTCATAGTTTAAAAAATATCTATCTCGAGAGACCTTTGAAATTTGGCCTAAAAATGCCAATGTGAAAAACGCATTTTTTTCCAACTTCAGTGGCTTATAATTTTATAATGGACTCCTCTAGAAAGCTAATATTGCAAATATTTACTAATTGGCATCCAAATTTTCAATGATGGCATCAGATAGCCTCTGGATGCATATTTCTCACTCTATAGGAAGCTAAAAATGGCTTTTTGGCCAAAACGAGCTAAAATAAGGTGAAACTATAGGAGCCCTCCTGAAAATATGGAACAACTTCAAATTTTTCCTCATAACACAGTGATTATAGGGTCATTATCTATCCATAGATACATTTTTGCTGGGATAATACAGTTTAGGTGATGAATTATAAAAGTTTTAACATAAGCCCTTGCCTCCGAGGCTCTAAAATGGACCAATTTTGTCCCTGGTTTGACCATGTGACTAGGGGTTTGGATCTTCATTTTTTTTCTAAAGATTGCCTCATATAAGATGTGTCTACTGACCGAATAATTTTATCTAACGCCATGGCTTCATAGTAAAATAAATTTTTATTTACATGCACGTTTTTTTAATTATTCACTTTTTTCAGATTCAGAAGTTTATAAATCTTAAATGGAACTATCAGGAAAGAGTTACTGCAGAATTTTAAACTGTATACAAAATTTCAGATTGTTGTATCAGAATGTCTCTAGAAGCACATACTCTAGTTTTAGGAACCAATTATGGCATTTTGCCACTGATACAAACAAGGTGAACTTGCAGGGTGCGCATATGAGGCTAAATTATGCTTCTTATTCGACATTAGTGATAAGGATGTTATTTTTCATAAATACATGCTAATGATTACTTTCGTAAGTGATTGCAAATTATAAATTAGAACAAATTTGATTAGTTGAGTAGCATCTTTTTTATTTACAGATATACAGAGACAATGTATTAGTAATTTTATACCTTAGAAAACTATTTAATGACCTTTCATCTTTTATGACATCATCTCATGATGGAGGCAAAATACTGTCTTCTGAACTGAAAGTAATTCCTGATCCCATGAATCAATTCTTGTGACTTCTTCTCCAAAGCAGCAACTGTTTTTAGCCCAACCTTCCTTGTATAATAGGTCTTGTGACACTCTGGTCTTAATTGTTCCAACAGTGCATCTACTTGTCAAACTTGTGCCACTCGCCCAGGTTTTTCTCATCCATTTCCTTTGTTTCTCCTCTCCTTTGTTCTCCAACAGACAAATAGACAGACAGGTTGACTGTGCTGCCCTAGTGTTGTGACAGACCATTACTCCATCTGAGTGGTGTATGTCATAACTCATGACTTCAAATAGAGAACTGTAGGATATGTTTTTAAATTAAAACCCAAGCATATGTTTGGATTATCATTACAAGAATTTATTTTGAATAAAAAATGTACTTATAATTATTAATTTATGAGAAGAATAATCTAAGTTGTTTACATAACCTCAGTTAATGCCCCTGCATATTCACCATTTTTGGTCAAAGTGGCATTTTCAACTTCCTACAGATAGAAACATATGCATTTATCAGGCATTCTGATAACAGATCCTTAAATTTCATATGCCAGTTTATAAATATCTGCAGTATCACTTTGCTAGAGTGTTCAGTTTCAGATTTATAGCTCATGAATATGAAAAAAGTGAATAATTAAAAAAACGTGCATGTAAATAAAAATTATTTAATATGAAGCCATGGCGTTAGATAAAATTATTCGGTCAGTAGACACATCTTATATGAGGCAATCTTTAAAAAAAAATTAAGATCCTAAACCCCTAGCCACATGGTCAAACCAGGGGACAAAATTGGTCCATTTTAGAGCCTCGGAAGCAAGGGCTTATGTTAAAACTTTTATAATTCATCACCTAACTGTATTATCCCAACAAAAATGTATCTATGGATAGATAATGACCCTATAATCACTGTGTTATGAGGAAAAAATTCTAAGTTGTTCCATATTTTCAGAGGGCTACTATAAGTTTCACCTTATTTTAGCTCGTTTTTGCCAAAAGCAATTTTTAGCTTCCTATAGAGTGTGAAATATGCATCCCAGAGGCTATCTTGATGCCATGATTGAAAATTTGGATGCCAATTGTATATTTTCAATATTACTTTCTAGAGGAATCCATATAAAATTATAAGTCCTGAAGTTGAAAAAATGCATTTTTCACATTTGGATTTTTAGGGCCAAATTTTCAAGGTCTCTAGAGATAGATATTTTTTAAACTATGAGGAATTGAAAGAATCTTTTGCATGGTGGGTAGAGCCATATAGATCTTATTTAAGAATTTTTCCAGAAAAATCTGAGGAGGTGACCTGCGGGAGGTTTTTGAAATTTAGGTGAGTTGGCAGGGAATGATCCAGGAGATAACCGACTGTCACGCCAAACTGGAACCGGAAGTGAGTATGTGTGGGTGTGGGGGAAGGTTTTTTTTAGAGAGTGAAGTGAGTGGCCCAGTTTCCTTTGGATAATTGCCATGCTGGTACCTTCGTTTGTCAAAGTTGGGAATTTGGAATAAATGAAAAGCATGCACCCCACCCCACACTGTTAAAGCTTCAGGTCTGCCATTTCTCATCCCTCCTCACACCACCCCCTCATGCTTCCACTTCACCTCACTCTCTAAAACCTTCCCTACACCCACACACCCAAACATCTTCACACACCCCATACACTCAAACTTCCCACGCACCTCACACACTCAAACCCTCCTATCATTCCACACACCAAATCTTTCCACGCACTCCGCACACTCAAATCTTCCCACACACCCACACACTCAAATCCTCTCACGCACCCCACACACTCAAATCTTCCAACACCCACACACTCAATCTTTCCCACACAACCCCACACACTCAAATCTTCCCCACACATTCACACACTCAACTTCCCGCACCCCCACACTCAATCTTCCCATGAATTCCACACACTTAAACTTCCACACCTCCCATACACTCAAATCTTCCCACTACTCCACACACACAATCATTCCCCAGAATTTTTTTGCCCAGTTCTGCTGTTGGCATTCTCTTTTGGATCAGATGGCGATTTCTGTTCATTTTGCTTGAACAGGTAATGGACTCCCTGTGTAATCATATAGCACCAGAGTGTTTGAAGAGTGTCTCATTTAATGAAATTTTCGTTCCATCCAACTTTTACAGTAGTTAATAGCCTACTTAGTGAGGTCACAAGGTAAGTCATTCGTCTTTAAATTATTTGTTGAATGACAAGCAAAGTCAGGAGGAAGTGTAAAGTTGGTGACATGGTTAAAATACTGGTGACAGTATGTTTTTATGGATATCTGGTGAAAGGCAGAACAAAAGATATATTAGTGCAAAGGAAAGTGGTGGCCTCATGATGACACTATCCTTTCCAGGGTCATGGGTTAAATCTCACTGCAGTAGCAGTGTTAATGGTTTGCATTTAAGTCTTTGGATAATTGCCATGCTGGTACACCTGATTGTCAATTGTGAACCAACTTTTCTCATTAATGGCCTTTCAAGTGGGGAATGTAACCTTATGCATGTTCTGCTCTATTTGAGAATATAGATTATGGGATGATTAGATGTACTGACCAAAAGTTATTCCTGAGTAGTGAGTATGAAATTTCTTGTAGCTATTTTAAAATATCTGGATGCAATAGGCTTCAAATGCCACAGGTATTAATAAATTATGAATACGATGTCCGCAAGTCTGAGAAAACTCATTATGTAAGATTTCTAACTTGAAACATATTCATGTTTGTAGAGAGAATGGTTTAAAAAACAAATGTGCATAGAAATGCAACCAATAAAATAGTTTTCAACAATTCTTGATCCAATTTTTTTTCAGAAATAAAAGCTATCTACTTAACTTTACATAGTCTAATTTTTGCACCCTCGTAAATTGGAACGAAACTGGAACTGCTGCAAGCAACTTACACACCTCGGCACCAAAGACAAGAATTCATTAGATCTGGTAACATTCTCTAATCTGAATAACATGTCAGAAATGTCTACGCCACTTAAATTCATCCAACTTGTTCAAGGGAATTAATATTCCGTTTAATTAATGTACACGAGTCTACACTCATCGCATGTATGAACTCATCGAAGATAGACGGAATTTGAGAAATTCTCATCAAGGTCTTCAGCATCCGACGTGAAGCGATTCACATCAATTTAAGCATCCTTCTGAGCCATGAACGTTTTTATGTTGTATATGGAGCAATGTCAAATTAAATATTCATCAGAACGAATATGGCAGTCAGCTTGCATCACATCACCACTGCCTCAAGCATCTTTCTTCCTTCATCCCACATCCCCACACTCCACCACAAAGCACTCCTCCCATCCCATCCCATTCATTCTTCTTTCTTTTCTTTTCTTTAAGGCAGGATCCCCACCGAATGTAAGCTTACTCATTAATTTAACCGATTTCGTGCATTTATTTTCGTCGGGTACCTTGCCTTCAACATCTCCTTACATTGTACAAAAATGTACTCATTACAACGAAACAGCAAGCCAAAATAACGAAAAAGCAAGGTCAACGTGCAAGGTGCAGCGGGCCAACATGAATAGAGAGCTTTCCATTTGCCACTGCTACTTGCAGAGGCCAATCCAGATTATAAGGCCACATTAAAAAAATCGTGAAAGCAAGTATCAATGTGTTCATTTTTATTATTTTAAATAATGTGGTTCTTGTAACAACAAAAAACTTAGAACAGCAAGCACAGAATAGTTTTATAGAACAGCACAATAGCAATGAAAGATTATCGAACTACAGCAAGGATGCAGGTCTCATCGAGAACACAGCTCCCAATCGCACTTTAAAAATGGGACGTAAAATTTTTGTATTGAATAAATAAATTAGTAGACTGAAGTGCACTCGGTGGCGACATACCTCCACCAAGCTATAGTTTAGTTTTGCATCCCACTGATAGCCAGATCTGTGATGGTTCGACCTGAACTTAAAATTAAACGGCTTGTATTTGTTGATCACCAACCAACTCATCCACAAGTTTCATCCAAATCCATCCATAAATTTATTGAAGATGTCATACTGTCTATCGTTTTAGCACTGTCAATCAACGGTGAGGCAATACTTCAAAAATGATCGATCTGGATCCTGATTCAGATCTTCACACCAAAATCTCATCATTTCATCTCGCACATACACAAGTTCTCCACCAAATTTCGGCTGAATCTGTCCATAACTTTTTGAGATTTTTTTCACAACAAACAAACCAGAAAAAGACTCGTGCAAAATCCATAAAACAAATTTGACCTAAAAAAATTCTGGTGTTGAATTCAGTGACCTCATATGCAAATCCTCTTTGAATTCTAGTCAATCAAATTAAAATTGAGGATTTTAGAAATTCTATAAAAGTTGTTGACCTTTGGCCACGTTGACCTTTTGACCTTTTGACTCAAAAACAATTAGGCTTCTTGCTTATGACAAACTCTACCATGTGGTGGAAGTTTTGTAAGATCGTTTTAAAATGTGACCTGCAGGCGTTAAACATTCAAACAAACAGACAGACAGAATATGCACACAACCACCAATATATTGAAAAATTCTCGATTTCGCAATTAACAAACAGACAGACAAGAGTGAAAGCATACGGTGTAGTGGGCGTGCGCCTGTATCCGGCTACTCGGAGGCTTGTGTTGAGGATGCTTGAGGACGGGAGCTCTGCGCTGGGCATGCTATGAGAGGGTGTAGGGCAGCCAGAATCATGGCGAAACCCAATCCTTATCCCTGTGCGTAAGAGCGACCAGGGTTGCGTCAGAAGGGAATCCGGCGTAAAACATTGCCAAACAGTATGCGGATCATAACGGATGATCCGCTGTGCGACTCTAACGGGAGCAGCCGAAAGACGAAACAACAACCAGACAAGAGTGAAAGCATAACTTCCGTCCACCGAATAAATATGTATGTAGTGGAGATGGTCAAGTATTGTTGTGTGAATGGGGAGGGGTTGCAGAGTTAGAATGTGTTAAAAAATAATTTTGTCTTGTATCGAGTGGGTTAGCTTTACACTTGCCACAGGACTGCATTGGTTAGGTTGGATGTAATATGTGCACTGGCAGAGGCAGTGTGATTGTAATGTTTAGCGGCAGATAGAGTAAGGAGTACTTGTGTGGACGTTCTGTCAGCAAGGCCAGATGAGGACTGGTGGCACAAAAGATGGCACATAATGGAAAGCACTTTGTGCTGGAATTGAATGGACACAGAATGGTTGTTTTGGCAGTGGGGCCAATGATTGGACTCACTGTGGATGAAGGTGGGCCTAAAGTCAATGAAAGCACATGTGCATGCTCTTGAGCTTCTTTGACCAGACATGACAGCTCCATCTCTACTTTGTTACTGTGCCCGAGAAGGCCATTAAGAGACTGCGGATTTAATCTCTCAATCATCATCCATCGCCATCTTTCTCAATTTATTCTGTGCCGTACCAGCCTGCATGACCATGGATCATAGTGAACTAAGGGCCAGCGTGCCTGCCTTTGTGATTGCCTGTGTTTCCCATTCTTTGTACGAATGGTATTATTTTGGCACCATTTATGTGTTTAGTTTCACTGTACATACGTTTTGTGTTGTCGTCTTCCATATTGTGTGTCATCGATCCAATCTGGTGGTTTATTTACAGTGCTCGTGTTTCTCATCACCGTATTATTTCAAACACATTATTATTTGTAAGAACGTTTTCCCACCTTATACGCTTCTCGTGTGACCAAAACACCAAATTTGGTTTGCATTGAACCACACTTCGGGGGAAATCGGACAGTTATTGAAACAGGTGTAATTTGGAGATCGCTTGGTCATTCGTGAGGAGGTCATTCGGCAGCACTGCGTGACCCTCAGCACATATTTATCAATGCAGCAGCATATAGAATAATGTATAATTCAAGGTGGTATGAATAATTAAAAAAAAAATTAAATACACAGAAAACATCATGTTTGCAAGTAAAATTTCAAGTGGATTACAGTGCTGTATCTGAAGGAAGCAAATTGGAAATAATAACAATGCAGGACATTAAAAATTCAGCAAACAGTTAATACTGCTTAACATTGATCCTTATAATTCACGGAACTGTGTTTGTGTGTTTGTTTGTTTGTTTGTATGTTTGTTTGTTTGTGGGCTTGTCGGGCTACTCCTCATACAGTTCTGGGCCAATTACATCCAGACTTGCTGCAGAGGATCAGCATGACCAAATTAATGTATAGGGATGTTTTTATCTTTGTCAGTGGTCTTGGGAGGGAGGGAGGGGGGGGACGCAAATTCTCTATGTAAATGTGTATTGTGTAGCGCCGCCTCCAGGTAGGGGAGGGTATTACAAGTCTCCATCATTTACAGTGCAGTGTCCCTGTCCATGCATTCTCCAGTGTAGTGAGGTGTTTTGAATTATAATCAGTTGGTATGTTTCTGCTTCATCCATGCAACCCGGGTTATTTATTTTTCCTATATGGAGCTGTCACTTGCCTATATTCGCCTGACGTTGGCTTAGCAGTTAGGGTTGTGGCTTGGGATCCGAAGGTCCTGAGATTGAGCCCCGTTGGCTGCTAAATTAATACCGGGTGGGGTTGACTCAGCCTGTCATCCTTCCGAGATCTGCAAAGTGAGTACGAGCTTGCTGGGATGACTGAGCCATTCAACTATCCTGTGTCAGAGTGGTGACTCGTGCAGGATTGTGCCCAATAGCCCAGGAGACTGCTTCAGCAGCACCGATGCTCTGTACAGAGTATGGTCCCAATGGATGGATGGATCCTTCCGAGGTCGGCGAAATGAGCACCAGTGAACTGGTAATAGGGGGACTGTATCAGCGGCATAGCCGTGCCCCTAACCATGTTTGGAACAAGACTGCATGTTGGGCAGGTACTCTGCTAGTATAACAAAAACACATCTTCAACCAGAGAGAAAACATCCCCAGGAAGAATTTTCAAAAGAGGTAACAGAAAATCCAGTGTCAAGGCATGCCTGGCAATTGCACAATGTCATTTCCGTGATGATGTTTTTCCTGCCCATTAACTATTTAATGGAGGACATTAACTTTTCAGAAGGTCTGCAAATACAGTACAATGAGGTAAATAGCTTTTCAGAATGAAGGGGTTAACCCACATAAAGCGCTTCGAGCTACCATCGTGGCTGAGATGTGTATGATGTATGCAAATGATTTTCAACTGACATCAACCCAAAGAACGAATCATGATCTTTCCTACAATGCATAATGCCCTGGTAACTTAGGAAAGCTTGCTTCCAATTGGTGGAGAAAGCTGATGACAAAAAAGCATTTCTAAGATCATGCTATCTTGCTTTATATGAGTACTCTTGAGGAAAAATTAAATTACTGTCAACAGTCTACTTTCAGCAGCTACTTCAAGCCATCAACATCTGCTTTATCCACCGACGAACCGATGCAAATGACATCATCAGCTCCTCCTCCCCTCAACCACCACTTCCACCACCTCCAACCCTGTGATGTAATGCTGTGTTTCTGCTCCATGTTTTTGGTCGGTTCCGTGTATGAAGATGTAACGATGGTTTTACTTCTGAGTTACTGTCTTTATTATTTGGTAAATAATATTATAATGTCACTTGCAACTAAAACCATCGTTATATCATCGCACTGGTATTTCAACTCTCCCAATGGCATGCCCTGCCCCAGCTGTCACCCAGTATGGCATGCCCTTCCCCAGCTGTCACCCAGGATGGACTGCCCTGCCCCAGATGTCACCCAGGATGGACTGCCCTGCCCCAGCTGTCACCCAGGATGGACCTTGCCTGCCCAGCTGTCACCAGGATGGACTGCCCTGCCCCAGATGTCACCAGGATGACTGTCCTGCCCCAGCTCTCACCCAGGATGGCATACCTGCCCCAGCTGTCACCCAGGATGGACTGCCCTGCCCCAGCTTCACCCAGGATGGACTGCCTGCCCAGGTCACCCAGGTGGACTGCCCTCCCACACCACTTTGAGTACACCAGTCCTTAATACCATCAGTTTTTATTTTCACCACTTTTCCCTCCATCCTCCATCTATCCCTCCCAACTACACTCTCTGTTTCCTGTCTTAAAATATTTAAAAAAAAGAAACACTTTCCCTTATCACCTTCTACCCCACATAACCACGTGACTTCCTGTACCGACTCTTCTTCCTCCTTCTTTTTCCCTCTTCCTGACCAATCCAACTCTGATCATGAGGGTTGTCAGCACACTTCTTCACAACCTTTTCTTCAAACTATTGTGTTCAATTCGACCTTTCTTTCATCCAATGTCTAAAAATTCCATCTGTTACAAAGCTTCCTTTCTCCACTCTGTCAATTCTTCTGTACTCAATCCATGTTCCGATGTATTGAAACAAATCTCTGACCAACAAATTTTAAAATCCCATTTTGCAATACTTGCTCATCTTCCATTATCCATTATTTATGGTTATTATTTCTTTACAACTTCAGTACAATATGATCGCTACTCTAAATCTACTTCCTCCTCAGACTCTCTACTTAATTTTCCCTGTTATATTACCCTCCTTCCCCCTCCCATAATTGCCCCCCCCCACCAAGTATCTCTCCACTGTCCTCTGCCTTACTAACAGTTCCCCCTGATAATCCAAACTGTATGGCTTTCAATGTCTCACACCTCATTCAGCACACTGCTCATATCTCTAAACCGCTCTCTCTTTCCTCTCATCACATCTCCCCTCTCCACCCCTCAAATATTGTCCCTCCTCCACT
>CM068968.1:26247945-26271591 GCA_035128595.1 Eptatretus atami
AAAGAGAAGGAGTATCCCCGCTTCAACATCGGAAAAGCTGCCTCCTTACGCCGCAAACCCGTACTCTCTTACCAGCTCATCCTTCACCGGCTCGCTCCAATCTCCCACTTCTGCTTTACATCACGCGCTCTCATTATTATGCACCTAACTACGCTACTCATCCTTCATCACATTACGCCCTTTGTCGCTTCTCCCCTATCTAACGCCTCTCCCTACGTCTCTTCTACAATCTGTCATCAATCTAGTCAAGCAAACTTTCACTACCATGCGCACGCCTCTCCGCATACCCTCACAGCTATCGCTCCCGCCTGCCCCTCCACTCCGCCTGGCAAGTCCAAAGCGCTCCTCCTCTCCGCCTTCTTCCCTTAACATATGGGCCTCAAACATGCAGGGACCTTCACTTACCTTACTATGATCTCTCCAATCGGGTTTCCCACTGACACCAGACTATGCCTTTGCTTAACAGGAACTTTTCTTTCTTTCAAGATGTCTCTGACGTACGCTTGAGTTTCTTCTCCGCTGGTGTTACTGCCCTCTACAGGATGCTAGTACCTGGCCTCGTCCTGGTGGAGGAATTGCTTCTCTTCATCAAAGTACTCTTTCTGCACTCTCATGCACTGGCTTTCACTGCTCCAGCACCTTCACGTCAGGAACAGGAATACCTCTGGCTACAGCATCCCCTCCACTACCGCTTCATATTTATCTGTGTGTTGTACCGTTCACCAAACAGTGATGACTCCATATAAATCTCGCTTGCTAAAAACATGGACCAACTTCAATCCACTCATCCCAACTCTCTCTTCCTCATATGTGGTGACTTCAATTGACATCATGCCAGTTGGCTGAGTGTGGGTACCTCTCTTAGCTGCCATGGAACTTCAGCAAAGGACTTCTGCGACTCATTTGGACTGACTCAATCTGTCAACTTCCTGACCTGGATCTTAGCCAACGGTACTCCATCTCTTCTGGATTTGATTTTGACCAATTTCCCAGAAAATGTCTGCTGTTCTTATTCTGCTCCAATCAGTTCATCTGACCATATGCTTGTTAAAGTGGCCATCTCTCTGACTATTATAGAGAACCACCTCAGTGCCAAGAAGTCTGGCACTTCACTCAGGCCTACTGGCAGGGTCTTCAAGCAGCCATCAAACTTCTAGACTGGTCTCCCATTTCTGCTTTCTCCGACATCAACTCATCCTGGGAATTCTTTCAAAGAAACTTACTCTCTCTCATGCTCAGATTTATCCCATCTCGTCTTCAGTTGTCCTACCCTTCCTCCTGCCCATGGTGTACTGAAGCTTGTGGCGATGCAGTTGTCCTGAAACAACTTATATTCACCTCATAGAAAGCAAATCCAACTGAAGGCAATTTCAATTCCTTCCACAAAGCTAGTAGTGGGGCGCTTAGCTGATCAATTGTGCACTTTCCCTTAAAAGCATGAAACTTGGCACATGGTTAGAGTAATACAAAGATTTTTAGTCGCAGGGGCCACGCGGAAATTGACGCCCGTATGGTGGCCATCCTGGATTTCAAAATGGCCACCAGTGTGGACGGCTGTTTGTGAAATATCTTCCTTAACTAGTAAGGATATCGGACAGTTGAACCGCCTATACTACATTTTAACGGTCTAGGTAAGGCCAATGGTGACATAAAACTGTTTGAACATTATGTGAGCGCCCGTCTGTGAATCACAGAATGGGCCGCCATTGACAAATCTACTTTTGAGCTCAATATCACATTAATACTAAAGATTCATATACAGTTTTAAGCTGCCTATACGCACATTTTAGGGGTTAGGACATCGCAATGATGCTTGACATAAAGTTTTGTAATTTTGGCTGCCATCTTCGAAATCTCTAGATGGCCGATCTATCTTTCGACAAGCTATTTTGCTCAATATCATCATTAAGTACTAAAGATAGTGCAATAACAGGTTTTAACGGCTTATAGCCTAAGTTTTAGGGGTCTGGATATCCTAATGGTGAGATATGATATATTGTGGCATGCGTATCTTATATATCGCAAGATAGGGCGCACAATCCAAAGTCTAACATAAACTATTATCAGTTAGCACAATATGTGAAGGAATGAACCATCAAGAAAACATCACAAGCAGTTGGCAAAAAACCACTGTTTAGCTGGTACTTGTTTCTAGTCTCTGTTGTTCCCATCACAGAACAAAGTGACGTGCATGGAAGTGTAGACTTCTTACACCTGCAGCGATCAGTCTATCCTTTGTGCATCCACACCGGATAAGTTCATTGCAGATCTTTGTGGATTCGTAGTGTGTCCAAATCGGTTTAAACTGACCGTTGGATGTTTTTCCCAACCCCCTCACTTGGACATGGAGCTCAGGCTGTGCATGTAATGCTGGCCCAGCATAATGCTCCTTGGTACACTGCACGCCTAACATGCTGCACCAGAGCATGGTGTGCAGCGGAATTGAATCCAGAGGTCTGCCTTCTTTGCAAAATTTCTTTCGTGCTGTATTAATGTCACACAGGTACTTGTGCGATCATACATCAAAATGACGAATCTTGCAATGTGTCATACAGGACTCAGTTATATCTTGTTTGTCATGGTTGACTTCAAAAGTGCATCTGTGAGCTCTGGGAACGACTCCCATACAGCCCATGCAGTTCGCTACCCGCCAAAACGCTGACACAGTGTCACATCCTGTCAGTGCATGAAACATGGGAGGGCCTTAGACTTTCAGGCCGAGAGCAGTGGCTATGTCATGTGCAGGGAGGAATCGCAAGCTCTTCCCTGTTCCAAAGGCTAATCATATCTTCACAGAAGTCTCTGAGTTGCCATAACTGCAAGTACGACAACATCTGTATCAACGGTTGATTAGGATCCTGTCATCCTCTCTGTGCCGCATCAGCTGCATGGAGGAACATGCGGCCATCTGCCTCTTCTTGGCTGGAGTAGCAAGTGATTCTAGATTCATGCGTGGTGAGCAGTAAGAACTTTTTCCAGTGTGACTACTAACTCTTTGCTTGGTCTTCAACTGCCTTGATTATTCATTGGACAGGAAACTGAAAAGTTCTGTCTTGTTTTAGTCGACATGAAGAAATTTTGCCATTGTCCAGGAACTGCAACTGAGGTACCCACACGTCGACGAACTCCCCTGCCACGCTTTTTCGGGTCATGCTCTTAAGACTTCAGGCAGGTAACGGTCCCACACCAGGTCATAGATCAGCTAGCTTAAATACAGGAGCAATGGTGGCATCCTCCAAACGGTTTCCTCAAATTATGTCAAAATTCTGCAAATGCTATGCTACAGAGCATGTTATCGAGATTCTCGTGCCTTCTTGCTCCGTTTGGACATGGATGCATGATAATAGAGAGAGCCTAAGCATTTGCATGGTATTTTGCTTCAAGAGCAACATATCTCACCACTGAGACCTCTCAGCAAGTCATCGTCTTCTAGAAGTGAGCACACTCTCGAACACGTTTGTCTGTTTTGAAAGTAGAAACCTCATGAAGTTTCTCTTTTCCAGATGACCGCCACAAGAAAAACAGGATCTTGAGAAATGTGAATGCAGAACTTGACCGAGTGTGCTTAGAAACACAATGACTTCACCTGCATCATCAGCGGTATATCTTTAGAACGCTTCCTTGCACGTTCCAGTTTGTATTGTTGTAGTAAGCCTGCACGACCTCTGCCAACGTGCATTATGAGCAATGAAAGCTGCCTGCCACCATGACTTCGTCCAATGTGTCAATGTTTATCGTTCTAGGCAGCAGACCGAGGTTATTAAACTCGAGGAGATTATCAGCCAATGTTTTGTACCTGCGAATGTTGCTTCACCTTGTTCCTTTCGTTGACTGGAAACTGAACCTTTTCAGTGGTGTTCTGTTGACATAGGATGCAGAGTTCCCACTAGTAATCAACCCATTTCAGCATCTGGCTTAGATGGATCCACAAGTTTGATGCGCTTTGCCATCTCAGTTGCAGATGAACGGGCCTATGTAGGGTTGATCACTTGTGCAGTCATCATAACAATGGATGATTTCCCTGAAATGAGTAGATGCATAACTACTACCAGTTTCATAGTTTGATCAATATTTTAAAGCATCAAAAATTTATTTGTCTCTGAATGTGAGCATAGACCTTTAAAGCAAAATAGCTGTGGATGGTGGGATTTCAAGATGGCAGCCACAATTTTCAAACATTTAATGTCACCATTGCATTCCTAGACCCTAAAATGTAGTTATAGGCATTTCAACTGTCTCGATATCTGTACTAGTTTAGAGATATTTAACAAAACAGGTCCACAGTGGTGGCCATTTTGAAATCCAAGATGGCCGCCATACTGGGGTAATTTCCGGTGGCCCTGGACTAAAATCATTGTATGGTGTTACTCTAACCATGTGCCAAATTTCATGCTTAAGGGAAAGTGCACAATCGACCTGTTTTTGGAGCTAAGCACCCACTTAGGAACAAGTGGTGTCTACCTAGGAGATAGAAAACAACATCTTTCTAATCTCAAGTCTGAACTCTCAAACCTGTCTCCCTACTCCAAATCCTGGTGGTATCGAGTTCAGTCTGTTTCTGGTGTATGTTCCCCCTCCATCCCCTCCCCCCCCTACCTCAAATGGCCAGACAGCTGACACTGCACGTGAAGAAGCTGAATGCTCGAACTCCGTGTTTCTTTCCAAATCCTGTGTCCCAAACCCATCACTTTCTGTACCCACCTTACCCAGTCGAACCCAGTTGTTCTTGGACTTAGTGTCCTTTTCTCCTGACAAGGTGGAGAGCTTGCTGTCAAACCTCAACCCAAATTCTGCAACTAGTCCAGGTGGCAACAACCCTCGTGTTCTAAAAACCTGCTCTGCTGCTCTCGCTCACGCTCTCTCTGTTCTATTCACCCTCTCATTTTCTTAAGGTCATCTGCCATCTGCATGGAAATCAGCAAACATCTGCATTGACATCATGCAGACATCATTGACATCATTGACAGCTCAACATAAAAAGGTGCAAAAACGATCCCTGCAACTACAGACCAATCAGCCTGCTCCCAATCATCAGCAAGGTCATGGAATCGGTCATCGCTTTTGACATCAATCCTTCCTCCTCTCCAATGGTTTGTTTTCCGACCATTAATTTGGTGTTAGACAAGGTCATTCTACCCTGGACATGCTACTTCTGCTTTTCCAACAATGGATGGAGATCCAAAATGCCAAACATGAGATCAGAGCCATCTCCTTAAAAAGTTTAATTGTTTTTCACTCTTGGCTTCACTCAGAGCCAAAGCTCTGAGCTACTTATACTGCCCACCATGAAATGCTGGTGAAACATCAGGCGATGGAGGTTCAATTTGTCTGAAATGAGGGCAAAATCTGCTGCTTGCGAAATAATATTTGGTGCTCTTGCAAAATATATATATTTTTCAAAAGTAAATGTTGAGCTTTACAAACAGAAGCAGTCACCATAACGGGTGAGAGAGGAACACACAGACAGACAACTTGGTTCACAATATATAATTGATGATTTCCCAACCAAGGAACTTCAACACAAAAAGAGACCATTCAGCCAATCAAGCATGCACAATGGTTGTTTGCCAATCTATGACTTTTTTGACAGAGTCAAGGCTCATGGAAGAGCTAGAACACCAAATACATCAGAACGCAATAGGACAAAAGGTACAGTAGTGAGAGGGGAGGGGACACCAATAGCAGAGTTGAAGGACAAAATAGGACACTTGGATAAACAATGGGGTGGGGAGGAATGGAGTGGACAAGATTGATACAGAAGGAAACTTCTTCCCTCCCCTGTCCTCTCATATTGTGGCAAGATGCCCTCTAACATCAAAGACTGAGATGCCTCCGTGTCTCTCAATATTTTGACAGGTTGCTGATTGGTCGTGGTGCCTACAGTTGATACAAAAACACTCCCTTATGAAAGGTTTATATCCCTCGTGAATACCATCTAGATCTGGCATCACATCCTTTTTGGTTGACCCTTGAAAATCCACTTCCTACAAAGGGCAGTTTTGAACATTATCAAGTGCAGTTGGAGTAGCCTTTGGTGAATAAGCACTTCGGTTTCTCCTTTCCAAAATATGAAACTGAGATATCAGGTGTTCTCTCCTCTTGCAATAAGCACAAGTAAGCCTTGATACAAAAATTCAGTTGTCTGTTTCTGACCACCAGGAAAATTAAACTTCTGGTCAGCAGACTTAAAGGAATCAAACTTGGTAAGATTATTTTTTCTGGAGGAACTTTAAATAAGGGATCTGTTTCCCTGACCTGGTTTTGTGTAACTACCTAGGTTGTTTTGGGTTGGAAAATGCGGTTTGTGCATAGCTTATATATTTTTGTGAGTCAGAAAATAATCATCAGGTAATGTTGCGGCAGTGTGCTACTCATGTATCTTTCATTCAACCAAGTGTGTCCTAATGTCAGATTGCGCACACTGCTTGAACTCCTCCACCAACATCAACTACCTTACTCTGTCAGAGTCTTTCACAATTTCTTTGGAAGTACACCACCTGTCAAACAGTCTCTTTTTCCCAAGCAAATTTCTTCCTCCACTGCCTAAACTTCTGCCTGTACGCCTCTGGGACCAGTTCACAGGCTTTTATTGTCCTCTTCACATCATCACACTGCGAACACAGGTCAATCGGTGAAGCAGAGTAAATATCTTGAGTTTTTCTGATGAATAGATTTGATTGGTCGACCAAAATATTTGGGACAATGTGGTTCTATTTCCACTCTGTAATTCTAATTTTCTTAGTTTAATCCCTCCGTGAATCTCCAGTTCTTTTAGATTATACTATTCCCTTTATCATTCGTTTTCTTGTTCTTTGCTCTGTATCTCCAGTTCTTCAACCTGCAGCTCCAATTTTCTCAACTCAACACATTCACATTTTTCATCAGTTAGTAATTCCAATGCAGATTCCTATAAGTGCTTCTCAACTAACTAGTTTACCACCAAAGTCATAATTTCAGCTTTTCTTATGGTTGGGCTAACCTCGAGTTTACAATAACCAACTTCATAAGCTCTGATTCATTTAATGTGCCAATTTGTTCCTCATTTGTTGACTCAATAAACTTCTCTACATCAAACACCATTGTAAATGTTTGTTGGTTTCACCAACTTTTTTCTGTCCAAAGAACCATAGGAGAGATGCATCTTATCCTTGAACAAGCTCAACAGGATCTGTCACCTGAGTAGAAAAAAAAAGAAAGAAATGTCATTATTTTCTGGTTCCATTCAAGTACTTTGTGAGTGTCTGATAAAAGCCTTCAAGGTTCGTACTCGAAGGCTTTTATCAGACACTCACTGAAAATATAGGATATAAAGCACTTGTGATGGATGGACCTTGTCTCCTCAATTCAAACAATGTACACCTTGGTCATGAATGTTGGGCACGCCAGGCTACTCCTATGCCTCCCTCACTCTTCATTCTCATTTGCAATAGCTGCCTTGGTTAACAATGGCCAGCTTTGTGCCATGTTTCTGACCTTATGCGGCAGGGGTTTGTTCCATTACCAATAACCTTGCTATCATTTGCCAAGCCAACCGTTCTTTATCAACTGTTTCATTGTAGTGCTTGCTTGAGTGCTTAAGCCACTTGGCGAGCACTCTTCAAGCTTATTGGTTATGGAACACTCCAAGGGGTACAGCTGTAGGTGATGCATATGAAGGGCCTGATCCAACGTCTACACATAGAGTTTATGCACATGGCTGTCATAGAAAGATGGTGGCAACTGGATGGATTTCAAAAAATTGATTGGCGTTTCCTTAAATTTGGCTGTGGAAGACATGTTGGTTATACAGTCAAAATGTTTTCCTGTAATATCGAGAAGGAGGCAGTTTTATGGATAAAAAAAAGTAATGAAGCTGTCTGCATGCGTGCATCTGAATCCTTCTAGTCAAAACCCATTGGCTGGATAGTTGGCCTGACTCCACCCACATTTGTAATTAGGAAAATCATACACACGCCATGTTGGTGCTATGGTAAGCTTTCACATATTATAGTTTGCTTTTTACTTATGATATAACCCATTATTTTGGTTATTGACAGTTATATTCAAATACACATATGTATAAATAAATAAAAAACAATTACCCGACATTAAAATAAAAGTAAACCTCTTCTGGAAGCGGTCAAACTTGGTGGTGCTCTTCTGCCTCCTTCTTCCTCTTTCTCCTTTTCCCTTCATCCTCCTTCTTTCTCCTCCTTCAACGAACGTCTATGATTTTATAGATGGTATGCATTGCAGTCAGAGGCAAACTTAATAACCCGGCAACATCAACTGTACATTCATCAGCATCCACTTTTACTTCCATTGACCACTTTTACATTGCCTCTTAGACACTCTACAATGCAATCTCGCACATTTCTTTTTGATGCGCGATGCAAAGTAGTGCAGTTCTTTCAGCAATTGTGTGATCTCTCAAATTGATACTTTGGTGATGTATTCTTGTGTCTGTATCAGTCTGGTAAGCTCTGAAAACGCTCGATAATAAAAGGTGCGGCTCAAAGACAGAAGTGCAAGTTAAAATGATGTAATTTTGAGCTACGCAAAAACATACGAGTACAGCATGGCGACTTTGACACGCACGGAGAGAAATATGCCAAATGACTTCTGCAACTGGGTAATGGTAAACTAACAAAGGTCGATGATGTAGCTTTGCCGTGTAAAATGTGAATGACCTTAGATTTTGCTGTCCTCATTCATTTGACAATCCCGACCTCGCTAATGATTGGAGCACTCGACATTGGATGGCGGAACGAGCAATTCTGGCACCCCACAATGCAATGAGCAACTAGATCAACAACCATGTTGCCGCACGATATCCAGGTGAAGAGTGGCGTTGTTCGAGTGCTGATACTGCGATGAATGCTGAAAATGTTGTATCAATCCCTGTTGAGTACCTTAATTCACTCGATGGTTTCGGCCTACCTCCTCACATCCTCTGCTTGAAGGATGGAATGCTCATGATGTTGTTGCATAATCTGGCACCAAATGATGGTCTTTGTAATGGCACACAAGTTTTGGTTCAACAAGTGATCAGTGGCTGCCTGTTGCAAGCAACAATTGTAGGCACAAGTCAGACTGTGCTGATTCCTCACATTGCACTGAAGCCCACTGATGACACCTTTCCATTCTAGTGGCAGCATTGACAGTTTCCAGTTTGCTTAGCCTTCAGTATGACGATCACCAAGGCCCAGGGCCAATCACAACAGCATGTTGGAATTTACTTGCGTGAGCCCGTATTTATACATGGTCAACTCGATGTTTCCGTATCCCGCGTCTGCCATTCACACAACGTTAATTTTGCAATTGCATATGAATGTGTGAACAATTAAAAAAAAACATGGTTTACAAATAACTTTTGTAAATTATTTCACATTCTGTTGACATTGACTCAGGTCCCCTTCATGCCCATGCAGATATTTTCTCTGCATAAGAAAGGTTGCCAAAGGCTGAAACCTATGGTGCAGTCCTAATGTGATGACCCTTTCATAACCTTCCAAGAAACGCCGCAATGGGCTGACATTAATACATCACTGATGGCATACAAATAAAGAGATATCATAACTTTGCACACAACACTGAGTTCTCAGAGCTGAATAGTGTGAAAATCCAGAAGGGTCGACTGTTATCATCAATGAATGACTAATACAGATCTCTCAATCCAGGTTGCTGCTGATAAACCAGACATCATCAGTTTAACAGAATCCTTCCTCCCACAGGACGTCCCTGACTCCTTAGTGTCTCTCTCCGGTTATTATCTCTTCCTATTTAATATGCCTGAATCATTCCGCACTTTACAGAGTGGCAGAGTTGCACTTCACATCAACAAATCAATTTCTCACGACCCTTGTACTGATCTTACACCTGCCAACCCCAGGAGTACCTCTGGCTAAGGCTTCCCCTCCGCTCCCATCTCTTGTTAATCTGTGTGTTGTACCATCCTCCTAACAGTGACGACGCCATCTACATCTCTCTCGAGCAACATGGGCAAACTTTTAACGACTCATCCCTACTCTTCCTCATATGTGGCGAGTTCAATTGTCACAATGCAAATTGGCTGAGTATTGGTCCCTCTCTCACCAGCCATAGCACTTCAGCAAATGATTTCTGTGATTCCAGGGGACTGACTCAATCTGTGAACTTTCCAACCCAGATTTCTCCCAATGGCAAATCCTCCTTTCTGGACTTGGTGATGTCTAAATTTTCCACACATGTCTCCTGATGTTATTTTGCTCCAATTGGTTCACCTGATCACATACTTGTGAAAGTCAACATATCTCTTGCTGGTCTCAGAGAGCTGCCTCAATAACGAAGAGTCTGGCATTTCACTCAAGCAGATTGGCTGAGACTGAAAGCAGTCATCTCTGTTCAGGACTGGTCTCCCATATCTACTGTCCCTGATGTTAACTCAGCCTGAAAATTATTTGACAGAAAACTGCTCCATCTCTCATGCACATATTAATCCCATATTGTGTTAAATTATCCCACCCTTCTTCCCACCCATGATACACTGAATCGTGTGGTGAGGCAGTTGCTCTAAAACTACTTGCCTTCTCTTCCTGAAAGGCAAATCCGACCAAAGGCAATCTGAGTTAATTCCAAAAATTCCACAACAAGTGTGTGTCCACTCTCAGGAGAGCCAGAAAACAACATCTGTCCAACCTCCAGAATGACCTTTCAAACTTGTCTCCCTCATCTAAAACTTGATGGCCCCTTGTTACGTCTGTCTATAGTGTATGCTCCGCTTCCCTTATCTATTTTCTGATGACTCCACCTTCTGCTGTGACATCTCTCATCCTTCAGACAGGCAGGCAGCAGCCTCTTCCCTCTATTCAGATCTTCACAAAAATCACAAGATTGTGAAACACTTGGAATATGCCTTTCAATCCTGACAAATCTTGCACTCTCACTATCTCTCTCCAAAAGGACTGTCTGGCAAACAATCCTGTCTACTATCTTTAAAATCCTCTTGAGGAAGTTAAGTCATTCAAACTGCTCGGTCTCACGATCAGCCATGATCTTTCTTGGGCAAATCACATTTCAAACTTGGCTTCCAAACCCAGCTGCTGACTGGGCATCCTCCGTCATACAAAGTTGATCCTTGGCACACCTGAACTCCTATCCACCGACAAAGCTTTCATCTGCAGCTTAATAGTGTACTCGTCTCCCCCATGGGCTGGATCCCCTGCCTCACATCCTGCTCAGCTTGACATCGTGGAAACCAAGGCCTTTGTGATTATTAGCATCTCCTGCAATGAAGCTGAGTGTATGGGCATATCACTTCACCATTGCAAACAGGTTGGTGGTCTCTCTGTCTTCTACCGCCTCCTTTCTGGTCTTGCACCCTCTGCTCTTTCCGTGCTTTGTCCACCCCCCCCCCCCCCAGGTTTCTGCAAGGCAAACATGGTCCACCATCAACCCTCTTCTGGTGAAACTACCTAAATCCAGGATCACTACTCACCTCCACTCATTTGTCCCTCTTTTTTCCTGCCTATAGAACCAACTACCACATTCTCTTCAATTTCATTCTTCCCTCCAGTTCCTCAAGACAGCTGTTCACTACCATCTCACATTGTCCCCAATCCAAAACCATTATCTTTTCTACCATTGTTAACCCCCCCCATACCTCCTACTTCCAAATTTCCAGTCCCCTTCTTCCAAAACCCCCCTGTGAGTTTCCTGCTGTATCAATATTGTGCTTTCCTGTCCCGTCATTCCTCCTTTGTCCCATTGTTTGTCCAAGCCTCCCTCTATCTTTACCTTCTCAACTCTGCTGTTTGTGTCTCCCCCAACCTCGCCACTGTTCGTTTTGTCCTGTTACGTCCTGATCCATTCAGTGTACCAGCTCTCCCATGAACCTCGACTATGTATACAAAAAACTTCAAAATATGACATTTATGAAGCAGATGCTGCTTTGAATTGTGGGGAAATAATATATCCCAAAGATGGTTGGGAATGTTTGTTTTAAGGTTGGGTGGAGTCGGAATGTCTCTCTTAATATTTTTGGTAATACAGTGAGCCTCGGTTCATATATTATTAAAGTGCTGTATTGATCATTGAGTTAATATGTCAGTTTGACACATCAATCATAAAGTGTGCCATCCAGTCAAGTATGTCGTTCTCTTTCAGTCGAAATGGAATGAAGCCATGTGTAATGTTTTTATTTACTTTCAGGAATTTCAGCCTTCAAGCATCCTAACATCCATAGCCTCATTAAATCCATCTGCTCATTAGTTCAAAACGATTTCTCATAGCTTTGGGGCTTACATCCATTTGCATTTGCACGTACGTTTGGGTGGTCGTTGTTGTGATGTTGCATACATTTATGTGTCTTTAATATATATTTTGATTTGACATTAATTGGCTTACAGGATTGGAAAAAGAATCTTCCATTACCTCTTATAAGGTGTTCCAGGTGCGGGAGCACAGACAGAACAGAACAAATATGCACAGATTGTGAGCAGCTCCCATGTTAAACATCGGAAGAGTGAATGTCCGTTCATGTCCATTCTCAGCTTAACGAAGCACAGTCCTGGCTCAAGTGAAAATGTGGCATCTCGGTTGGTTTGTTTGGCAATTAGTAGTCACACTGAAAGACTTGGTGCAAGAGAGAAATTTTTTTTCCAATTTGCTGCTCCAAAAGGAATGTGAGATGTGAGTGGGAGAGAATCCACAAATCCCCTTGTGACCATTTTCTCATCCTGTGCACTGCTGTTGGCCCAAGTAACAACTGATGGGTGGATAACCTTTTACGTGTGACCGTACTGTGACACATACGTCATCCCTGCAGCACTTGCATGGCCTCCCTGTTACCCTCACCTTCATTCCTACTTCTCTCCTGTCCCATGTGACACCATATAATATGTGTATAAACGTCGTTAGGTAGCAAACTCTCATAAGATGCTGTTACAAAGATGTGGTTTCTATTTAATTACTTTCCATTTTTAATTTTGTTGTGCTTGATATAAATACATTTCTACCTGCGACATGTCGCAGGTCGACAAAAGCTCCGCATTGCTGTTGTTGGGGTTCTTGGTGGGGGTTGATTTTTTGAAATGTGCACCCATTGTTCAGACAGTTGCGGGACCCTGTACCCACATTTGTCGCTTGCTTCCACCCACCATGGCACCCAGCAAAAATAATATGGCCGCCATCTTGGTTTTCTGGTGGGCCGAAGACATCAGGCCTGTAGGCCTCTGCTGATTATGCACTGTGTGGGTTTGTTACATCAGATTTCCAATGGCTTTGTTTGGGTCGAGTGTTACGCACAATGAGGGACTCCAAAAAATCGAATCATATGTCAAATCAAATTATTAGTCAGGTTTAATCAAGCCCACCAGCACGCATGGTATATGCCTCCCTAAAGAAATAGCGTTACGTAGTTTTTGAACGGCCCCATATTGGGGTTAAACAATCCGTGACCGTGAGGCGAATCAGCGACCTTCTGATATAACCGTGGCGGTGGCTGACATGGATGAGAGGTGTCAATTATTTTAATAGAGTAAAGCTAATCAAGTTAATCTGTGGCCTCAATAAACGTGCGTTTTCCAACCGAGCTGTTCATCTTTTAAGAGTGCTTTAAATGCACTATTCCCAATCGACCCATCACCAGATTTTGTCCCAGGTTGTGACCACTGTGCGGTCATTCTTGTTCTCATAAGAGTACCACAAAGTGTCTGTTATCTACTCTAAATCTTTGTCGTTTTATGCATTCATTATCTCACCGATATCTTCAAAATTATTCGTGTTCGCTTGAACTGCTGTCGTCACATCACCCTTTTTACAATTATCATACTCCTTTTCGAGTTGACCTTCTCATTAGTCAGGTTTAATCAAGCCCATAGACCCTTGGCTTTTGTACGGTTCACAAAGCATTATAATTGCTTTTCCCCTGCCTCAAACGAAATCTGGTGTTAACATATGTATATTGTGGCAGTTTAATGCCAACACACTGCATCTTTAAGTTTGGCAGAATTTTTGAGCAACACTCCCCCCACTCACCAGTTTCACGACATATCCTTCCTCACTTCCCCTCCTCTTTTTCTTTCTTCTTCCTAAATTAATGTCTCATTTCTATCCTTCTCTTTCCATGCAACTCTTCCAACCCTTTACTCAACTCTCCTCCCTTCTCCGTTTCCTTTTCACAACTCCTCCCCTGCTCTCCCTGTGAGTACCTCGAGACTGCTCATTGATTCATGGCCGCTCAGCACTCGTATGAGATATACCCTTGAACATTGTAAACTACATTGTTTGTTGTATCTTACAATGATACAGACATAAAAAAATCGCTTTATTTGCATATCTGAGGTCATTGTTTTGACTATGTGTATTTTAACAGAAGTGTATATATTTGGCCTTATATTAATGTGTTCTGCCAATTAGCACCTTAACATGCTGTTGATGCTAATATTTCTTATCATGACGATTAAAAAAAAGAAAAACTATAATATTTGCATCAACATTAGAGGGATAATATATTTAAAATATCCTAAAATCAAATGCCTCAATCAGGGATCTAACTCGTAATTGTAACTGCAGGTCGACACTCACACTTAGCGAGTTACCATCTGTGATGGAATCCACTTTGATGTTGGCAATGCATACCATTTGCTTTGAGATTTAAGAATTGTCGATGCAAACTGGAGAGCCAATTTTATCTGCATAACTTCTGTTTTATAGCTCTATTCCTATTAATTGACCTTTTGCGATGTAAAAACATCACTTTCCGATTCTGAGTTTGGAACGTCGGCAGGTCTCTCAGGACTCTCAGCCGACTTTCTCAAAGTTAAAGAGCAGGTTTTGGGTCGCTGATGACTTCGCGTGATTCGAAGGTTGTAATCACATTAATAATCGTTGTGCAATTATTTTCTTACATTTGAAACTCAAAATATGCTAAAATTAACTTCAAAGTCAAAACTTTTGTTGGTGATCGAAAAACAGACCGGAATTTACCGAAGATGCTATGACGTCACGTTCTCCGAAAACCGGACCATTCGGAACAGCGTGTGAACAATGGCGAGATGCGAATCAGAGAGTGATTTCACGCGGCGATGAAATTGAGTGTTTCATTCTGATATTGCCGAGACGAGTCGGAGGATGATGGGAATTTATACTATGGAGTTTCTGGCCTGAGTCATATAAATTTGAGCCACTTGCAAGTGCCAGAAAACGGCCTATTCGTGTACAAGTGACAGGACTGACTGTCCGGCAGTTCACACTGACAGACTCACCAGACAGATTGGTTTGTAGATTTTCATTTTCTTGTTCGATGCATAAAATAATGTAAAGTTTGATTGTCTGTGACGATATAATAATTTTAACCCTCTAGTCACTAAAGGAAATAGAATGAATCAATAATGGACCAAATATATTATACACCGTAGCCTTGGCGTTGAATGTCTTTCTGACAGCTGAGCTTGACCCCAGCGAAGGTGAACAGTTAGAACAAACCCCAACTTTCAAGAGATTGTTGTGGCAGATAAATACCAAAACATGTTTAGCCTCATTGGGAAATATTCTACCAAATTTAGAAAAAAAAGTCGAAATTGATTAATTTTTTACAATTGAAATGAAATAGCCCAATTTGCTGATGGTGTTAAAAAAGTAATTTAATCAACAATAAGTTGATTTGTTGAGAAATTTTTTCATGCTTGTGTTTTTCAGAAAGTTTATTTATGTGTTTTTCCATGTACTCTTTAAGAAACATTTCAAGGTTTTTCTCACTTAAACTCAACAACTGATTCTGTGACAGAGCAGTATCTGGAGAACTTGTCAACCAACAACTCATATTCACAGAGTGGTGATCAGATGTGTTTATGCCTTCGTAATCCTCGGCTGTGAAATGGTCACCACAAATGGCAATCTATCCAAAGGGTCCTCTTTACCCGTTTTCTTTGGGGGAAAATTCGCCGTTTTGTTTGTACAAATCTTATCCACTGCCGGCGAATGTTTGATTCCTTCGGGAATCGGTTGGAGCGATTACCCGTTTCCAGCCATTTTCGCAAAACATGACGACACACGTACGAGGCATGATGTACAAATATCCAAATAACTTTGTTCTACAATAATTCAAAATAAAAAAGGATAATATAGACAGTGCAAGCTCAAAAAAAGCAAGAAGAACGGCCCGCTGAACTGGACACTTCTTCAATGAGCGAGTGAGTGTCCGCTTTGTTTTGGAGAACGTTATGCATGTTACCTTGGGTATTACCCACCAAGAGATCACTATTTTTGGTATTACCCACCAAGAGATCACGATTGTGGAAATACCCACCAAGAGATCACTATTGTTGGTATTACCCACCAATTGATCACTGTGCAGCACTTGATACTTTCACTGTAGGCAAAGTGGTATCTTATTGGTAGTACCCACCAAGAGATCATTATTGAGTACCTGACATTTTCATTGCAGGCACAGTAGTAACCTATTGCTCTTCTTCCTTCTCTCCATCCTTCAGGAGCTCTGCACTTACACGTTTATTCAGCAACCCTCTCTTTGCAAATCATCTGAAATCAAGACTTTCTGGTCACCTCTGCTCCTTATTTCCCCCTCTCTTACACGAGGTGAAGTCCATGCAATTATTTTGTTTCCTGCAATGTTTTAAGATGGCAGCTCACCAACGCCATGTGATATGCCTTCAACCAATGCATTATATATTCCCATATTATTTCCCCTTTTCTTGCGCACTCGTTCCTACCTAGAATCTTCTCTCACATACCCTGTATGACTATATGCTCCAATTCAGCCTTCTTCCTTACTGCGCCACTGTTCCTGACTGTCGATGCAAGATGTTTCTTTCATTTTTCTGTTCTTTAGCTTTCAAAGAGTGGTGATTTTTTTTTTACTGAAAAAAAGACATTCATACACAGGAATGTGCTGATTGATTCATCTATCCTATTTGCTATTACATAAAACCTCCCAATGGTCATGTAATATATACAGGGTAGACCATAAAATGGGCAACATTTGATCTTGCCTAGATTTTCTTTGTAAGCTTGTGAGGAAATTTCAAATTTCGTTAGATTGGCTGTGAAACATTTTTTTAAAAACATTTATATTTATGACACATTCATTGAAACATGCAGTGTGATGCTGTGGAGTGACATTGAGAGATGCTCTCAATGTGTATAAAATACTACAGTGGCTCAGCATCTCAAAGAGCCTCTGACAGTATAGCCTCACACCGGCCTTCTCGTGATAGGGTTGTTCTCACAAACGGTTGTAGAGGTGACAGGCTAATCACTGGCGTCTTAAAACTAGTTGCTTCGGGCAGATGGGGCTCATTAGCCTTTGTAGGCAGCTCATCTAGGAGAAGCCAACTCTGAATCCAAATCCTCCTTTGCCTTGCGATTCAGGATTTGAAAACCAAAGGCTAAGAGCTTAACAGGGTAAAGGCAGCAATCCTTTTGAAAAGAGGTGGCCGTTGCATTCATTAACCCATGGGACACCCTTGGGCAAGGTGAAGTACCCCCATTTTAGCCTCCCGATCATGGTTACATGTAGCTATCGGAGCAGGTGGTGGATTGTCATTCAGGCAATAAGCACATATTGTCAGCAATGGCTGCATGGCCTTGATGCGAGGCAGAGGATTATCTTATGGAGAACAATAGCCAGGATTAACCGTCTATAACAGACACTGCCTGGAAGAAGGGAATGGCAAACCACTTCTGTACATGCCAAGAAAACAATCATGAACAAAATGTTTTGGGGTTTTTTTTCACTCAAGGCTCATGGAAGAGCTAGAATACAGAAATGATCAGGATGCAACATAAAATATACAACAGAAAGAGGTGTCCGTTGCATTCATTAACCCATGGGCCACCCTTGGGCAAGGTAAATGCTAACTGCAGGGCCGAGGGAGAAAGCTAAGAGATATAGCTATCGTGCCGGATGATGAGCCCTACAGGTAAGCACCCAAATGGCTACTGGGGAAGAGAAAAGTGCTTTGGTGACTATGACTAGCCTGGATCAAACCCACAAGGAAATCGAGTCGCTGAAATTGCCAGAACTGAAAGTCAAACTCTGAGCTTATCAAACATTCACAAATTGAAAAATGGAATGTCAGGTCAATTAATCAGAGAAAGTTAGATCATTATTTTTATTTTTTGTACACAACTTCAAGGTTCGTGGAAGAGCAAGAACATAGAGCGAATTAGGATGCAACAGAACTAAAGGAACAATATAAATATGGGGGAAACACCAAGAGCAGGGTTGAGGGACAAAATTGACAGAGACTTGGACAAACAAGTGAAAATGACATAAAATGTCATAGCCCCCGTTGTTTGACTAATTTTTTTGTACAGATTTAAAGGGCTAGCCCATATATATATACAGAAATAAAATGGCCGCCAGTATACCAGTCGGCCATCTTTGATCAGATCACAAAATAAAGATAGGTGCCAGTGTATGCCATCGTGTACTGTGCTTATATCACGTTTGACCAAAATCTGACCATGCATGTCTGAGAAACGATTGGGGACACGTGTAAGTAACAAAATGGCCGCCAATCGGCCATCTTGGATATGATCTTGGAAAAAAAATGACAAGCTCATGCAAGCGATTATTTATTATCTGTGTGCCAAGTTTGAACAAGATCGGTAAATTCATGTCCGAGACATGGCTGAGAACAGTGTTTGACACCAGGTTATTTTTTTAATATTCATATATATATATATATATATATGAATATCAGATGCACAATGTTCTACACAGAGTATCGTCTCAAAGGATTTTTAACCTGAAAGGCCAAAGAGGTCTCTAACTATTGTGTTCTGTGTAATTTATCTTTAACTTTACCATTCTCCAATGTCACTCCAAAAGAACCAAATTTGACAGCAAAACACATGGGATGCAGAAGGACAAAAGACTTAAAAAAAAAAAACCTTTATATTGGTTTAATTGTAATGCGGATGAGGAGAAAGGTGGATGGGACGTCAAATCGGAAGAAACCATATGAAGTTAACAGGGAATATGCAACTTGTGTTAAGTTACAAATAAATAACAATCCCAAACCCGCTGTTAGTTGAAAGCTAGGTGCTGTGTTGTTCGTAAATATTAGTAAATGCCTGTAAATGAACGATTAAAATTGACGGTTGCATGTTAAAAGTTTCGTTCAGCACGGATCGATAAATTGTAATATACTGCTTGATGTAATGAGCTAATTTTGACTGTAGATTGTAGTATTGTATTGTCAACTGCCTGGTGAGATTCATGAGTTGCTGGGACATTCTTAGATGAAACTTCCAGCATGGACAAGAATCTCATTTGCTGGAAGGCACGGGATTGTTCTGTGATACTACATAAACCCGCGAGAGGAATGTGTAGAGAGACGGGTGACATGTGATGAGCCGTGACTTTCCATCGTCCCTGTGCTCGATTTAACTCTGATGAGTGAACAAGGTGTTAATGTCCAGATCAGTTGTTAATGCGTGGAGCGATTTTAATCAGGTTGATTAAAACTCATTAAGATTGTGAATCGGGAAAGAATTCCTTTGAGCTCTTTGATCATCCTGGATGGGCCAAACATACAAATGAGAACACTGTGATGGGAATTAATCGTTTGACAGCCATGGTGGATGAGGTGAACATGAGTCAGTTGTGCCGGCAGGACGGGGACACTGGGCAGCTGAAACAACCCAATGTGGGAATCAGAGTTGGACATTGTACTTAATGGTGAACTTCCTCATTTGACTTTGTGTCTGTTTATTTGAAATACAAGTTTCAAAAAGTTAAGCTGTTGATGTGATCACTGCACTGCCACTGAGAAGTCACAGATACCAACTGACAAAGATTCATTTGAGTGGTAGCTGACCAGTATGATCATTCAGACATGTGAAGCTCAAAGCTTGGATTTCAGTCGTTGGAGAACGTGCTGTGTTCGGCCCCACAAACAACTTTCGCACACTAAAGAGAAGGAAAACCCTAAGGTGCATGTAATCCCGTCGACATCCGCTAGGTGACACAGAAAACTGATTCACTATGATGGGGAAAACAGGCGAGGACTTAACAGGCATGGATCTGAGAATGTGCAGAGAGATGCTGCAGCTTGGGAACAGGAATGATGGATGCAGGAGCATTTCTGTGGAGGAGAGTGATTGTGAAGCACCATCCACATCTCTAGATGGCAGTCCTCCTTGAGCAGAAGAAGAGAGCCAGAGACAAATAGAGCCAGAAATGAAGAGCAAGATTAAACAGAAAACGATGCTCTTTTCCAACAGGTCCCACTCTGATTCTGTCGACATGCATGTCAGACCCAGCCCTCGTGAAGACTTTGTAAATTTCCACAAAGCTGCCCCAGGGGTCCTCTAACCCACTCTCCATACTCTGGAACCACCTTCATCTGCGGTGGTTCCGTCATTGGCTGCCCACTGCTTGTGGGAGGGGCCATCCTCAGGGCTGTCCCACCCATTGGGCGGCCCCAATAAAATCATGTCTATCCCCTCTTCCAGGCCTCCACAGCAGACTACACTAACATTGCTTGTGGTGTACGGGCCAACCAGATCATGATCAATCCTTTTGAAGCCCTTCCATTGTGCATTGTTGCCAAAAGTCCTCAATAGGTACCTCCTACTAACAAAAGGCTTTTACACTTGCAATATTACACTGAATGTACTGTCTGTAAATTACATACACTGCTTCCTCAGCATCACGTGTAACAAGTCACCTTACTCTGACAGGTCCCTCATACTTGGCAATCTTACCTACTCAAAACACATGGTCCATGTTACACTTACCACAGTCTAGCTATGGATCCCCCCTCCATTTCACACAACAATCTACCAATATAAAACACAGTGTGTACCTGTGTATTTGTGTGTGTTGTATGTCCCCTTCATATTGACGATTTGAGTAGGGTTTTTAAAGGCCAATCGTTTAACATGACTGTGTTCACTACAATCTATTTTTGAGGATAAAAATGCTCGAAAAACATTTTCCATAAAAAGAGTAATTCCGTCTCTTCTATTGGAATTGTAAATGGTGATTTGCAATCTGAGGCTCAAGGGTGGTGTGCAGAAATGTTTTTTAAAATAACAATAAATACAAGCATGGGGAGGTGAAATTTGCTGCACTTGATGTGTAACATGCGCAGAGGAAAACAAGTATTAATTTACGTCCGTAGGATGTCTAATAAATAAAGAAAATATAAGCGCACCTGACACTAGGCCGAGTCTTCAGACTTTGGCATGCCCACGAGGCTGGACTGTCAAAATGAAACATCTCAAAAGATAAAGAAAATAGGGTCACATTTGTCCATGTAATGTTTTAAAATAACGCTTTTTCTTTCTACAAAACATCATATCTTCCAGTCTCCTTGAATATGTTGAATAAAATAACTCCAACCCAGCATTTTGACAGGCTTTTCCACAAATATATATATATACACAATCGTTCAAACGTGTGAAGTGCAAACCCTGGATTCAGTTCGTTGGAGAACGTGCTGGGTTCAGCACGACAAACATTCGTACACTAAAGGGAAGGAAAACCCTAAGGTGCATAAGTACCACCGACAGTATGCTTACACTTTATATATTTTATATATAAAGCTCTTTCTAACCACTGAGTGACTGATTGGCTGATATAAAAGATCGGTGCCTTCAGGGTGATGAAGAAAGCTGAAATTTTGCGTGCCGATGCAGGTGAGCAACCGGAGGCAATGAGGAAACACGGTTTGTATGCTTACATGATGTGTAAGCACACACCACTAGTATAAATATATAAAGCTCTTTCTAACCACTGACTGACTGACTCACTAACTGATATTAAAGATCGGGAGCTTCCAGGTGACGTAGAAAGCTAAAATTTCATGTGCCGATGGCCATAGAAGCTGGTACACCGGAAAAAAATCACACAATCTTCGGACATTCATAAATTAAAATATAAATAAATAAATAAATGAAGAAAACAAAAATGAAAAAAATTCAGGTGAGCGATCCGAGACGATGGGGGAAGCGTGGTAATTTTGTTTGCCGACGTATATCGAAGCTGATACACTGAAAAAAGTGCTGATATTTTGTGTGCCAATGGACATTGAAGCCTTTACATCGGGAAAAAAAAATCACAGAATCATTAGACAACATCCGAAAATGAAAATATAAATTAATGAAGAAATAAATGAAAATAAAAAAAATAAAATAAATAAATGCAGGTGAGTGAGCTGACAAAAGGGGGAGGCACGGTAAATTTGCATGTCAACGACATTGAAGCTGATACACCAGTAAAAGTCACAGAACCATCGGAAAGCATCCGTAAATGAAAACGTAAATCAATGAACATAAAAAAATGAAAATAAAAAAATGAAAAATCATATGCAGGTGAGTGACCCAAGACGATGGGGAAGCACATCCCATATGCTTACACAATGAGTAAGCATACCTCACTAATATATATATTATATATATATATATATTATATATATAAACAGTATATATTATATATACACAGTAATATATAATATATATATACACAGTATATATAGGGGGCTGCAAAAGTAGGTATAAGTAAGGATTATACCAGTATTCCAGTATTATAATAGTGGTGCTAGGATTCATTTAATACTAGAATTCATTTATTCATTAAAATCATTATTACCATTTTTAACCTCGCCATCAAGATCGGAGGTTACTGTTTTCACCCCTTTCTGTTTGTTTGTTTGTTTGTTTGTTTGTGAACAGTATTACGGAAAAACTCCTGACGGATTTCGACGAAACTTGGTGGCGGGATTAGGTATGGTCCAAGGATCATGCCATTAGATTTTGGACTTGGTCCAAAATCCAATATGGCCGCTATGGCGGCCATTTTGAAAAAATATTTGAATTTTTTTTTTTGCATTTCTACATGTTTTAAGTGATTTCCAACCCCCCCCCCCCCCCAAAAAAAAAATTGTTAGAGAAAAAAAAATTTTTGCAACTTTTTTTCAAACAATTTCGATTTTTTTTTTTGCATTTTACATGTTATAAGTGATTTCCAACAAAAAACATGCCAAAATTATAATTGCGGCTGATTTTGGAACTTCAGGTGGATATACCCACGTAAAATCAATTTCTGTCTCAAGGAATCTAGTTATGAGAATGAATTGAGTATTAAAAGTTAAAAGTAAAAGGGAAAGTTGCAAACTATAACTCTGTGAGCATGTTGACGTCAAATTGAATGAATAGGATATCAGGTTCACTTGAGTGACCTAGCAGTATTGGCGGCGGAGGTTTTGCACTCTACCTAGTGCTCCCCCTCTAGTTATTGATATGTTATTATTGATATGCTTGTATAATCAATAAAATACGTTTTGTTTTTCATTACTGTATACCTGCTTTTGCAGCCCCCTGTATATATATATATATAATATATTATATATATATATATATATATATATATATATATATATATATATATATATATATATGTAAAAATCTAGATCGACTCCGCTAATTTGAGTAAAAAAGCGGAGCAGACCCGGTCTCAGGCAGTGTTTTGCCGGCTTCATCAGGCACAATTTCATGAGGTGAAATTGCACCTTCTTCTTCTTTTAAAACAAGTTCGAATTGCGAACATACCCCATGTGAGTTCATTCGTACAACTCTCAGGTGAGCGATAGCACGGACGACGGATAGATTTGAAATTTGGTAAGATTTTCATCGCATCAGAAAAAGAAACCAGAA
>CM068968.1:26277831-26289428 GCA_035128595.1 Eptatretus atami
AACGAAGAAACGCTCCTCTCATGTACGAACGAATGAACGAAAGACGTCATTTCCGTCAACCATGGCATTTCGCACCGAACGCAGAAAGCTAAGTTCTTCTTATGCCATCATTCTCTTTAATATTAGCATAAAACAATGTTTCGTCATGCATTAGTAGTTGAAATTTACTTACATGAATGAAAAATAATCTCCTCAGATTCAACAAGAACGAAAAAAAAACCCGAAAACATCACGTGCAGGACAAGACCAATCAAGCTGAAGGAAAGATACTGTAACTGCACTGCTCCTGATTGGTCAAAGGACACCACGTGTGTTGTGTGGCGGTGTTATGCACGAGGATTCCAGGCTACGTTCTTCTTATCCATATTCTCTTTAATATTAGCCATAAACAGTGTTTCGTCATGCATTAGTAGTTGAAATTTACTTACAATCATTCTTTTGCGGCCTCCTGCCAGCTGTATCGAACGATTTCATCCCTTCTGTTATATATAAAGGTGCTTATCACAATAATAACAAGATTTTTACATTTCAAATATTAAAGTAAGAGCTTTTTAATTGTTTTTCAACTGAAAAAGCATAAATTGCATATTTTAACATTAGTGTCCTCATTTGATTCACCACACGCGCTGTATTGAAGGATTTCACTTGTTTCTCTAATTAACCCCTTGCTCTTCCAGCCAAAGAAAGATGCACAAAGCAACCAAGAAAGTGACACAAGGTAAGCCCTTTACTGTTTCAAACCATACCTTGGTCCATCTACAATTACAGACATTAAAACGCAGCGAATGCATTAGAATCCCAACGCTGCACACTACACACCCCCCCATCAGTGACCGAACCAGTTTCATCGCTTATTCGTGAGTCGTCAGCGACAGTATAGACAGAAACACGTAACATACGTAATATTTCTCCTCAAGAGCGAGGCTCATGGAAGAGCAAGTTAAAATTGGCAGTGTGGTTGTGGGGAAACAATTGGGCACAACCAATATGGATCAAAGGTCAGGATGGGGAGCTTTTGTTTGTTTCTTCCTATCATCCTCCCAGTCTCTCTTTTCTCAATTTAGACCACCCCTTTTTGGAGTGCGAACCTCATAAAGTTATTTCTTATATTCTTTTATTTCATTTTTTTTTATTTTGCAGATAAAAATTTTTATTTATCATGTCCAGGTTATTTTTATTTCCATGTTCCGCTGCTTGCTGGAAGTGCACACTGGGCAGACACTTGCAGTTAATGAGTGCACACTGCCAAATACACCAACAGTGAACAGCTGGTTTTATTATTTAATAGAATAAAACATGTATTCTTCTTTATTTGTAATAAATGTCTTTTTTTAGAAGGAAAGGGAACTTCCTTCCTGTTTTGCACCATCATGCCGAATGGAACTATTGGTGATGACAGCATGCAGTTGTGCATTTGTTCCTATATTTTAAATTAATTTACATGTAAATTCAGCTTTTGTTTCAAGCATACAAGGATTGTGCCCATGAGAGCTTTACCTGCTGCACTATTGTGTTGTTAATTAAAACATTGGTAGAACTTCCTGAGTGTATCAGTGCAAAAAAAGCAACTCTCGCAAATATGTCACAAAGTGATTCGAGGGACTTTGAATTTGCAGTTGTATAACTGGACGTTGAATCCTGATGTCATATTGTTCTTGTGAAGAGTAATATTTTATTACAGAATCAAGGCTATCCGAAGAGGAAGGAGATAGATGGCAAAATACAAACCATTGACAACGGAGCAGTGTGGAGCAGTGGTGGACACAAGGAACGAGAGAGGAAGGAGGAAACTCAAAAGTGAGAGCGTTGGATTACGTAGGCTTAATGGGGCTAAAATTGATCATGTGTCGGGATAGAGAAGTACGCTGGTCACGTGATGCAGATGGGGAAAGAGAGAATGGCAAAGAGAGCAGATAGGTTGAGGGAGCAAGGTAGGAATAAAAGAGATAGACTGCAGCTGAAATGGAAAGATTGTGTGAGGAGGGATATCAATAAGGTGTGGGTGGTTGGGGAGTGGAGAGAGTTGGCTGAGGAAAGAGGGAAGTGGAGGAGTATCATGGTCAAGGCAGGGCAGAATATTTCAACCATTGGACCTCACCCATTAAAAAGGGAAACAAAGAAGGAGAAGGAGAAGAAGGGATGGCAGGCAGATGCAGATATGGATAGGACACTGAGGTTCCCATCCCATATTGCAGTCACCAAATGAATATCTGATTTGATTATCTGGTATGATGTGGTGGAAATGGTTATTATTGTTGAGGTGGCAGTGCCATTGGAAGGGAATATGGAGTGGGCTCATGAGGGAAAGTTGTATAGGAATGAAGACGTTAGAATACTGTGTGAAGATTGTGGTTTGGAAGTGTGATGTATTGACAGTTGTTGCGACCTCACACCTTTGAGGGAGAAGGGTGCTTGGGGTACTGGATATTGGGTCTGGAGGTCCTTGTTTATGGGCTCGGGAGATTAATACATTCCCCGTATGCGGGTCGTGCCGATGTCGGCAATCAGATGTGACCGAGCAGAGTTATCATCTGAATGCTGGTGCTGAATTACGATGACTGTCACCAAAACTACACATGAATGCTGTTTCAAAGGTAAGGGGGGGGGGGGTGAGAGTGATGTGGGGGTGGTGTGCAAAATGGGGAAGCAAAACAACAAACACATATTTTCAAGCATATTAAGACAAGATGTGTTAAGGGAGAAGAGGAATTCAGGCCTGTCTGAAGTGACATCCTGGCAGTTTTCTCCTTAAGCAGCAGGCCACAAAATGGCATCACACCACTCAACAAAATAGGTCCCAATCGGTTCTTTCTTTCTCCCACTCGTTTTTTCACATCAATGATGACACAGCCTCCAACAACACAGTCCTTCCTTCAATCACGTAGTTCCTCCATGCAGCCTCATAGGCACGTCGCCCCAAGCCACAAGATGTCCGCTACTTCCAGGCAATCGTTTCTTCCACAGCTCATGTTTCAACGTTGAATGTGGTCTTATCCAAAGTGTCTCACAAGCCCACGCCTCTGGTCTAAATGCTGTCTTATTCTATTGTCTCTTACTACTGTTTCCGTTCCTCCACTGCCAATAAACACATTGAAAAAGTCGATTTTAGTGAGGGGAGAGACGCACATACGTCATTCTCTTTCTCGAACTGTTATCAGAATAATCTATCATCCAAAAATATCACGAGAACCCTGCAAGAACCTCACCTATATGAACTATGTAAAGCCTTGTGAGGAGGGGAAAAGTGAATGAAGACTGTTTTAAGTAAAATAACAAAATAAAATGCAGGGTGGGCTAAAAATATGTACCTGATTTCAAAATCCAATAAAAATTAAATAAACCTTGATATGAGTGTGAAACGAAAACATTTAATATAGGGGGTCTTTCAAGTTTATTTCGATCAACATAGATTTCCAAAACATCACTTATTGGCGAGCATATTTTAATAAGTGCTGCACAGTTGTTGATTGCAGCCTGCAGCATCTCCATTTCAATTACTTCTGAGGTCATCAGATCTGTCCCCTTTAGATTTTTTTTCGACGGGATTACCTTCAAGAAAACGTCTTTCAGGAGAAGCCAAGAATAATTACTGATCTGAAGGATTTTGTGATTACAGCTATCACCAATATTGGCTGTGAGACACTCCAGGCTGGAATGAGCAACTGTGCTGCGCTTATTTGCATGTGTATTCAGAATTATGGAAGACATTTTGAAAATCTGTATTGACGGAAATAAACGTGAAAGACCCTACATTAAATGTTTTTGTTTCACACTCATATCAGAGTTCATATAATTTTTATTGAATTTTGAAATCGGGTACATTTTTTGCCCCCCCCCCTTCCCACCGGTAACAAAAGAAATGTCCAACTCTGGTCCAACAGCTGAACGGCATTTCCTATGTGAGACACTTAACCATCACGGCTTCTATCATTGCTAAGCAGTAAACATCTCCTCCTACTCCTACTCCCCCCCTCTTACTCCGAGTCTTCACCCCACAAACATAACACAGTGGAAGCTGGTTGTTGGGGTTTTGTGGCAATGTTTATGCTTAATTACCTCAAGATGATCAGAACATAATTTAAGCAAGTCAAGTACATCGTATCTCGATTGTAGGAAGTATCAGAAACAGCGTCAATATGAATGTAGACACAGAGGCAATGGAGGTGTGACTAATATGCACGATACACAGTGGTGGGTGTAATATTATGATAGTGTATGGAGCTAAAGCGAAGTGGTGATGATCATATATGTCGATGTTGTGTGGTGTATGTGATCTTGTGATCTTGTGAATCGTTAGAAGTTTCCTTGTTTTGGTGTCTAAATTGTTGATCTCCACTTGTGGCCAGCTATAATTGCACAGCTGTATTGGAATACCAGCACTGCAAGTTGGTTTATTGCAAGTTGTAACACCCCTTTCTGTGTTTTGTGTGTGTGTGTGTGTGGTGTGTGTGTGTGGTGTGTGTGTGTGTGTGTGTGTGTTGTGTGTGTGTGTGTGTGGTGTGTGTGTCCCACGTCTCACTTTTCAAAAACATTCTCTGCAACCGCTTATCCGATGGATGTGAAACTATATACATCGGAGGAGAATATTGTGCCATACTTTTCTCGAGGAGACATAGAAGATGACTTCCCATGGAGAGAATTCTATTGATAACTCTGATGTCATACTGTAGGTCACATGGTATGGCAATGATATTGGATTAAAGGAAAACTTTTGGACATCTCCAAAACCGCTCAATTAAAAATATTGAAATTTGGCAGTTGTCGCCAACTCCCCTATGCGGTATTCAGGGTGATAATGATGACTTCATCGATGAAGTGGCATTCCAGCCATAATTGGTTGAATCAAAATCCTTGTCCAAAAAAATCTGAAACCATATTTCTGATTTACAACTCGATGTGAGTGAAGAATTACATTTATGGCATCATCGGTTACATGGTCTGGCGGCCATATTGGATTGAAAATATAAACGTAAAAAATCTTTACAAAGAACCGCTTAACAGATTGATGTGAAACTTCAAACATCTGGTCAACTAGCCATTGGGAATAGAGTTTAAATCTTTTTTCTTTTCATCTTCTTTGACACAATTTAGCCTGAATGTGCACATAAATGGTCATTATAAATACCTTAATAATCAATAAAGTTAGGATAATGGCAATGTATGTGACATAATAGAGTGCATGGATGATATGGGTAGATGGGCCATAATAACAGCAGGCTATAATAGTGGCGTGTTCAGTTAACTGTTGTATTTTTCTTCAGAATGAGCGTGCGAGGTGAGACTATGTGCTCTACTGAGTGCCGTTCTAGTTTTGCTCTCATGAACATACATACAATACATGTAGATATTAATTGGTGGGTAATCTGGTAATCAACCACAGCTCATGTATTCTTCAACATTTAAGGACTATGATAAATATTATATTGGTGAAATTAGAAGAAATTTGAAACATTGGTGAGATGAACCATGATAAAGCATCTCAGCTTAACAAGATGATACAGCTGGCTAGAGCATGCCATAGCCTCAAGTCAAGCCACACATTCTACCTGGATGGGACTTGCGTCTGGGACAACACGGCAAACAAACATTGAAGGTGGGTTTGAGAGGTGAGGCATTTCAAAGGCTTGGATGGTGTTCTAACTGGAGAGACCCTCGACATTCCCAGACAGTACACCCCCTTAATACAAATTCCAAGACACCGATGGCGTAAAGTATAGCCGGACACAGTGAGGGGAAAAAAAAATCTTATTCAGTGCCCAACAATGACTTTCCCGACTTGAAATGATGATTCCTCAATTAACACATCTGTTATATCACAGCATCGAACCCGGGCACACAGAACTGCAGAAAAAAACACATTTTAATGACAAATTAACCATCCAATGTACATTGTCCATAACCGATAAATGTTTCAATAATAGCATGCACCGTTGTTAGCCTTGACATTTTGACTTACTTTTGATGTTCAGAGTAATAATTATTTAGCATTGCCACTGTGCATTATCAAGTTAGGTTGTGAATTCAGAACTGCTCATGACTTGTTTTTTTGTATACAAAGTCGAGGCTCAATATGAGAGAGCGAGAACACAGAACAGATCAGGACACAACAGAACAAAATGAACAGCAGAAAGAGAGGGAGGAAAAACACAAACAGCAGGGCCAAGAGACAAAGTAGATGGAGACGGCCAAACAAGGGGGTAAAAATGTGGGGTATGAACTTCTTTTCTTCCGTTTGTCCTTGTTCTTATCTTTTATCTTCTAGTTGCTTTCCCCATCTCAATTCTATTTTCTGTTGTGTTTTTTTTTTTCTTTTATCCTGCCTGGCCTCTCCTTCTAACCTTTCAAATTCATATTTCTCTTCCATTCCCTTATTTTTTCCTCCCACTCCACTTCCCTCCACCCACAGACCGTTTTACTTGCCCATTTCCCTTTCACGTGCCTCCCCCCCTGTGCTTTCTTTCTCATCTCTGTGCCAATCTTCCACACTCTCCATGGTAATTGTGAATTGTGAACAAAAATGCACAAATCGGGCATAGTTGGGCTAGTGAAAAGTTCTTTTCTTTATAATTATCACCACTGATTCAGCACCTGTCCTTAGCAAAGGCCTTGGTTAACACAGCAGGCCAGACTGTTCTGCCTTGTTAAACCTTTTCAGGTCTGTATTTCAAACAAGTCTTTCTTCTCACACCTTCAGAGCAGTGAACCCGTGAGTCCAGGAAAAACAGCACGATTGGCATGCTGCTTCAACACCTACACTAACATCCTCATTGATGAAATATCAGTGTTTCAAATTTGTTTTCTATGAAAGATCGAGGCTCATTGCAGATGGTCTGACAGGGTAAAAAGGCAATAAATTGACATTGGGGAAGTGGGGCAACAGTTGGACACAATAAGGGAATGAAGGAACAGGAAAAGAAAAGGAGAGAGTGGAGGGAGTTGGGTAAAGGGGGAGAGGGAGAGTCATCTGTGTGTAAGATGGTTCAGTTATGTGGAGTTAATTGCGGTAGAAAACATTGCAGGTATGGAGAGGAGATGACATGAGATGGTTGTTCCCTACCTGCTTGAAGCCCTGGAGGGAATAGGCGGGTTCAACAGTTTTATAAAGGGGGTTCCACAGACGTGGGATTAACGTGGGTGAGAAAAGTAAGGCACAAGAAAAGAACATTCAGCAAATCAGTGCTGTGCCATATCCCAAACTGAAGTATTTTACATTTATGATTTCTCCAATACCTACTGTATATTAATTAGTCTGAATATCCATCAGTCTCTGACCACTTTTGGAATGTGGGGAGTATCCAATGACTTATTCGAATGCAGTTTTATTATTGAAAGAGTTCTTCATATTGCCAAACAATCTGAATATATTTGTTCATGAAGATCTGTGTGAAGCTTTTAAAAAAAATGTTTTTCTATACACAACCAGCAAGTGCCAGCCAGAGCTATTTCATATTGCTTGATGCCGCGAAAGAACCCAGCAGGAACGTGACTCTCGCCACCCACTCTTTCGACACGAGGCAGTACCCAAGAGATTGAAATCCAGGAATAGTTCCCTTCATGCTGTTCAGCCTCTGGATGGTAACCTTCACAGCAGCAGGATAGATGCCTGGTCAATGCACCTGCAATCAAGACCTCACAAGCTCACTTGACCCTGAGGAGTCCCTGCCAAAAGGAGCCAGGGAGACGTGGCCAACCTGGCTGTGTCTCAACCACCTCAGGACTGGCATTGGATGCTGCAGAGTCCTAATGCAGAAATGGGGATGTAATCAAAATGGCCCAATAGATTGTGACTGTGAAGAGGCTCCTCCAACAATGGAGCATCTCCTGAATTGTCCTTTTTTACCAGAGCCTTGCAGACCAGATGATTTGAAGGCTCTCAACTCCTGTGTCAGAACATGTGTTTTGCAGTGGCTGGGAAAAGGGTAGCGACACGAAGGAAGAAGGAATGCTTCATGCCATGCTTACACAAAATCTGCAGTTACCATTATGTATCACTACGATTCTCTTTCCTCTTGTGCTGTGTCTTTCATTGGTTATAATCTCCTTCAGCAGGTGTCGAAATGCAGATCACAGTCCTCCCAGGACCCAATGTACCTGTTTTTGTTGTTCAGCTAACACTTGGAGAACAAAATCATGATGTTTTGGCACAGGAGCTTGTTCTGTTCTCGAATCTCTTCTCCAAAGGCTCTTTAAAGATTGTCAATGAACACCGGGACAGTCTCTAATTGCAGTCATTTGTTGTAATCATTCAAGGTATCCTTTTCAAAATCTCAGTGTTGAAATTACATTCTTTGTGTTCCTGTTTTCAAACTCTCAATTTTGATGTTTGCCTTTGCCTCTTCATGATTTTGCTTATTTTTCACTCTTGCAGTCTACTGTTTGTACCACTCAAAGCTCCATGGCTTATTGTCCCTTTATTTACCTTTACTTCTGGGTTTTTGTACACAGTGTCGAGGCTTGTGGAGGAGTGACAACACAGCAGAAATAGAGGGGGACAACAACAGTGAGGTCGAAGGACAAAGCACAGGGAGACTTGGAGCAACAAGGGATGTGGGGAAGAAAGAGAGCAAGGAGAGGTCACAGGGGATGAACAAGAGGGACACAACCACAATCTCAATCACAGAAGTAGAAGGTAAAACTGGAAAACGAGAAAGAGTTGGGTTTTGGTGGGTTAAAGGGGGAATGACCTGAGATGAAGGTGAATAGCTTCCTTTTTGGTCAAGGACAAGGCTCGTGCAAGAGCGAGTACACTGAACAGCACGCAACAGCACACTGAACAGCACGCAACGAGTACACTGATCAGCACGCAACAGAACAAAAGGAACAGTGGAAAGAGAGGACAAACAACAACAGAAAGATTGAAGGACAAAAATCGAGCGAGACTTGGACAAATAAAGGAAGTGGGGAGGAAAGAAGGTCAGGGGAAGATGCATGGGGTGGACAAAATGTATACAGAAGCAAACTCTCAGGAAGGAAAAACTGGAAACTTGGAAGGAGGTAGGCTTGGGAGAGCTGGAGTTAATGGGGGTAGAAAAGATCATGGTTTTGGATGGGGCATGATCTGAAATGGTGGGGAACAGCCATCTTGAAGACATGGCGAGAAGAATGAGATTGAAGAGAATATGGAAGTTCATTCCACATGTGGGGAAAAAAGAGGAATTAATGAGTGGAGGTGAGTGATGATTCTGGATTTTGGGAGTTTCACCAGAGAGGGTTGATGATGGACTGCATGTGCCTTGCAGAAACCTGAGGGGGTGGGGGTGGACAAAGCATGGAAAGAGCAGAGGGAGCAAGACCATAAAGGAGGATGGAGAAGACAGTGAGACCACTCATCTGTCTGCAATGGGAAACTGATATACTCATAGATTCAGCTTCAGCATGGGAGATTGCAATGATCTTGAAGGCCTCGGTTTCCATGGCATCAAGCTGAGCAAGTTGTGAGGCAAGGTATCCTGCCCAGAGGGGAAAGCAGTACTCCATAAAGCTGCATATGTAGACCTTGTATGTGGATAGGATTTTAGATGTGCCAAGGAAGGACTTTCTATGACAGAGTATGCCCAATCGGCAGCTGACTTTGGAGGCCAACTTTGAAATGTGGTTTGGCTAAAAGAAAAAGATCACGGCTAAGAGTGAGAAACAGGAGTTTGAATAGCTGACCCTCCTCAAGAGGATTGTTAAGAAAGTAGATGGCGGGGAGTGGGGTGGGCGGGGGGGGGGGGTGGTTGCCAGACGGTCCTTTCGGAGTGAGATAGTGTGAGTGTGAAATTTGTCGTCAGGATTGAAAGACACATTCCAAGTTTTTGACCAGCTTGCGATTTTGTCTAGGTTTGAAGATCAGGAAGAGTCGAGTCTGCTGCCTGCCTGTCTGAAGGATGAGCAATGTCACAGCAGAGGGTGGAGTTATCGGCAAATAGATAAAGGGGATTTTACATAGAGACAGAGACATCATTAATGAAGATCAGGTGTAGGAATGGGCCCAGAACACTGCTTTGGGAAACTCCAGCCTTAATAGGGAGAGAGAAAGCCAGTAAGCGGCCATGTATGGATTTGGCCTTGCATCCACAGGCAGAGAGTTTGGAAAGCAAGGCGGGATGCCAGACTGCATCAAAAGCATGAGAACTAGAGGGAAGAATGAGGTTGACGAGACTGAGGAAGTTTTTTAAAAATTTTTTATTTTTTGTATACATTGTTGAGGCTCATATGAGAGCAACACACAATACACAACAAGGGGGGAGGGGTGGCAAGAGAAGAGGGGCGGGAGAGGGAAGGACAAAACAGTGGGAACAGAGACATTAGGAAATTTGTGGAAGGGAGAGAAATGGGGTGGGAAACATAGGGTATACAATATGGACACTACAGGGACTTTCAGGAAGGAAAGCAGGGAATTTGAAGGAAGTGCATTTGAGGTGGATTAACGGGGGTAGAAAAGGTCATGGTTTTGGATGGGGGAAGATAGAGGTGGTGGTGAACAGCTGTTTTGAAGGCCTGGATGGAAGAGTGGGAATGAAGAGAGTGTGGGAGTTTATCCCAAAGGTGGGGAAAAAGAGGAATGAAAGAGTGAAGGTGAGCAGTGATTCTCATTTTTGGTAGTTTTACCAGAAGGGAGTTGCTGGCAGACCTTGAGTGCCCTGCGGAAATATGGGGGGAACAATCGCAGACAGAGCAAGGAGGGGGGGAGCGAGATTGGAGAGGAGATGGTAAGAGACAGAAAGACCAGCAACCTGCCTGTGGTGATAGAGTGAGAGGCCCAAAGACAGCCTCACCACGGGAAATACCAATGATCCTAAATACTTTGTTTCCACAGTGTGAAGCCGAGAAAGGTGAGAGGCAGCGCACCAGCCCAGAGGGGAGAGCAGTATTTCATCAGGCTGTGGACAAAAGCTTTGTATGTGGTCAGGAGCTCAGGTGAGCTGAGGAAGGACTTTTCACGATGGAGGATTCCCAGTCGGCGACTGGCTTTGGAGGCCAGGTTGGAAATGTGACTTTCCCAGGAAATATCATGGCAGATAGTGAGACCCAGAAGCTTGAAAGAAAGGACTTCTTCCAGAGGATTGTTGAGAAGTAAGATGGGGGGGGGTTCTAAATGGTCCTTTTGGAGAGACATAGTGAGAGTGTGAGATTTGTCAGGATTGACAGACATGTTCCATGTGTTGGACCCATTTGTGATTTTATCCAGATCTGCATAGAGTGAAGAAGCTGCTGCTTGCCAGTCTGAGGGATGACAGATGGAACGGCAGAGTGTGGAGTCATCAGCAAAAAGATAAAGAGGATTTTCCAGAGAGTCGGAGAGATCATTGATGAAAATGTTGTTTCCAAAGGTGGGAAAAAAACAGGAATGAATAAGTTGTGCAGTTAGTCAGAATTTTGGGAGTTTCACCAGCAGATTACTAACAGATAAAATGTGCCCTAGAGAAACCTGGGGCAGGTGACGATGGACAGAGCATGGATACCGAGAAACCACAGATCTGTTTGCATTGTGAAAGTGATACGCCCAGTGACTCAGCTTCATCATGAGAAATTCCAATGATTTTGAAGTCCTTGGTTTCCACGGCATCAAACTAAGCAAGGTGTGACGCAAGGTTGCCAACCCAGGGGGGGGG
>CM068968.1:26296152-26334749 GCA_035128595.1 Eptatretus atami
AATCAAAGTTTAAAAAAAACAAGAAGAAAATCGTTATACTGAATCAGACCATGGCATGGAAATATAATGCAATCTTCAAAAGAAGGGAAATCAACTCAGATGTATGAACAGAGTGAGCTTGTGGGAGCAATAACATAATGAATGCTTATAATCTGACCTACAACCTTTTTTAGAGTATCACTTAAAATATTTGTATTGCAGACTCAAGTGATGTCTTACTCCTGATGAATATAATCATTTCCTCGACAATTCTTCATTTGCATCTCGATTTGAGCAGGAGCATTCTCCTGTTGTAGAGAAAGCCATTCTTGCATTTTGATATTTTACAGTGCTCTATCGGCTGGAGTCAGGAAGGTTGACGGTTCAAAATTTTGTCATTGTCAGCTCTTCTACAAGCTCGGTTGTCATAGAACGATGAACATAAAAGCCAGCAGGGTGATCCTAATGTCCTCGGTGAACAAGTTCAGTGAGGAAAAGGCAACTTTCCAGATATTTTTGGCCAAAATCAAGCCATGTGTGTCAACTCGTTCATTAATCTTCCAGTTTTTGACGTTTCACATTCTCCATAAAGAAGCTTGTCTGCTGCAAGTACTTTGACGCAAAAGTGCGCATTTGTGAAGAATCCCAAGGAAGCTGAAGAGCAAGGCCAAGTTTGACCTTTTGCGGTTAACGAAACATCATATGCATGCGTAAAAGGAGCTGTCTATGGAGGTGCTAAAATAGGAAGAAAAATAACTACACCAGGAAAAAAAAATCATGAAAGTGAGGACTCCACTGAAAGCATAATGTGATGCAAAGGGCATCAGTATTGGAAGCAAGCCCCAAGACATTATAGGACCTCATGATAGGAAGTCGAGATGTATGACTTCATTTGGATTAAGCAATCAGTTCAGGACTCAAACCATTTTGTCGCCTGGAATATATACCCAGAGATAATGAGCACTGAAAATATAGTCGGCCCAACACATAGTCTGAAAGCGCATTCAACACCGGTCGACCTTAAAGTGATAAGCTGCTGTCTGGCTTGTACCAAGCATGTTTTTACTTTGCTCAGAGGTCACAAGATGCCTTGAACGCTTCCGTTGTATCTCGCAATCTGAAGTCGAGAGCTGTGTTCAAGCTGTTCCTCTACAAGAATGTGCTTGTGTTCAAGATGAAAACTTGTGCAAACATGATCTAGTTGGCTGGACTATCAGCTGAGCGTTACTGCTGTTAGGGTTCCGACCCATTAGATGCAGCATCATTCACTAACGATAGGTTTGCAGCAGTTGCTTCTATCACACAGAATTAGCCATCAAGGTAATAGCAAAAAGCTATCTGTGGAAGTGACAGTTGGAGATTACACACAAACATGCATCCACTTGCAGTATTTCTGCACGTAGTCTCAGTCTCGAGCTTGGGAGTCTCTATCTGAATAGCAATTACTGATTCACGCTGGATTGACTGTTTCATTGTCCTGATTGCCTTAGTTTTTCACCATGTATTGATCTGCCAACCATTCTGATTTGGAGAGTAAACTCTATTGACAATGTCACCTTTCGATGCAGCACTGAAATACGTTACAGTGGCCTCTTGAGCATATGTTGAATTCCATCTGAAATGTAGGACATATGAGCACATTATTTGTTGAAGGAAACAGGAAGATAGTAATGAGAAAGAGAGAGAAACCTTGTGGCTAGCATTCACCTCCCAGTGTTGTGCAAGTTGTTGCACAGCACTAAATGGTTTTTTGTAGCCATCTATCAGAGATGGTAATTATGCAGTTTTGTTATCAGTTGGAACACTGTTGGAACAGCACAACAGGTTTATGTTCCTTCTTGGACCCATTGATTTGACCACCAACCCCATCTCGACTCACATTGGGGGGGCTGACAGGATGGCATTGAGGTAAGTAAACTTGCCTCAGAGCTGTTCTAGCCTGGGTTCAAATCTTGGTCCAGCTGTAAACTGTCATCCTGGTGTTTCGCAGCCAGGGCGTGCCATCATTGTGTGTGCCATCCCTCAGATAGGCGTTATACTGGGAATACCGTCTGCCAGCATTCGGTGGTGGAAGTTAAAAAGTCCCACACTGTGATTCGTGAAGAGTAGGTGAGCTATCGCAGAAACCCTGAACAAATTCGAAATTCCTTCTCAAACCTACCGACAAGGGGACATTGCGCAGGAACATCAGTGGCATAGCTGCATCCCCAAGCAAATGATGCTAGCCACAGCCACATGCCATGTATAAAGAAGAAGAAGAAGAAGAGCTGACAGTAGTTTCAGCATCCAAAGTAGAGGTTTGCCTCTTGGAGCAAAATCTACTGCCTCGTTTGAACTGACACGTACATACCCTTGACATGTTTTGATGTCTCACATGAGTCAACATCATGAATATATTGATGTGGTGACCATAATATTTTATTAAGTTTACCCTTGTTCACAATTTGTTTATCTGATTTGTTTTGATCACATCTGACCCGACAGTTCATTTTGCCGGAATACCAGCCTCAAATCCGATTAGCGGCAGATCCAGAATTTTCGAAGAGTGGTTTTGTGTGCACATATTGAGAGGGAGAGAGGGGGGTGGGGGGGAGGGAGAAAAGGAGAGTGCAGAGAGAGAGAGAGAGGAACGAGTGTGTGTGTGTGTGTGTGTGTGTGTGTGTGTGTGTTTTACACCCACTTACCTGACATCTCCCTAACAGAATCCTTCCTCCCACAGGATGTCTTCAATTCCTCTGTCTCTCTCTGGGTGTTCTTTTCCCGTTTGACAGGACTGAACCCCATTCATGTGGCAGAGTTGCAGTTTCTGTCAACAACGCCATTTCCCACTGTTCTTGTACTGCCCTTCCACCTACTACCCCCCAGGAGTACGTTTGTCTGTGCCTACTCTCTGCAACCACCTGTTGCTTGTCTTTGTGCTGGATTGTCCTCCCAACAAGGATGACTCAATTTGTAGGACATCTCCCTCTCTGGCAACATGAACCATCTTATAACCACCCATCCCAACTCACTCTTCCTTATACGGTAAATCCTCATCATCCTCATCAAAGATATCAAGGAAGTTGAAAGGGAAAGTTATGATGTCGTGTGTAATGCTGGCCTACCTTTACAGTCTGGAGACAGTGGCACTGACAGAAAGACAACAACAGAGGTTGCAGGTTTGTGAGAACAACTGGGTCAGGAGGATTGTGTGAGTGAAGAGTGTGGATAGAAGGAGCATGGATGAACTGAAGGAGGAGATTGGTGTGCAGATGAGTTTGATGGGGAGATTGGTGAAATGCTGGTTGAGATGGGCTGGACACTGCAGGTGCAGATGGGGGAAAAGAGAATGGCAAAGACCAGATAGCTTGAAGGAGCAAGGTAGGAGGAAAAGAGGTAAACTGCAGTTGAGATGGGAGGCTTGTGTGAGGGAGGATATCAGAAAGATAGGGGTGGTTGGAGAGTGGAGAGAGTTGGTTAAGGACAGAGGGAGGTGGAGGAAATCCAAAAATTTCCTATAAAGCCTTCATCCTTCTAACCCCACACCTCCTATGTGTCCTCCTCTTCAGCATCTCTCCACCTCATGTCCCCTCTTTCTGCATTCCCCCTCATGCCACCCCATAAAATGCTTCCCCATCACTATCGCAAAACTTCCCCTCAAAGCTCCACCCTCACAACAGCGCTAAAAGCTTCCACTCACCCTGCTGCTCTCAGATTTCCCCTCATCCTGCCACTTCCAGCTTCCCCTTGTCTTGCATCCTCCCAGCCTTCTCCCCATCCCACATCCCCCCAAACAGATCCCATCCCACACCCTCACTCTCACCCACCCACATCCCTCACCCTCCCAAAGCCTCCTTCCTGTTCCTCACTGTCTAGACCTCAAACATCCGAGGCCTCTGCTCCAACCTGACAGATTTCTCAATCCATGCTGCTACTGATAAACTGGACATAATCTATTTAACAGAATTGTTCCTCCCTCAGGATGTCTCTGACTCCTTCTAGTCTCTCCCTGGCTATTATCTCCTCTGACATGGTAAGCCTGAATCCTGGTATGGCGGCGGAGTTGCACTTTACATTAATAACTCAATTTCTGACTGTCCGTATACTGATCGTACACTGCCCAACCCTATTGAGTACGTTTGGCTGTGATTACCCTTGCTCTCCCACCTCTTCTTTGCTTGTGTGTTTTACCGTCCTCCAAGCAATGATGACTTCACCTACATCTCTCTTTCAAAAAATATGGACCAACTTTTAACCACTCATCACAACTCTCTCTCTTCCTTACATGTGGTAATTTCAATCATTGAAATCAACACCCAGCCAATTGGATGGGTGTTTATACCTCTCTCACCAGCCATGGCACTTTTAGCAAAGGACTTCTATCTGACTCAATCATGGGCTGACTCAATCTGTCAAGTTTCTGACCTGGATTTCTCCCAATGGCAAGTCCTCCTTTCTGGACTTGGTGATGATTATTATCTTCTCCTCACATAATTGTTCTCTGCCTCTTCCTTTCTTGCTCCATTTGGTTCACTTCCGGTTCCGGGTTTGGAGCGTCGACAGGTCTCCTTCAGGGCTCTCTGCTGACGATCTCAAAGTTAAGTTTCCGGTCGTTATCTGTCCCGTTTTAACTGTTTATTTTCTCACTTACATGTTACTGTGGTGTTCCTAGTTCAGTTTTGTTTCAAAAATCGTGCTATTTTGTGAGATTTTGTTGACCTTGAGGCTTGAGGCCTATCGGTTCCCCTCGGTGTACGATCGTGTTTGTTTTTCTCCCCATTACCTTCAATTTCTATCTTCCCCCACTTTCCTAACGTCCCCATCCCTCCCAAGTAATCACCCTATGTCTAATCTTAAATCAAAAAAACAACAAAACAAAAAAAACGCTACCTTTCTCCTTCCTCACTCACGACTCTCGATTGTTCTTCTTCTTCTTCTTCTTCTTCTTCATCTCCTCTTCTCTTCTTCCTCGACTTTTTCTACAACACTTCTATTACCTAATCTGTTGAAAACTCTCTCAAACATTAATAATAATAATAATAAAACGATCTCTTATAATGCTTCATCTTCCTCTTTCACACGTGTGGTACTCTTTACTGTATCAGAATGCACTACTCTTCTGCTATTTAAACAGACTGCTCTCAATTCGACCTTTCCCTCATACCTTGCCAAAAAATCCAACTGTTACAGCGTTTCTTCTCTCCATTCTCTGAATTCGCCTTTATTGCATCAATCAAGAATGTGTTAAATGCATCTCTGACCTAAAACTTTTTTTTAAAACCCCAGTTTGCTAAAATGTTCGCTTTCCATCAACCATTCTTTTTTTCAATCTTCAGTGCCAACTCACCCCTCTCACCCCTCACTCTCAAAGCAACCATCCCACTGTTCTCCGTCCAAGCCTCCTTCTCACCTCTCTCAAAAACTCCCCTCTCACCTTTCTCCACCATTCATCCCCCTCACTCATCCTTCTCAAAGTCCCCCCCCTCTCATCCACAAAGCTGCCTCCTTCCACTGCCCTCTCACCTCCATCTCTTCACTCCACCTCCTCAAATTCTCAACTGCCTTCTTCCCCCTCTCTTGTCCCCCCTCTCCCCAGCACCACAGAGCCTTTTCTCCTCCTCATTCGGCCCCCTCCCCTAGCTCTTCTGCAATCCCCACACTCTTTCAATAACCTCCTTACCTCCCCCCTCATCCCTTGTCCTACCCACCCCCTCCCCCCCACCCCCTGCACCCAAAGCCTCCTCCCTCCCTCTTCATTAAAAGTTGGACCTCAAATATCTCGCGGGCCTTCGCTCAAACCTTTCAGATATTTCCATACAGGTTGCCACTGACAAATCAGACATAATCTGCCTCACAGAAACTTTCCTCCCGCAAAACGTGTCTGACTCCCAAGTATCTCTCCCCGATTACTCCCTCCTCATCCGGTATGACAGACCTGAGCCTCGTCCTGGTGGAAGAGTTGCTCTCTTCATCAAAGACTATTCCTCACCTCCATGCACTGCCCTCACTCCCCACACCCCCAGAATACCTCTGGCTACGGCTTCCCCTCCACTCCCACCTCATGTATATGTTTACTGTACTGTCCACCTAACAGTGATGACTCCATCTACACCTCACTATCTGAAAACATGGACCAATGTCTATCTTCTCATCCAAACTCTCTCTTCCTCATATGTGGCGACTTCAATTGTCATCATGCCAGTTGGCTAGGTGTGGGTACCTCTCTCACTGTCATGCACCTCAGCAAAAGCTTTCTGCGACTCATTGGGACTGACTCAATCGGTCAACTTCCCCACCCGGATCTCAACCAATGGTACTCATCTCTTCTGGATCTGATTTTGACAAATTTCCCTGACAATATCTTGCTGCTCTTCCTCCGCTCCAATCGGTTCTTCTGACCACGTCCTTGTCAAAGTGGACATCTCTCTGGCTATTATCAGAGAACCACCTCACCGCCATATTGAGTCTGCATTTCACTCAAGCCGACTGCAGGGTCTCCAAGCAGCCATCAAACTTATAGACTGGTCTCCTATCGCTACTTTCTTCAACATCAACTCATCCTGGGAATTCTTTCAAAGAAACTTGCTCTCTCCTCATGCACAGATTTATCCCTCTCGTCTTCAGTTGTCCTACCCTTCTCCCGCCCTTGGTTCACTGAAGCTTGTGGTGAGGCAGTTGTCCTGAAACAACTTGCTTTGCCTCATGGGAAGCAAACCCAACTGAGGGCAATCTCAGTTCTTCCATAAAGCTCGGAACAAGTATGTATCTACCCTCAGGAGAGCCAGAAAATAACATCTTTCTCATCTTAAGTCTGAACTTCAAACCTCTCTCCCTCCTCAAAATCCTGTGGCGTCTAATCAAATCTGTTTCTGTGTATTTTCCCCCTCCATCCCCTCCCTTACCTCAAATGGCGCACTGCTGATACCGCACATGAAAAAGCTGAATGCCTAAACTCGGTGTTTGCAGCTAAATCTTGTGTCCAAAACCCATCACTTTCTCTACCCACCTTACCCAGTCGCACCCAACTGTCCTCAACTCTGTGTCCTTTTCTCCTGACAAGGTGGAGAGCTTGCTGTCAAACCTCGACTCAGATTCTGCAACCGGTCCACGGCATCAGCCCATGTGTCCTCAAACCTGCTTCTGCTCTTGCTCACCTCTCTCTGTTTACTCACCCTCTCATTTGCTCAAGTCATCTGCCATTCTCTTGGAAATCAGCAAACATCACTGCCCTGCACAAAAAAGGTGCAAAAACAGATCCCTGCAACTACAGACCCATCAGCCTTCTCCAAATCACAGCAAGGTTATGGAATCCATCATCGCTTCAGACATTAAATCCTTCCTCTTCTCCAATGGCTTGATTTCTGATCACAATTTGGTTTCAGACCAGGTCACTCTACCCTGGATATGATGCTTCTGCTCTCCCAACAATGGATGGAAGTCTCAATGCCAGACAGGTAATCCGAGCCATATCCCTGGACATATCACGTGCTTTTGACACAGTCTGGCACCCTGCCCTGCTCACCAAACTCTCTTCCTATGGTGTCCAAGGCCATCTCCACTCATGGCTCGCAGACTTCCTCTCCTGTCGCAGTCACCGTGTGGCCCTAAATGGAGTTCTTTCATCCCCTCTTCCTGTCCAGGCTGGAGTTCCTCAAGATAGCGTTCTGGGCCCTGTTCTTTTTCTGGTTTCATCAATTATCTCTCGACTCTCTGGAAAATCCTCTATATCTCTTTGCTGATGACGCCACCTCTGCCGTACCATTGGTCATCCCTCAGACTGGCAAGCAGCAGCTTCTTCGCTCACTGCAGATCTGGATAAAATCACAAACTGGTCCAACAGTGGAACATGTCTTTCAATCCAGACAAATCTCACACTCTCACTATGTCTCTTCGAAAGGACCATTTAGAAAACCCCCTTCCACTTCTAAACAATCCTCTGGAAGAAGTCCTTTCTTTCAAGCTTCTGGGTCTCACTATCTGCCATGACCTTTCCTGGGAAAGCCACATTTCAAACCTCGCCTCCAAAGCCAGTCGCCAATTGGGAATCCTCCGTCGTGCAAAGTCCTTCCTCGGCCCACCTTAGCTCATGACCACTTACAAAGCTTTTGTCCACAGCCTGATGGAGTACTGCTCTCCCCTCTGGGCTGGTGCTCCTGCCTCCCACCTTTTCTGGCTTCACGCTGTAGAAACCAAGACATTTCGGATCATTGGCATCTCCCGCAATGAGGCTGAGTCTTTGGGCCTCTCACTCAAACACCGCAGTTGGTCGGTGGTCTTTCTGTCTCCTACCGTCTCCTCTCCGCCTCGCCCCCCCCCCCTCTGTTCTCTCTGCGATTCTTCCCCACCACATTTCCGCAGTGGTCGTCTCAATGGCTTCCACCAACAACCCCCTTCTGGTAAAACTACCAAAATCACGAATCGCTGCTCACTTTCACTCTTTCATTCCTCTTTTTTTCCCGCCTTTGGAATAAACTCCCTCACTCTATTCATTTCCATTATTCCCTCCAGGCCTTCAAAACAGCTGCTCACCACCAGCTCTTATCATCCCCCATCCAAATCCTCGATCTTTTCTACCCCCGATAATCCACCCAAGCCCACCTCTTCAAATTCCCTGCTTTCCTTCCTGAAAATCCCTGTAATGTCCATCTTCTATTCCCCATGTTCCCCGTCCCATCCCTTTCCCTTCCACAGATCTCTAATGTCTCTGTTCCCCACTGTTTTGTCCTTCCCACTCCCTCCCTCTTGTCTCATGCCCCTTGCTGTGCGTTGTGGTTAGCTCTCACACGAGCCTCGACAAGGTTAACAAAAAAAAAAAAATCTGATCATATGCTTGTGAGAGCCACCATCTCTCTGGCTGTTCTCCTCGATTCCCCTCAGCGCTGGTGAGACTGGCAGTTCACTCATGCAGATTGGCAGGGATTACAAGAAGCCATCTCACTTTCGGGCTGGTTTCCTATTAGTCTACCTGTCAACCCCCAAAAAAAATTTGATGGCATTTTTTTGTTAATGGCTAGCTTCCATGCTTGTAATGTCCCTTGGGAAATTGCAATCATCACCTGGAGGGATGCCACGCTGAACTTTTGTGCTCAAGGTTACTCAGAGGTCAAGGTCATCCAGGGGCTTATTTTAGAAGTAGTACCATATTGGTGCAGAAGTAGTACCATTATAAATAAGCTGAAAACTTTCCTATATCAGAGAGAGATGTCTATAAAAGGTGTTTTGTTTATCGCAAAAGAAATCCCAAAAAAGTTTGGGTCAAAGGTCACAGCCCAATGGTCAAAGATCAAATATAATAAATTTCACTGAAAATTTTGCAGATTCACCATATTGTGACCTATAAATATTACCCATGACTTTACTTCTGTTGGGGTCAGCTGCAGTAAGTCTTTTTCCCAAGTCCTTCATGAACCAGCTGTCCAGCCCCCTCCCGTGCATAGTACGGATACCTCACCAGTGTATGATATATTTCTTGATTTTCTTCAAAACTTTAATAAATTTTGATTACATTCAGAACTTTCAGTACTTTGATTTTGTCTCCATAAAAAACCATTTCAACCAAAATTAAGCAAATTTTTGTAATTCTAATTTTCAAATTGTGCTGATTTGAATTGTAATGGTATATTTTCAGTATCTGACCATATTTTATCGAATCTGCAAACTTATTTAATTCATTATCCAAAAGGATTCGCAATATTCATGATCATGAAATGATCGGGTATTCATCCTACCATTGCCTTTGAGAAATTATGACTATTCCTATTTCTGAAAGTGTTTTCTAATGAAAACACATCTGAAAATAAGATTTCATGAGGTTAAACATGACAGATCTCATTCAGGCTTCTTGGGGTGCAAAAAGTGAATGACTTGAAAATTATATGTAGAAATGTACCCAATGGCCTTTGACTCGTAAATGACCTTAAACGCAAAAAATCCAGCATGGCATCCCCCCAGGTGTTGGTTGTTACACCCCAAGGAACATTTTCAGCATGGATGTCAGCCATTAACAAAAAATGCCATAAAAACTTTTTTAGGCCTCTTTTTGGCCCTTGGTAGGCAGACTACATATCTACTTCCCCAGATATTAATTCAGCCTGAAAATTCTTCAACAAAAACCTGCTCTCTTTTATGCACAGATTCATTCCATCTTGTCTTCCGTTCGCCAACCCTTCTTCCTGCCCATGGTGCAATGAATCCAGTGGTGAGGCAGTTGCTGTAAAACAACCTCCCTTCTCTTCCTGAAAGGCAAACCCGACCGAAGCAAATATCAGATCATTCCACAAAGTCTGCAACAAGTTTGCGTCCACTCTCAGGAGAGCCATAAAAGAACATCTGTCCAACCTCAAGAATGACCTTTAAAACGTGTCTGACTCCTGTAAACCTGGTGGTGCCTTGTTAAGTCGTCTCTGGTGTATGCTCCCCTTCCATCCCTTCCTCTCTTCAAATGGCACCACCAGCCGACTCCATACATGAGAAGCCCGAATGCCTCAATTCTGTTAACATTCCAATCCCCAACCCCTCACTATTTATAGCCATCTTATGCAGTCACACTCAACAGCTCATTGACTCTGTCTTTTCAACCTGAGACGGTGGATCATTTTCTGTCAAACCTCGACTCTGATTCTGCAACTGAACAGCATCACCTCATGTGTCCTCAAAACCTGCTCGGCTGCTCTTGCATATCCTATTTCTGCCATTTTCACCCAATATAATTTGCTCTAGGTAATTTTCCATCTGTTTGGAAGTCAGCCAACATCACAAAGACAAGAAGGGCATTCGCTAGAGTGCATACCTCTGCCTCATAATGACTGATCCGCGAGAACATATCAGGCCCATTACATTTTTGAAATATCATGCTATATATCGTTTTTGAGCTCTATCTCTCAATGGTGAAGAATCACTTTAAAAATTCTAGTTGTCAGATCCGGATTCAGATCTTCATCAAAGTGAATCACTTTGTCGTGATCGACACACCCAAGCTGTCCACCAAGTTTCATCCCAATCCGTCCACAATTTTTTGACATGTCGTGCCATAATTAGTTTAGCCCGATCTCTCAATCGTGAGGAATCACGTAAAAAATTCTAGTATCGATCCGGATCTGAATCTTCACAAAATTGAATCTATCTTTCCTTGTTACACACCGATCCTGTAACCAAATTATATCCAGATCCATCCAACACTTTTTGAGATATCCTGTACACAGACAAACAAACAACAAAATAAACCAATGTCACCCTTAGGGTGACCCGTATCTTGCCAAAAGTGACCACATGTGACTTCTTTAAGGTCACACTGAGGTGAACAGAGCTGCTATCCACCAGGAGTGACTCCTTGAGGAATATCTGCCTACGAGAGATTCCGATGAGAATCGTTCTAACAGAGTAACCATGAAAAATATGTGTTTGCCTCATAACGTCACCAAATGACGTCATAATGTCTCAAGCTTGACATATCTAGAGAGCACTCATCGAGGGTTCAATTAGGTACTACACGATATGGTTCCAAAACTTGAAAATTTGACCTTGGGTTCAAATATGTTTGACCTCAGGCGCTAACCATGAAGGTCAAGGCCAATCGCCACCAAAAACTAATCAGCTGAGCGCCAGACCATATCTAACATTCCCATAAAGTTTGGAGACGATTCCGATTAAAATTACTCAAAAATAGGGTTTCGTCGACTCCCCTGATTTGCGACAGTGACCTTGACCTTTGACCTTGACCTTCAAAATTTTATGCGCTGAAAGGGACCTCCATAGGCCTCTGATATGCGAAGTTACAAAAATTTCCAATGATAACTGTGCTCTGCAGAATTTTTATACGTGATTACAGACAAAAAAACAAAAAACATATGAAGGTCAAGGCCAATCGCCACCAAAAATAAATCAGTGAGCGCCAGACCATGAACTATATTCCCATGAAGTTTGAAGACGATCCGATCAAATTAACTCAAAAAATAAGGGTTTCGTCGACTCCCTGATTTGCGACAGTGACCTTGACCTTTGACCTTGACCTTCAAAATTTTGTGCGCTGAAAGGGACCTCTATAGGCCTCTGATATGCGAAGTTACAAAAATTTCCAAACAGCTGAATCTAACAAACCAACCTAACCTAACAAAAAAAAAAATAAAAAAAACAAAAAAAAAAAACATACAAGCTGACTAACATATCTTGCAAAAACTTCGTTTTGGCAAGAAACAAGAAGAAGACGTTGTGCAGAGCACGTTACTTGCAAAATCGATAAAACAAATTTGACCTCAAAAATAATTGTTGGTTCAATTCAATGACCAAATATGCAACTCCTCTTCAAATTTCAAGTCAATCGATGAAAATTGAGGATTTTAGAAATACCACGTAAGTTGCTTCCTTTGGCCTATATTGACATTTTGATCTATGCTGACCTCAAATAATTGGCTGGTTGAATTAATTGACCTAATGAAATGCCCTTAAAATTTCAATTCAATCGGATGAAAATTGATGATTTTAGACATGTCACCTAAGTTGTTGACCTTTGCCTATGTTGACCTTTTGATGTTTTGACCTCAAAAACAACAGGCTTCTTCACTTTGACAAACTCCACCATGTGGTGAAGTTTCATGAAGATCGGTTGAAAATTGCGACCTGGGGCGATAAACAGACAAACAGACAGACAGACAAGTCGGTAGGCGACATGGTGGTCGCGACATAATTGCATACTAGTCATACAGTTTTTGACGGATCGGCTGAACATTTTTGAAAGAGGCTGATTATAGTACGCATAAAGCCTGGAAGCCCATTTTTGATTTTCAAAAAAATAATTTTTTTAATGATTTTTCAAACATTTAAAAGTCCCGTTGCTTGGCAACGGTGGTGTCCATAGCAACGGGCTCAAAAGCATAGAACTAGATCCTGGTATAAACCTACCTGTCAAGTTTCATCAAAATCGGTTAACTCCTCTGGCCTCCAGAGCTGTCCATTACATACAAACAAACAAACAAAAAAATGACGGTAATAGACACCCTATTTTTGAAGGACTACGATTTGAAAAATAAAACCTAAATCAAAAATCGGCTCGAGTAAAATTTTCTAAATATCTCGAAGTGTTTAATTCGAAGTCTCGTTTCTCCACATCCAAAACTGTAGGACAAGTATTGAAAATACCGTACGCGGTTTTTCGGCCGCTGCACAGCAATGGGTGGTTGCTTAGCAACGAAACTCAAACGTGCACACTCCCAGCCCATATGGCACCTGTTCGCCAAGTTCATCGAAATCGGTTTGCTGTTTTGTGCTGTGGAGCCTCGCGTTGCACACACACACACACACACACACACACACACACACACACACACACACACACCACACACACACACACACACACACACACAACACACACACACACACAACATGACATTTATTAGCATAGATATACACTAACTATTTCCACTACTACACACCACATTAATTAATTTATTTATTCATATACACTTAACCATCTCCATTGTCAACATACACTTTAATATATTATTTATTTATCTTTCTTCCACACGTTACCAGCTGCACGACCTCCATATTTACTTATTCATTTATTTAAATGTAAATCATAGACGTCCCTTTATTTAATGTACAGTTGGAGGCTGTGTCCTCGCTGAAGACTTGTTTTGCATAACTTGCTCGTTCATTCTTTTGTTGGTATGCAGCAACATGGCTACGGATGTGCCTAATTTCTTGCAGGGGACGGTGAGGCCGTTGCTGCAGTACCCCCTCAGATTAGAGCAGGAATTTGTTCAGTGTGCCAGAGATAGCTCTCCTACTCTTCACGAAGAACATCGTGGGATCTCTAACGTCCATGCTGGCAGATGGGACACCCTATAACGTTCTCGTGATGGTGCACACATTGATGTATTGCTCTGCCTTTCAAAACATCAGCGTGATAGTTCACAGATTGATCGAGATTCGAAGCCAGGCTAGACAGTGAGTGTACACACCTCTAGGCGATCCTCCATAGCTTGCACATGCACACCATTCGACTTGCAGCACACTCCGACCATTGCTAATTTACATGCATCTTATTAGGGTTAGCTTTAAGGTTTGCTTTTGGGTTCAGGTTGAAATCTTTTTGAGTTTCCCATTTAAAACACAAGCCATGGGGCAAAACCAGATGCCTTGGTGCGTGAACAGTGCACATAGCCATGTGTTATTCTGAGCAAATCAAGCAACGTTTATGGCATTATTTGCTTTGGGCTAAAAATTACATTCAGAATATAAAACTATTTGTTACTTTGTGCTTCGTCTGTGGGATGGAGCAGTAAATGTTATTGCCTTTTTGTTTAAGACTTTGATTCATATTCGCCCAACTGCTATGCTATGCTATGATACGTGTGCACCATATGGTGTCACGTACATACTGCCTTTGTCTACATTCGACAGGGACTGAATTTGGGAAGGAGAGAATGGGGTGTGGGCAATTTTATGTGTTGTTTTGTTTACCAAGCCATGTCAATTCCTTTCATACGAGGCATCTCATGGTATTATGTGTTGTGTTGTGTTGTGGAGATATGTTTGAAAAACCATAAAAATGGTCACCCCCATCACTGCAAGGACCCACTACCTCACCTGCACAATCCAACTGTCGCAATAACATTCCTAAATCCAAGACACTTCCTTCTCGGTCTGACATGAGTCTCTACATCGAATGGTTTTTGAGTTTACTTTCTCTTTTTCTCGACTCAGATTGCAACTCAGATATACACAAACCTCCTCTATAGGGCGTAGAGATTACATTTATCTCCATTTCCTCCCAGTGTGATCTTACTGATGGTTTGACTTTTACATTCATCAGGGTTTGATAAAGATTTATGAGAGGATGCTGCAGGAAAGAAAGTGATCACTTTTTCCTTTGCACTAGTGGGGAATGCTTGCAAACTGCAAGCAAATAAATAAATCATTGGGAATGAAGAATGAGTGAGCAGTATGAACTCTTTATTTACGCACAGCTCAGTATAGTACAACAATCGTTTTGCATGCTTTTAATGGATGATGTAATGAGGAGGGCATGCCTTACTGGGTCGACAAAATGCCGCTGCAAAGCAGAAATGGACCATGCCTAACCCTAACCCTAACCCCAACAGCCTGGGCTGTTAAAAACACTGTAAATTGTAGAACTAGTGATTTTCCATTTCCAAAAAAACTAAATTCCGTTTTGGGAAATAGTCTGTTTCGTGTTCTCTCCAGACCTCTTCCCCAGGCTCTTCCAAAGGGGTGGACACAAGCATGCCTTGCCCAACTGAGTGTCTCATCCATCATGCTCAGCGGCACCTCTGGGTGGTGTATTTCACCACCATGGTGACATAGAAATGCAAGCAATAATAAAATGAATGTTTCTTTTGATTATTATCTGTATTTTGGTGATTTTTTTTTTTAACGAAGGGTTCAACTTGCTATTTCACTTTGTATCATTTTTGTGTTTACCTTCTTTTTTTGGACAATTTCCTTTGGTCACAAAATTTTGATCTCCAGGTTTTCCAGCAATGTTGATCGTTATAACAGGGTAAATATGCATTGACAACAACATGTTCTGAATGTTGTGATTGTTATAAGCAGGGGTTCCCCAAGGGAGAAATGGGAATTCTGTCCGACTGTATATGTACACATGCAATGCTTAAAACAATTACCACTGTACACCATTAGTAAATGACAAAAACCCACAGACAATTCTCAAATTATAAGCTCCACCCATCGACTTTTGTTTATGGATATTTTCGCTTGCAAACAGTTTTGTGATTTTTACCTACACCACTGAAGGTGGACGGATGTTATGTTTTCACACCAGTCTGGCTGTCTCACTGTCTGCCTGTCTGTGAGCAGGATAACTCGTTATGGACAGTTTCGGTCAAAATTTGGTGAACAGGTTGGGTGTGTGGCAAGGACAAATTGATTCTATTTTGGTGAAATTGATTTGATTCAAGTTTTAATTTTGGTAAAATTGATTCAATGTTGAAGGTGATTGGTAACACAAATCAACTTCAAAATCACACACCAACTTCATTGGCCTCCACCTGTGTTAAATTGTGATTCTGATTATTTCAGAATAAAATCAGATGTTTCTGTTGGTTTCCTCTGCTGGGTAGTGCATTTCACAGCAAATTAGACAACCATGAGCACCAAGGAGCTTTCAAAAGACCTCCGTGATAAAGTTGTAGAAAGGAACAGATCAGGGATTGGGTATAAAAAACATTTCAAAGGCCTTCAATATACCTTGGAGCACAGTCAAGACAATCATTAAGAAGTGGAAGGCCTATGGTACCACCAAGACCCTGCCTAGATCAGGCCATCCCTCCAAACTGGATGATCAAGCAAGGAGGAGACTGATCAGAGAGGCCACCAAGAGGCCAAGGGCAACTTTGATAGAGATACATACCTTTACAGCAAAGACTGGTCACTTGTGTGCATGTGACAACAATATCCCAAACACTCCACAAGTCTGGCCTGTATGGTAGGTGGCAAGAAGAGGAAGCCATTACTCAAAAAAGCCCACCTTGAGTCTCATTTGAGGCATGCAAAAAAGCACTCGGCAGATTCTGAAGCCATGTGGCAAAAAGTTTTGTGGTCTGACGAAACCAAGATGGAAATTTTTGGCCTAAATGCAAAACGTTGTGTTGGTGCAACCCAACACAGTACATCACCCAAGAAACACCACCCTACTGTGAAGCATGGTGGTGGTAGCATCATGTCATGGGGATGTTTCTCATCAGCAGGGACTGGGGCATTTGTCAAGATAAAAGGGAAAATGGACGGAGCAAAATACAGAAAAATCATCGAGGAAAACCTGCTGCCCTCTGCAAGAAAGCTGAAATTGAGACGGAAGTTCACGTTTCAGTATGACAACGACCCGAGGCACACAGCCAAAGTTACACTGGAGTGGCTAAGGAACAAAAAGATAAATGTCCTTGAGTGGCCCAGTCAGAGCCCTGACCTAAATCCAATCGAAAATCTGTGGCATGACTTGAAGATTGCTATCCATCAATGCTCCCCAAGCAACTTGACTGAGCTTGAACAGTTTTGTGCAGAAGAATGGGAAAATATTGCCCAATCAAGGTGTGCAAAGTTGGTAGAGACCTATCCAACAGACTCGCAGTTGTAATTGCTGTCAAAGGTGCTTCCACCAAGTATTAACTCAGGGGGGTGGACACTTATCAACCAAGATAGTCTAGTTTTGTATTTTTAATGAAGTTTCTGAAATTTGTAGAATTTGTTTTTCACTTGGAAGTTCCGATGTGAAAATAAAGGTGGAAAAAGTCTGATTTCATGTAATTTAATTCCAGGTTATAAGGCAACAAAAGGTGAAAATTTTGAAAATGGGTGTAGACTTTCTATACTCTACAGGCATTGTATATCAATGACTGTGTCAATGAGTGAGTTATTGGTTAGAAAGAACTTTTAACATGATACGAAGTCTCGTCTCGTAGAAGAGCTGTAACATTGAACGGACCAGAACATAACAGAACAAAAATAACATAATGCAAAGGTGAGAAACACACCAACAGCAGGGTAGTGGGACATAACAGAGGTACACTTGTTCAGAAGAATGGGTGAAGGGCAGAATGCACAACTTCCCATCTATTTATTTGTCAAACCAATGGAGGAAAACAGACACTGAGCAGGTTTGGAAACAACAAATCTTGTATTAACCGGCATGTATTTACAAGTAATTGCAGTGTCACATAAGAGCAGTCTTACTCCTAGCACTCAGAGAACCCTGATACAACTGGCCTTAAATATAATACAGACAGGCATGACATTCATCCAGGGGAATTAGACAGAAAAGGGGACAGAAAGAAAGAAGAAGTCAGGGCATGTTGGAGACCCCTTCCTCAGTGAGCAAGCTTGGTCCCGGTGGGTCTCAATGAGTTGTCGATGCAGTTGAGTGAGAGATGCAGGTGGAGGGTGCGCTGCATGCAGTATTGTGTGATACTTATCTCTGAAAATAATTGTTGGGGGTCTCATGTCGTTCGTTGATGCTCCAAAACAGGTGAGCCCTGAGGTATATGTGCTGAAAAATGCAAGGTTATATGGTGCATGTGCAAAAGACATGTAAGAAATCAGTTTGACCGGGATTTGGTCAGTGCCCGTTCGTGGCTGTTCCGCTTGGCAGTTGGGGGAGCACCACACGTCGCACCCTCGCGTTCCACTCGGTAGCACCATGGACCTTTCCTGTCTCCACTTGGACCTTTCCTGTTTCGCTTGGTGCTCCGGAAACCCGGTCAACTCGGCCACGTCTCCTCCCCCAGACTATACTATGCCAAATCTGCACATGAACTCCACTCAACCTCTTTGTCCCGGGTTTTTATTGTCCTCTGCATGGTGTCACCAATCACCTCTGCCTTTGGCAACTGACCCAATTGGCTGAGGCACGCGACGATTGGTTAGAAAAGTGTCAGGGTGGGGTAGGGGCATTTCAGAAAGAGCCTCATTTGATCTGCTTTGCCTTGGAGGCTGGAATGGCAAAGGGTTTCGATAATTACAGCTCTTGATTGGCGAATATCTGGTCGAAACACTGGTGAGGTGACATGGTTTGAGAAGGTGTGCTTGAGAAAGAAGCATGACAACAGGGGTTTGAGTCCAGGTGTCAGGAAGATAAGGGTATGAGAATGAGGTTCGAGTTTGGGAATAAGGAAGAGAACAATGGGGAAGGTTTTACGGACAATCACAACATATCTCCCTTCCCCCCCCCCCCCCCCCCCCGATATGCGGGGATGGGTAATCTAATTAAACAATCACTATGGAAATATCTAAACTCCAGGGTTCTTTTATGTGTTGGATGCTACTCCCTGGGGTGTTTTCCATAACTGCAACAGTATCGATCAGCATATGATTTGAACAACAGTCGACAATTTCAAAAGTCGACAACAATCGAAGGCAGTGGAGACAAATCCGGAAGTTTACTTAACTTTGGAAGCAAGTCTTGGAAAATATTGCACAACTCCACTTTGGAGGAAGTGTGGTTGGTTCAGTGGTGTATTGTCTTCTGTTAATTCTGTTCCTTAGACGGTAATCCAAGTTCTCCGAGAGTGGTCTGATTGGCTTGAGGTTGGTCCTGTGCATGTGCCACCACAGTTTTTCAATGCTGTTTCTCATGCTCGTATCGATTCCTGACAAACAGAATAGTATGGCAAGTTGCGTTCCCATTCTGGAAGAAGCAAGGACCCTGACGGTAGAGCTAAATGAAAATTGGTATTGCAGCATTGTCCAAAATGTCACAATAAATTACCTTTATAATAAGACACCTGCTGCATTGTGAGAAAAAAATATGCGTGTGCAGTGGTAGTTCGTAGTAGGTTCATTTCAAATTTGAAAGTGCTGTCTCAATACATTTGGTAATCCAGTGCATATCCTATCTGTAAGGATAAGTCGGCACAGTGTTTCATTGCCGACTGGCATGGCTGCCAACGTTGGCCAACATCATTATCCCCACGCTTTTTGAAAAAAAACAGGAGACATTGTAATTGGCTTTGTCTGAATGTTTGTCTGTCTTTTCTGTCTGTCTGTCCGTCAAGCTATCTCCTCCTTAACGGTTGTGCATAAGTTCACCAAACTTGGTAGTCATGATCACCCCATGGTAAGAAGGTGCTCAAGCAGTCATTTTGGCCTTGCACCTTGGGGTGGAGTCAAAAGGTCAAATACCAAAAAATGCAATTGCTGGCACATTTTTAAATGAAACTTTGTATTTGCAATCAACATTCGGAGACGCATGGAATATGTAACTTTTTTTGTATTTTACCCCGGTTCATTCCCAGAGCATAGGGACTGAGTGACACAGGGGTCAAAATGGCAAAAACATTTAACTTAAAATTTGATATTGAATCAATCCTGGTGGAACTTTTTGCCATCTTTCAACATTGCTTGAGGTGGGAAGGGTGAGGATTTGAGACCGTGTGCCATCAACTTCGCTCTAGTTAAGATATTGTGCCAACTTTGCTCACCCAACAAATTGCTCGACACTGGGAAACTGTTGGGTCAGTCATTCCTTGCAAGTGGAGTGAAATATTTATTTGCAACAAAGAATAACAATTAACAAGTATTTCAGACAAAGGAAGAAGCCTTTTTGCCCACTGTGCTTTTGTTGCACTCTTGCTTCATTTACCCAACATACAGCATATTGTTTTTGCAATTAATTATTAAAATCCATATCCATTCCCCTTAATCTACTGGCAGAGTAGAGATAGTCAATAAACTGTCAATAAAATAAACTGGCTAATCCATTTGCAAATATAGATCCCATGATGAAAGATGATCAGTACGTGCCTTTCTTCTTTTTACCTCTGCCACCGAACGTGAAGGAGGTTTTGTTTTCACCCCTTTCTGTTTGTTTGCTTGTTTGTGTACAGGATATCTCAAAAAGTTGTGGACGGATTCGGACGAAACTTGGTGGAAACTTTGGGTGTGTGACAAGAGAGAATTGATTCGATTTTGTTGAATATCCGAATCTGGATTCGGATCTGATAATTTTTTCAGTGATTCTTCACCATTGAGAGATCGGGCTAAAAATGATATATAGCATGATATCTCAAAAAGGTGTGGACGGATTCGGACGTAACTTGGTGAACATGTTGGGTGTGTGGCAAGGACAAATTTTTTCGATTTTGGTGAAGATCCGAATCCGGATCTGGATACGAGTATTATATAATTTTTTTAAGTGATTCTTCACCATTGAGAGAAAGGGCCAAAAACGATGTATAGCATGACATTTCAAAAATGTATTGTGCCCGATATGTTCTCATGGATCAGGCATTACGTGGCAGAGGTATGTACTCTACCGAGTGCCCTTATAGTTTTTTCTTTTTTAGTTTTTTTACTTCATTGTTAGGCCAGAGAGTTGGTGATTGACCCTGAACATTTTGCAATGGCATGCCATTTCGCAGTAACACTTAAATAATCCAAATTACAAATTTCCTGTAACTTGAGTCTGAAGTAGGATTTGACCACTTTGCCTCTTTGGGGCTGTTTTTAACCTCTGCAGTGGCCCCGTGACCGATCATGAATGATGAACCATAATTTCCAAGCGATCATTTTCAAGTCACTCAACTTTCTGTTGCCCTTCTAAAAAACAACTCATTTGAACAAATTCACTGAGGCATATTCATAGTCGCTGCCGGAGAAAATTTCCAAAATTCAATCTAAATAATTTCCATCGTTATATTAATTTTTTTTTCGCAAAACTTTTAAGCATGTTTCTGCCACATTTCTATGGACCTTGCAATTCGAAAAAGTGCTCTGTGCTTGTCTCTTGATGACTTCGTTTAATTTGGAAAGCATGCGGATATTAACCATATTACCAATTCCTTCTTAATGCCTGCATTTAAGATTTGGAATTTGTTACTGCTCCTCGGTGACTTGCTGTATGCAAGAAATCTCACACGAGAAATTCGGAGAATGAAACCCAGATTAGACAGCTTAAAGGCAAATGCATTACCTCCGAGTTAACCTGCAGGCCTGATTATACAGGTAGCCGTACATTAATACGTCAGTTTAAAAATCCAGGTGTTCTATTCATTTTTGGTGGAGCATAAACTTGCTTTCTGTAATTGCCTCTGGTAATTGAACGTTGAGAGAAATCTTATTCTACATTCTCACCAAGATGAAATATAATATTCATCTCCAAGCTTATTTTTCTTGTTTTAAAAAAATTACTGATTTTTGTTGATAAAAATTATCCCAAATGTTATACTTTGTCGACATACTGAGGTGTTTAAAACTTATGTTTCACTTTTTGTACTTACAAACGCATGCACATGGAAAACATATCTATAAGAGTAAATGTGTGTGTGTCTCTTGTTTTGTCTGGCTTTCATCGTGGGACTACGGTGCAGTAATTGGTCTTTATTACCTCCACCATCGAAGGTGAAGGAGGTTATGTTTTCACCACTTTCTGTCTGTTTGTCTGTTTGTGTACAGGATATATCTCAAAAAGTTGTGGACGGATCCAGATGAAATTTTAGTGGATAGTTTCGGTGTGTGACAAGGACGAACTGATTAGATTTTGGTGAAGATCCGGATCTGGATCTGATAATTTTTAAGTGATTCTTCACCATTGAGAGAAAGGGCTAAACCAATATATAACACGATATCTCAAAAAGTTGTCGACAGTTTCGGATAAAACTTGGTGGACATGTTGGGTGTCTGACAAGGAAGAATTGTTTTGATTCTGGTGAAGATCTGAATCCGAATCTGGATACGAGAATTATTTAGTTTTTAAAGTGATTCTTCACCATGAAAAGATTCGGCCAATAACGATATAGTACTGTATAGCATGATATTTCAAAAATGTATTGGGCCTGATATGTTCTCATGGATCAAGCATTACAGAGCAGAGGTATGCGCTCTACCGAGTACCCTTCTAGTTTCTAAATATAATCACCCATCATCTCAAACCACTTAGCCTATTTTTTGTTCAAACTAGCGATGCTCTGATAATATAAACTTTCAAAATGCTTCTTTCACCAAAGATTGACTTTGAGGAATTATCGTCTTGAGCTCAGACTTGAAATTTCGGAACAAATAATAGTCATTCGGAGCCAAGTCTGGGATGTAAGGTGGATAATTCAACTGTTCAAACTCATACTGATAAATTACAGTGTGTGCAACTCTGACCTTTTGAATTGGCACATTGTTGTGCACAACAGAAACACCATGCATCAAAATCCCCCTTTCCCCAAAATCCCCCAAAATCCCATCAAAATCAAAAAAAAATCCAAAATCCCCCAGCCAGGCTAGCAACTCAGGATAATATTGACCAGTGATCATAGTTTTGTGTGTCATGTAATCAGCAGCATTCCTTTTGAATCTCAGGAGATTTTAATGGCTGGGGTTTGGGTTTGGAACCTCTTTTGGCGTGGAGATGCCCTGTGCTTCCACTGTGTTGATTCTTTATTGGGCTCAGGTTCCCAGTGGTGAACCCATGTCTCATCACCAGTAGCTAGGTATGGCGAAAACTCGTTTGGTTCAGTGATTGAAAGCGACAACACATCTTTACTGGACTCCACTCTCTGGTGGCAATCTTGAATACTGAAGTTTTAAGGCACCCATTTAGCAGAAACTATCGACTTGCCAAGGTGTTCATGGATAATGGTTTCAATGCTTCCAACATAAATGCCAAACTGCCTTGCAATTTCTACAACCTTGATTAAGTTATCAGACAACTTGTTATCCACAGTAGCGATTGTTTCTCGACTCGTCGTGTCCGAGGGTCATCCAGACCTGGGCTCATCTTCGATTGATTCTCTACCATGTTTAAGCTGCTTTGCCTATTGTGTCACAGTGGATAATGAGAGGCACCATCGCCTGACACATCAACTTGAACTACAAGGATTTTCTCGATAAAGGACCAGCCAACAAAGCATATTGAGTTTGAACCTGAGATCCCAGCATCATGAACCGGGTGCTCAGGTGGGAACGGTGTACAGACCAACCCAAATATATTTGCACGATACAGTTTGCAAAATCCTCAGCAACACCGAACTCATGATATATTATACCAGCAATTTTGCACTCGCATTTTGGAGGTCTTTAAACACCATTTCAGAAACCCCTGTATATGGTTACCTGTCTTGTATAATTTGTTTCAATTATTCACATATTATCACTGAGATCCTTCTGGATAGATTGTGGATCATCAAGGAATTGACGATGAAGCTACAACTCATATTCTTTGGATCAAATGAGACATGTTTTGCTTCCCCTGACAAGCCATGTGGGTGGGAGTTGCAGTGGGGGGGGGGGGTCGGAGGGTGAGGGGTGTGGGAGGTAGGATTGCTATTTATTTTGGCAAGGATAAGACTCAATCAAGGATATGTACAGCAAAGACTTTTCAAGTTCATCTCCACATTTTTGGTTGTGAAGCGAATACGCCGATATTGTATTCATGGGTGGATTGAAGATCTACGACAAGCAAGGCAACCTACCTCATTGCAACATAAAGGGAATGAAGGGGATCTTTGTTGACATTCACGTGCCCTTGTCACTGCCAGTTCAAAAGCAGGAATTGAGCCCCACTGAGCATCCTCGAAATAAAGTCACGACTCCACCTGTGATCTCGTGTCTGAAGGATATTGCTGACACTGTAAAGAAGCAACAAAATACCAAAGAAAAACATTATGTTCAACTGATTGCACAATGCCACAAAGGGAACACTTCGACGTCTTTTTCGATGCCAGATGTGATAAAGATGATCGTGGAACAATATTGGATCGGTGTGATGAGGTATTTCTTGTTCACTTATTTATTTTCTTTTCAGATGATGATCTTCCTAACTTTCCAACCTATCAGCCCTATTCATAATGCAGCCTCGGCTGCTTGGCTGCATCATTTTCTGGGGGGCAGCTATGCTGCTGATGCAACACCAGGTGGGGTTGACTCAGCCTGTCATCCTTCTGAGGTCAGCGAAATGAGTTCCAGTATGCTGGTAACAGGGGCATCGCATCAGTGGCGCAGCTGCATCCTCAGCCAATGATTCTCCCTGCAGCTTTGTGCTGCATATGAAGTAGGAGGACTCTAACAGATATCTGCAGGGTTATAAATTTACAACTGTTTAATTGATTTATAACAAGATGTCTCCAAGACCTTGTTCCAAATTTTGGCCATTTTTCAGGCTCGTTTTGAAGTTCTTTTGGTCTGATCTTTCAGAATTGTTTTTTGATTGCTCGTCGTATTTCCAAAAAGAAGTGACGGCTTGTTGTCTTCCGTTGACCTCGGAGAATATCCACGGTTGTTTTGGAATGGTGCTCAATGTTTGAGATATTTTCATCATATTGGGCTTTGCAATATTCAAGGTCAGTCAACAATGTACATGACGACACATGTGGGTTTACATGGTCTTTTTCAAGTTTGACTGTGTTGTTCCAATATATTGGTAAGTGCAGTGTAGACTTGCCTTTTGGACCATTATGTCTGGAATCACATCCAAGTATCATTTTTACTTTCTTTTTTTGTATACAATGTCGAGGCTCATGGAGGAGCGAGAACATAAAACTGATCAGCACATAACATTGCAAAAGGAACGAGAAAAAGAAGGGGGAATACACTAAAACAGGGTTGAGGGACAAAATAGGGGAAACGTTGAGAAGTAAGGTGGATAACATGAATCCAGCCACAAACTCTCAGGAAGGAAAGTCTGGAAATTTGGAGAGAGGTGTCATTGGGGAGGGTCAACGGGGGTAGAAAAGATCATGGTTTTGGATGGGGGATGATCTGAGATGGTACTCGATCTGTCTATGTGTATTACTTATGACTCAGCGCACCCAATTCATATTTTTAATGACCTTGGATATTCCACCTTGTGTTTCTTTCATGCAAATCTCAGGGCTTTGAGAAGAGTTAGACGACAGAAGGTGACATGGCAACACACGACAATGGAGCATAAGGGAACAGTCAATCATGTTACGAATTGTTACCGACAGACAAGAATGACATCAGTAGCGGAAGTTGTGGGTAGTAGACACGGGTGGATGTGTTTGTGACAAAATCCAAGCTCGTGAGTTGACGAGTGGGAGAGACGTGTTATGATAATGGCCACCATCTTGAAAGGCCCGAGGGAACAACAAAAATGGTTGAAAGCAGCAGGGCTTATCCTTCATTTTGTAATACTGACCCAAAGGTCTACCAGAACAAAAACATATATATTTTTTTTTATTCGTATGACTGCAAACTTCATATTCTGTCCAAATGCAACTTCATTCGGCGAGATGCAACCCACTCCTCGTATTTCAGAGAGCAGCACTGCTGAGCTGTCTTGCATTCCAGCTGCTTTTGTAGCAGTCTCATGATAAATTCACCATCGTTTTCGTTAGTTATGAAATCCACCATTAGTTGAGAGTCTACAAAGTACAAACTGTAAAATATTGCAAAAGAATAATAAACCATTGTATTTGAGCATGCATCTGAACGAGCACTTTTAGTGTCGCTCAGCAAACTTTTTTGGAAAACGACCTCGCAATTTAGTTTCCTGAAGTAACCGAGCTGTTACACATTATAAAGTCTTTAACGAAGCCACAGAGGGATGGATGATGAGGGCACTAATTAATGCGAGAAGCTTTGAAAATTAACTTTCCTACAGGGCCTTAAATTAACATCACAATCAGGAATGGCAGAAAGAAGAAAAAAAATATCAAAATTACCAGGAATGACCTCTGGTGGGGTCTGTGGCCTGTGACGTGTTGGGATTGCTTTCCAATTTGGTATCCACAGAAGCAGTGAGTGTTCGGTTCCACCCTTGTCTCCAATTTTGACACGCTTTGAAGTCTTTCGGTGGGTATGGTCTCATCTGGGAAGTTTATTAACAGGGCGACAAGCTTCGCCGGGAAAGAGGGACAAAGGAAAATGTGGACGACGATAAAATGAAGTCGGAGAATCTTTTTGATCGGAGCTCGAGCCACCAAAATGAAAGGGATAATAATTGGTTAACTAACAGAGAGGATGCAAGTGTTTGCCATCCCTTTTAGGTGGATGAGCATTTTGCAAATATGCTGTGCTGTTGGGGGACTCACATCCCCTCTTGCTTTGGGAATTTTGTAACTTTTTAACGAAATTTACAAGTTGAAAATTTTCGTATTCTTATTCTCTGTTCGGACTTGTTATTGTGAGGCTATCTGGAATAAAATAAAAAATAAAAAAATAGTTCATTCATTCATTCATCACTGACAGAACGTACACAAAACGACGTGTTCGTGCGAAAACTTCTTCTTTTTCTTAACGGCCACGTATATTCTCCCACGTTCTTGTGGGGGTTGGCTGGGGGAAATTTGGCCCAAGTATTTCACGAACCAGCTGGCCAGGAATTTGGAATTTGGACATGGTGCCAGCGATAGCTCTCTTATTCTTCGCGGAGGACGTGCGAGTGCAAAATTTCTTGTTTCGCCTTGTTTTTGGTTTTATCACTTGTGTAATATAAAAGCGCTCCGTGACCAAAGGATTCAACTCTACTTTTGCATAAATTTGTTCTGAAGTTATTCTACTTAAATCTAACCCCAATACGGCCCATATATTTATTACGTATGCAAAAAATTGCAGCAGTCCTGGTGGGTCTGTCCGTTATGCCGCTTGGTAAACGAACGGCGTCGGTTGACCGTGGGTAGTCAAGACCTACACTGAGTTTCATCGCTGTATGCATTAAACTCATTTGCACCGAATGTCAAAGATACTCTTTTAAGATCACATTTATTTTAAAATTCTGGACCAGGGAATTAATTTTTCTGCAAATCATCAGTGTTTGGGTGGCAAATGTCACAATCTTTACCTGATACCTTGAACATTGTACACTGATTTCCCTGAAGAACAAAGGTATAATGGAAATGATAGCATAGTGGTGTGAGGACACTGAAGAACACCTGTGGGTTCAAATCTAACTGAAGGCAGCAGTGTGAAGCATAGTGTGAGCACTCCTCATTTTCATAAATGCCAAGGTGAGCCAATGAAAAAAGCCAAGAATTCACAAGGATTCGGAAAAGCGATGATAATAGAAAACCTATACGCCAAGAAAACCTATAGAAAACAAAGACGCCAAGGTGAACAACGAATAGCCAAGATCTTGTGAAAAAGGCCAAGGAGTGGTCACACTGGTGAAGCATTTTAATTTGTAAACATCCTGAATAATGATCCATTTCAGAGATTAACATGTTCCCTTGGTACCTGGTTCATTCACAATGTCTTTCCAAGATGAAGTACTTTACCCACCAAGAGAGGGAGAGAGAGAGAGAGAGAGAGAGAGAGAGAGAGAGAGAGAGAGAGAGAGAGAGAGAGAGAGAGAGAGAGAAAGAGATAGTACTTTGCCACCCCTCCACTCACCCAACCCCAGTCTGGCTCAACTGTGGTTTCGTACAACACTTTGCATTTGAATCTTAAATGTCCTTGGTGCTACTTCAAACGGGCAAAAAAATATTGTCGGCAGGAATACTACCTGCAACCCAAAAATGAATCGCATAAAGTCGGGCATGTTGTTGTTGCTGTGTACCGTTAATGCAATGCAAGTGCGGAAATTTTCGCAGAAACAATATGCATGGTAAGACATACGTCACTAAAGTAAAGCATGAATGGGCCCAGGAAAGATGAGACGTTGATCTTCTTCTACTTTGGTATGCAGCACAAGGGTCCGAGGTGGCATCATTAGCTTAGGGCATGGCTGTGCTGCTGATGCAATGCCATCTATAGGTTAGGGCAAAAATTTGGAATTTGTTCATGGTGCTGGTGGAAGCATGCCTCCTCTTCGCGAAAGACACCATGTCTCAGGTGCTGTTCCAGAATATCCCATAAATGCTCGATTGGGTTCAGATCTGTTGACTGAGTGTCATGACATATGGATAATATCAGTGTCATGCTCATCAAACCACTGGGTGACCACACGTGCTCTGTGGATGGAGGCATTGGAGAGTTCTTCTCTTGCAGCCACTCCAGCTGTAATTATTATAGGCAACAAGGCCTGTGCAGCATTTTTAAACATGACCCAAAGCATGCTGGGATGTTATTTGCTTAATTAACACATGGGTCACACCTGTGTGGAAGCCATTGCTTGGTGTCCCTCATTTACCCAGGTGTTTCCATTTTTTTTGTCCACTACCTGTACACCCTAGAGTAATGAGGGAGGTGGAAGAGCAGAAAAGTGTGATGTTAGCAGATATCTTTAACACCTCACTGGAGTCAGGACAGGTACCAGAGGTTTGGAGAGAAGCAAATGTAACACTATTATCTCCTATAAATGGATGAGGAGTGTGAGTGTGAGTGTGAGTGTGTGTGTTGTTAGTTGTTATCTCCATATGCAAGTTTCAGAGGGTTGAACAGAGTCCTCCCAGGTCTCGAAGTATCCACCTCCAATTCGGTAAGGGGGTGGGTTACGATTCATGGACCAAGCTGTGAAGTTTTGTTCTCAAAGTTTTGTTCCGGGGGCTCTTTTCAGGATCGTCACTGAGACCCGGAGAGCTTCCAATGGCAGTTTGTTGATATTCAGTCTTCCTAGAGTTGGTTTTTAAGATCTCTGGAAGGTTATTGTTCATCATTTCTATTCCTCCAATGATCACTGGTACAATTTTGTTGTTCTTCAGATTCCAGGATCTTTTCACTTCATTTTTGAGGTCTTGGTATTTAGTCATTTTCTTGATTTCTGCATTGTTTAGACCAAAATCGCTGGGAACTGATTCCTCAATTCGCAATGCTGTTTTTTTTTGTCTTTTTTTTATACCTAAGTACTACATCCGGTGACAATGCTTTGTTTTCTATGTTCATACTCGATGGGATTGTGGAAGAAAAAAGTTATTACATTCATTTATTCTCAATTATATTCACTTGTTGTGGTGTATTTACTTCTTGTTGCTGGTACTTTTCTTAATTGAACACACTATAAAATAAGGTCTTAATTTTGACCTCCATGGTGATATAAATGAATATACCAGTAAAGTAGAATTGTATCTTACTAAATCTTATGTGCTTTTATCTCAATGAAATACATATGGCCAAGACTAGTATCTCCAATGTTTAACTGAAAGTGACCAGCTGCTGAAGAGACAAACGCCTCGCTCGGCGCCTCATTGTCCAGCAGAAATTAAATATAAACTGGAGCAAACGTCTTGCTAGGAAAATTGTCTAAAGTCTAAGGAAAATTAAACAAGGAAAAGGAAAAGGAAATCTTGTCTAAGGAAAAGGAAATCTTAGACATCTTGTCTCAGGAAAATTAAATAACTTTATTGGCTTTTGATGGCAAAGGTCTTGCTGACCTCATGCATCCCTCCATCCTCTCTCTGCCTTTCCTCCCCAAACTTGAAATCATCCTTTCTTCAAGGTTAACACTGCAAACTTATGCCAGACGATACTGTTCCCAACCCTTCCGGGGTTTGTGATCCTGTTCTGGTCACCAAATTTTGGTGGAAAAGAACTCAATTTCAACTCAGGTTCAGCATACAAAAGAGAATCTTTAATTTTGTATATACGGGTAAAGTTCATTTGAATGCTTCATTGAATCATTGAATGTTCTTCCTCTGTATATACGAAATTGAAGATTCTCTTTTGTATGCTGAACCTGAGTGGAAATTGAGTTCTTTTCCACCACAGGATCATCAGGTCGTATGTGAGCGTTATTTCCTTGTTCTCAATTACAACTTTTGGTTCATGTTTCCATGAGATTTCTGGGACAGGGATATTGAATTTTTTGCACATGTGCCAGTGGATTACTCTACATACCTTGTTGTGCCTCTGTGTGTACAGTTGTTCTGACGATAGTTATTTTTACATCCCAATATGAGGTGGCTCATGCTTTCTGTTTCTACCTTGCAGAACCTACACTTGTCTGATTGACTCAGTCCCACCATTTTCTCTCATTGTTGTGGTCTCCCTGGTCTTGGGAATTATAATGGCTTCTTCTCCATCACAGTTGAGCTGACCTCTTCTTAGCCATTCCAATAAGCCTGCCTTGTCTACGCCCAATCTGTTCAACTCTTTTTTTTTTAATATCTTCCCGCTCTTTGTTGTTCTCCCAGTTGTCGGTGTATATCTGTTTGATATTTCGCTTTATATTTTAATTTTGTCTGTTTCGCATTCATTGGGGCCGTCATCATTGCTGTTTTGGTTTGATGCATGACATCTTCCATTTGTGCCTGTCATTGGAAAGTTTTTGTGAGGTGGGTTATGGATACCTTCTCTGGCTTGCTGACTTCATCTTTGCATACAAATTGGATTCTGGAGTCTTGAATTTTTCACTTAGTCAGCCAGCCTGACAGATGTCATTCTGTGCACTTGTTTGAGTTCCATTAGGCTGGTACCTCCTTCTCGTCTCGGCAAGTACTTCTCGGGATGCACTGATTTTTGTGGATGGTAAGGAGTTTCCTTGTTTTGATATCTAGTTGTTGATTTCCGTTCATGGCTAGTTTATTATTCTGCAGCTGTATTTGAATACTGCTATTGCTAGTTGGTTGATGGCTTTGTGAGATATGTTTTCAGGATCAGCCTTGTTCCATGCAAGTATTCTTTGGTAATTGTTTTGTGCATTTGTTGTGACATTTGGTGGCACTCTTCGACTCTGAGGTATTTTTTATGATGCTTCGTTGTCTTGATCCTTAATGTTGTATCTCGGTCCATTTTTATGTTGTCTGTTTTTGTTGATTTACCCTGTACGAATGTGCATTTGGCACACTTATCAAGGCCAAATTCCATTTTGTTGTTGTCAGATACTGTTTCACTAATTTCAGTTGTTCTACCAATTTTTCATCGTTTGGTGCAAAGAGTTTTAGATCATCCATGTACAGTACATATATCACCTTCCCTGTCTCTTTGGAAATTCTCTTGTTTGATCTTAGGGTGTATCCATGTCCTTGCTCATTAATGAGGTTTCTCAGTTTGTTCAGGGCCAGGCAAAACAGGAAGGGCGAAAGACTATCACTCTGGAAGATCCTGCGACGTATCTTCACTCCAGGTATTTTGATCTTCCCTTCTGAGTGTTGCAGTATCATTGTAGTGCTCCATTTCTTTCTCAATCACTTTGATTATTCGGAAGTTGATCTTGTACAATTGCATGCATTATATGATCCATGAATGTGGAGCACTATCAAAAGCTTTTTTCGAGTCTACCCATGCTGTGGACAATTTGGTTCTTCTGGTTTTACAGTTTTCGAGGGTGGTCTTGTTTAGTAGTAGGTAGTCTATTGTTCAGTGGCATCCTCTTTTACATCCCTTCTGTTTGCTTCTGGACCTCCTTCTTGCATTAGGTGGTGGTACATAATGTCTGTAATGATTTCCATCAAAAGTTTGTATGTTGTTGGTCGACAAGTTAATGGTCTATACTTGTGAGGTAGTTGTGTTTCCCCTGATTTTGAGATGAGGAAAGTGTTACCTTCTGTGAGCCACTCATCCATTACATCCTCCCCTTGGATAAGTTCATTGAAGGCTTGAGTGTAGTGATTGTGGAGAGCATCTAGTTGCTTTCACCAGAAATTTGGATCTCCATCCAGGCCAGGACTTTTAAAGCTTGGAATTTTTGCTCGTTTTAAAGAAATTGTCAACTATTGTCACTGGGGGCATTTCCTTTAGGTGTTGCTTTTTCTTTTCCAATGTTTGGATCCAATCAGCTTCCTTATTGTTATTTTGGATATGTGTGCGTGGGGGGGGGGGGGGGGGGGGGGGGAGAAAGGGGTGCGGGTGTGGGAGGGGGGTGAATATTTTTTGTGGAGAGTTTTACTGGAGCTTTGTGATGTGGCGTGTGATGCACCAAAATGATTGTCATGACTTCCTGAGTTGATTGTACTAATTAACTGTAAAGAATATGGAAGATTTTGCATGTTTTAAACACACGTCATGTTAATGTGTATAGAGCAGCCTAATACGTCCTTCCACGGCATTAATTATGTTTACAACATAAATAACAAAAAGAATGATAACATTGTAAAAATGCATATATTAATTAATACTAGTAATATTTGTAAAGTTTTGATGTTTATGGAAGGCAATTTGTTCAAAGAGAACTATCGGGTTGATTGCAATACAAGAATAATCACGCACCAGACAAAGTGAAGCCTCAGAATGCACCACACATGGCACACTCCCCCTTTACCAAACCACATGCTCGCACTTCTGGTCCAATGAACACAAAGTAAAAACAGCAAACTTATGTAATATCATTACAACACTAGATAGCAAACTAAAACCGTTAACCAAAAATGTTGATAGATCGAGACGACATGGCATCTTCACAGCTTGGCCAGACTGTTGTCAGGCTCTACGAAGGAGGAAACAACTGGCAGACTGCTGGGGAGGTTGTCGAACTATATCTGCTCTGGTAGAGTGAGTGACGTCACAGTCATGGTTCACAGGTTAAACACTGAACCCTGCAGATGGTTCACCATTCCTGTTCACGGTGGGGTCAGAATTCTCTTTTTGGCTCATAAGTTGATGGGACACCGCAACACATGCTGAAATCTCCTGAAGGTGAATTCAGTTGCGTCGGAGTGTTTGAACATTTTGTGACAAAAGCAAATATAAGCGTGGCTCTTCACATGTGGAGAGGACCATGGCCGGTTCCCAACAATGGTTGTTGTAGTTCTGAACGCGAACTCGTTGTCCAGGGTAGAGGCATGACATTTCATGTGCTCGAGCATGACTCTCATAGTAGAGTTTTTTGTGAGTGGCGATGCCTCTCCAGTTCCTCATGTACAAGGTTGTCATCATCATGTGTGTGTTGGCGATTTTTGTTGGCAATAGTGATTCCACTTTTCTCCAATATTAGTAGTTGAGCAGGACTCACCAAGTTGGAGCTCACTGATGTGGAACGCCAAGTTAGCCAGTGTGAGACGAAAATCGTTTCCTGCACTTTTTGACTTGCAAAGGATGGATTTCACCATCTCGACCTGATGCTCAATGAATCCATTTGATTTTCGGTATGTTGGGGATAATGTGATGTCAAAATTACATTTCCCAGTGAAATAACGAAATTCCACGTTGGAAAAATGAGGACCGTTATCGCTTATAAACATATCAGGAATTCCGAACTCAGAGAAAATCTGTCGAAGGGTCGCAATAGTCATCTGGTTGGGGGCAGACTCGGACAGTTTGCGAACAATGATAAATTTTGAAAAATAATCTGCGATAAGTCACTGAGCTGCATCAAAATAGAACAGGTCACACCCGACTTTGCTCCATGGTCTAAAGGGAATGTCATGTTGCAGTAGTGGTTCGGGCACCTGAGATTTCCGGTGTCGCTGGCAGGTAGGACAGCAATCCATAAGCTGATCAATGTCCTTGTTAATGTTGTACCAGTATACAGTGTCCTTAGTCAGCAGTTTGGTTTTCTCGTGCCCAAAATGGCTTGAGTGGAGATGCTGCAGAATGTTGTGTCTCATACTCTTAGGTATAAGGACTCTCTCACCTTTAAGAATTACACCAGTTTCAATTGACAACTCATCCTGAAAACTCCAGAATGACCTAAGAGCCTCTGGCCATTCCTTCACTCGATGTGGCCATCCAGTGATGATAGCTGATGATAGATGATAAAACATTTCCTGTTTTAGCTGAGAAAGCTTCTCAGAGGAGAAGCAGACTAAATAAACATGCAAGTCCAAATCAATTGTAGTCTTATTGGGTGGACTAGGAAGGCGGGATAGGCCATCCGCAAGCTCATTCTCTGCCCCAGGGTGGTCTTCTTTTGTAAAGTTTTACAGCTGAAGTCTGACGAGCATTCATTGCAATCTTGGTGGGGCAGTGATCAATGGCTTATCAGTGATCATAAACAATGGTATATGGTCTGTGAGCACAATAAAACTGTGAGCGTACAGGTAGGTAGGGAAACGTTTGATGCCCAACACGATAGCTAATAGCTCACGCTCAATGCAAGTGTAGCATTGTACAGTGTCCGTTCGGGTTTTGCTTGCCTATTCCACCAGCCTTAACTGATTTACATGTACCTGAAGCAATGCTGCCCCGAGGCCCCGAAAACTGGCATCACATTGGAGGTAGACCGGCTCCTCTGGCTGCTAGTCATGAAGAAGAGATGTTTGCGACACTTCCTTCTTCAAATGACCAAATACATGTGATGGTGTGCCTCCCATAGGAATTCAGAATCCTTTTTGAGAAGGTCTCTGAGAATAGCAGATTTCACACTGAAAGTCTTGATGAAGCATGACAAATATGTCATGAAGCTGATGAAATGTTGAAGTTCAGCCTTGTTCTCAGGTTTTGGAATAGCTCTCAGATCTTCAACCTTCTGTGGGGAAGGCCATATTGCTTGTCTGCCTTAAACATTACCGAAAGAGGTGATGTTAGTCTTCTTGATGTCCTATTTGTTTGAATTTAAAACCAGGTCCCTGCGCCATGGTGTATTCATTAACCCATCGACGTTCCGATCATGATCCTTCGCGGTGGTGCCGTAGACGGTGATGTCATCTGCTATGCCAACTGCACCACTGCAATTCTGGGGAATATGGTCCATTTCCATCTAGAAAATGTCCTGGCTTACACAAAGTCCAAACGGCAATCGTTCTAAGCAATACCAACCCACTGGGGTCTGAAAAGTAAGAAGTTGGTGGCTATCACTATCAAGTCTTGCAGATAAATAACCCGACTTGGCATCAAGTTTCGAGAAGTACTTCACTTCTGCAAATTTGTGATTGTGCTTTTCCGTTTTCGGTATTTTGTGGTACGGACAATTCAGGGCACGATTAAGATGCTTTGGTTTCAAACAAATACGGATATTGCTGTCATTTTTGGTGATGTATGTGAGAGATCTGACCCATTCAGTCGATTCCTGGATATGCTGTATGACTCCATGTCGAACCATGTCGTCAAGTTTTGACTGAATTTTGTCCTTGAGATCAATATGGGTTCTACATGGTGGGTCAAAATGCAGCGAGATGTTCAGGTCCACGACAAGCCCGTGCGTTGTATGAAATTTGCTGATACGATCAAATTGCTGTTGATATGCATCCATGAGGTCATTTATGTTGTTGTAAACTGGTGGTTGGTTACTGCTCACTGAACAATGGAGCATAACAGTGTGTAGTTTCTCGCATTATGAAGGTCAATTAACACATAATAAAAACAGCAAACTAATGCAATGCCATTACAATATGAACAACAATAATATAGTAGTATCATATGGCAATCATAATGACGAACGTATAATCCCTGCCCTGACCCAATCACATCTGGGCTTGATTGGAGGTAAGCTAATGCTGAAGCAGTACAGCAGGCGGGAATGCAACAAGGCTGTGAAGACCAATAAAAATTTGTTCCAATGGGCTAACTAGTAAGAATAAATAAAAAAAAAACAATGAATACAGTATATGGGTGTAGATTTTCACTCAGATTAGTCAATAAAGGTCAAGGTCTCCTGGAGAGATAGGAGCAGCAGAACAGATTAGGGAGGTTTACATCGGAATTAGATCGGTGTCTCGAAGCATTGCGTATCAAGGGGTATTGGCAGGACGAGTAAGTAGCTTAGGTATGTATCAGTGATTGGATACCTGTGTAGTGATTGCTATGTCTGTGAGATGGTCTCATCAACCTCCCCCTTGCCCATGTGGTGTTGATATAACGTAGACATGATTGGCCAAATGGCCTCCTCCTTTGTAGTCCCATGTATGAGGTAGATAATCAAATCTAAATTATCTTTAGTGTCAATAACCCATCCCCATAATCACGTTTCCCACTTCAATTCTGTGTGTTGAAAATCATGCAAGATGGTGGGCAGTGAGACGAAACAGGTGGGACTGCAAATAGTTATATAATACAATTTCTGGAAAGTGGACAGAATAGACCACATGCTGCAAAAGATTGATTGGGATGAAGTTGCTTGGATCAGATGTGCCCTTTATCACATGTATGGAATGTAACTGGAAAATTTGGCAACTTATTTATTTGATGCCATTACTGGAACATTTTTGCGATAGGAGCAGCCCGTTCTGGTACGTAGGTTTCCAGCACCATTGTCCGCTCAGTATTGAAATATGTGACATTTACTTTGATGCCTCGTGGAGTGAAATATATTGGATAAGAAGGTGGGCATTGCATGGCGAGGCTTAGTCAAGGGTTCACTTTTAAACATTGCTGCAAATGCCTGAGAAAACGTGCAATATATTTCTCTGCATTGTGCAATTGTTTAACTGTGTGATACCATATTAGGTGAATGTTTGGTGATTTCTCACAAGCCGTTTCACTTGTTTTCACAATTATCAAATAGATGTGCTTGCTAACTCTTAAAAATATACATTACAAAGAAAACCTTCACTGATGCATGAGTACTTTGTTGGTCTTTCTTCGTTGATGGCATCATGCCTTCGATGTTTGTGCACCGTGATTTAGAGAGTTTAGTGAGCTTCAAGGTGAAATGCATTTCCATTTTTTGCTATAAATGGACTACTCGAGGCACCTGTGATGCTTGTTGAGGGAGGAAGATTTACTGTTGATACAGAAAACACACGATGGATGGGCAGGGTTGCCTATTGTTACATACAACACAAGGTGGATGGACTGGATTGTCTTTTGTTATACCCAACACATGCCGGATGGACGAGATTGACAATTGTAATGTATAACACATGCCGGATGGACTCGATTGCCTATTCTTATATACAACAGAAGCCAGATGGACTGAATTGCCTGTTATTAAATACAACACAAGGTGGATGGACTAGATTGCCTATTGTTATGTGAAACACAAGCCAGATGGATTGGATTGCCTATTGTTATAAACAACATAAGCCGGATGGACAAGATTGCCGATTGTTAAATACAACACAAACCGGATGGACTGGATTGCCTATTCTTATATACAACACAAACCGGATGGACTGGATTGCCTGTTGTTATAAACAACACAAGCCGGATGGACGAGATTGCCTGTTCTTATATACACCAGAAGCCAGATGGACTGAATTGCCTGTTGTTATAAACAACACAAGCCGGATGGACTAGATTGCCTATTCTTATATACAACACAAGCCGGACAGACTGGATTGCCTATTGTTACATACAACACAAGACGGACGGACTGAATTGCCTATTGTTACATACAACACAAGCCGGACGGACTGGAATGCTTATTGTTACATACAACACAAGCCGGACGGACTGGATTGCTTATTGTTACATACAACACAAGCCGGACGGACTGGATTGCCTATTGCTACATACAACACAAGCCGGACGGACTGGAATTGCCTATTGTTACATACAACACAAGCCGGATGGACTGTATTGTCTATTGTTATACATATGCATGAGTGAAAATTGGGTGTTTGGGTTAATTAAAACACCCTTTTAAAGATAATTAATGGCCTCATTTATCAAGGCTCATACTTGGTCACCTCGCTAGAGTCTTAATTCGCCATTTTTTGGCCTGCTCAACAGTGCCTTGAATTGGAAAAGGCCACAATGATTTCTTAATGATAAAGTTTTTGTTTTTTTTCACTTTCCTCACTCATAACATCCAATGCCTGATTATGATCCCTATACTACAAATCAATGGATATATTGCAATGCATATAAATGCCTGGAGATTCCAACATTTGTAGTTTTATTTCATTTCCACACATGCCATAACTTCAAGAATCTCTTGATCTGAGCCAAATTTCAAAATTAAACTTCTTATTTGACCTAAGCAGCAATTCTACTGCCAAAAAAAGTGTTCATGTGTCAAATTCGGACATTACTTGACATTCCTGGTGTCTTTGGGTGGATGGAGTTTTTGACCGATTGGCAAATCACTTGCCAAGCCAGCAGTTTCTTATGAACTGTTTTGTTGGAGTGCTTGCTTGAGTGCTTAACCCAATTGGCAAGCACTAAAAAAGCTGCTTGGTTGTTCATTTCCAAGCTGTTCATGGCCTTACATGGCAAAAGTATTTTCTGTCTTCGCTATCACTGATGATTCGCCAATAAGTGAGCAAACCGGTCTGGTACCGAAGGGGGTGTAAAGTAATTGGTATTCTCATGTGTGTACTCTGTGTGAACGTCTTTATGGTTGTTGAGGAACTCTGGGAAGGGTTTGAAACAGTGCAGCGCTTACCCTGTGTAGGTCTTCTTGGGTTGCTTTATGCAGCTTCTTTGGCAAGAGGAGTGTGGGAGTGGTCAATTGTGAATATGTGTGTATATATATATTGTTACGGCTGTGGAAATTCGCAAACACCATTCAGGTCCCGTAGGTGAGGTAT
>CM068968.1:26382984-26402621 GCA_035128595.1 Eptatretus atami
GGGAATTCCATGACCGCTATTATTTACCACAGGGGGTGTAGTAACACAATTATAAATGAACAAGAAACAAAGATTATATCTATTTGTGGGAAAATTTCATGCACAGAGCAGGAATTGCTGGGGACATCCCACTCTATATATGAATAAAAACAATCCGAATCGAATCCTACCATTAATAATACTCCAAACTACTGATAAATATCACAGTAAAAAGTCGATGAGCCAATTGGAAAACAAATAGGCCGACCGATTGATTTGAGGTGACGACAAATGGTTGCAGAGAGGAAGTGACGATGCATACTCACGAGGATTAAAGGAAGTCGTCGGTTGGGTGATGCTCATGACATCACCCAGCCAATCGAGTCAGACAACAGCGGTACCTTGCGTACCAGATGGAGATCGCAGAGAGATCTCTCACTCTGTGTGTGAATACATGCGAGTGGAGCGGAAGTGAAACATTACGTGTCTAAAATTGTTCGTACCTTCCATCCAATACGGGTTTTAACAATATGAAAAAGGCTCCACGGGTTTAAAGAAAGAAAGCGGATCAAACCCGCAAAATACGGGACACTCACCGTGTAAGAGACAAGAAGAAGTTGAAAAGAAAAGGAAAGTCGGGCGGTATATTTTCTCCGTCACCTCACACAGCCTGACGTGGCTGTGCCAGCTCAAATGTACTACAGGATAGAGAAGATTGATGGGGAAGATGTGGTGCGATGGGACACGCAGCCGCATCCCTGAGGTGCCCAGAAGCCAGACCCAGTGCCCTCCTCCGCACTATGGGCTTTCTGCTCCTCACAGGACATTTTTTGAGGACAAGGACAAGCTCTTTGGCGATTCTGTCCCCTTCCTCTTCATATTGCTTTTCCCCTGCTGGACATTGCTTTTCTCTCCTCAAGTCTCTTGCCCTCCTGCCTTCTTTGTCCTCCCAATATCTCGCTTTCTTTCCCTCTCTCGATCTGTCTTCATCTCCCAAGAAGAAGGACCAACTCCGAGCTCCTACGAGCTCCTCCGAGACCAACTACGAGCAAGGGTGTGGGGGGTAATGGCCCGATAGGGGAAAGGAGGAATTGTTGAAATGATGTTTGTTGAAGGGGTGGTTATTAGTGGATTGAGAAAGGCAGAGGGGGGAACGGACCGATAGTGTGAAGGAGGAATGATTGAAAGGAGCAGAAGGGGACTGAATGGACCGATGGGGGTGAAGGAAGAAAGAATGAAAGTAGCAGAGGGGTCGGGGGGGGTGTTGGGGGAGGAAGACATCACACTGGGGAAATTCAAACTAACCAACACATGCCTCCCCACATCTCCCCCCTCTCTCCCGAAAAAGGGACCAAGGACTATTAAGGAATATCTACACATAGATTAATGAAATAACTAATCCTCGAGACTCCCACGTGTCCATGTATGCTTTCCCCCGGAGGTAAGTTTCCAAAAATCGTAACAATATATTGTGTTGCTCATGTTAAACATTTCTTACTGAGTGTCTGAGTGCAGCGCGTATCTGTCCACCTGATAAATGACGACGGTTTGTACAAACCCTTTTGGTGTACAGTATTTGAAGAATTCTCGCAAGCAAGTTATCACTTTTACTGCTCCGGACGGCATTTCTGCAGAAAATTTCAGTTACTCTGACAGGTGTCGGATACACTGTACGTACTGAGTCGGGACAGGACGCCCTACAGGCAATGCACTTCAACTCAGCTACCAATTATTGTGCTCAGACTATGGTTTCGTTCAATTAAAACTGACAACACGACTTATTTGTTTGTGTTTTGATTGCCCTTTGTAGTCGAAGTCCATTCACATGAAACATGTCATGTAAACTATCTGGCTAAATTTTATAGCACAGAACCTGCTGCCCATACAGCAACCATAATCAGTGTCACCTGGTTACCAGCAATCCAGGGAAGAATTTGAAATTCATCAGGGTGCTGGAGATAACTCATTACTCTTTGTGAAAGATACTGTGGGAATTGTACCATCCTACAACTGTTGCGAGCAGAAGAGACACCCAGCTCAATGTCCATTTGAGAGATGGTACACGTTGATGCCTCGTTATACCAGGGTGACAGTTTATAGTTGGGTCGACATTCAAACCCAGGTTAGACAGCTGAAACGTGAGCATGCACACCTCCAGGCTATTCTGCCAGTCCACGTAATTGTGTACATCACTCAACTCTACCTGTAGCACGTTGGGTAGAAGGTTACAACTGTTCGTTTGAAATGTCGTTGGTCCTCACTTGATGGGCACGATTGCCTGTTGATATGGAAAACACAAGCTGGATGGAGAGGGTTGCCTTTTTCGAGGTTTGCTTTTGTGTTTGTAGTCTTCAATTTATTTTGTTGGCAATGCATAAGTATTTTGAGAAACGAAGTCAAAGATTTATGCACACCTGGGCATTACAAACTCATCAAAAAATCCGAGATTGGAGAAAAATGAATACATACATACACACACATATATATACATACATACACATATATAGATACATACACATATATACATACATACATATACGTATATATATATATACATACATACACACAGATACATACATACACACATACCTACATACATACATACACACACATATGTACATACATACATACATACATTCACCCATATATACATACATACATACATATATACATACACACGGATACGTACACACATATATACAAATATACAAACACACGTATATACATACACACATATATATATATATATATATATATATATATATATATATATATATATACATATATCCCTCCATCAATTGGGACCATACTCTGTGCAGAGCGTTGGTGCTGCATTAGCAGTCTCCTTAGCTATTGAGTACAATTCTTGACGGGTCGCCACTTCGACACAGGATACCAGCAAGCTGGCACTCATTTTATCGACTTTGGAAGGATGACAGGCAGTCAACCCCACCTGGTATTAATTCAACAGCATAGGGGGATTTTAACTCAGGACCCGAAGATCCCAAGCCCACAACTCTAGCCATTAAGCCAACATCAGCCTGGTGTTGGCTTAGTGGTTAGGGTGGTGGCTTGGGATCCTCGGGTCCTGAGTTCAATCCCAGTTGGCCGCTGAATTAAAATACACCAGGAGGTTGACTCAGCCTGTCATCCTTCCGAGGTTGGCAACTGAGCACCAGTGTACTGGTAGGGGGACACTGCATCAGCGCATAGCCACGTCCAACCAATGATGCAACCAGCAGCCACAGGCTGCACTCGATATAGAGAGAGAGAAGCCAAATCAGACATACAAATATGCATATATACATACATACATGCATATACATATGTGTACATATATACTGTATGTATGTTTGTATATATATATATATATATATAACACACATATATGCATACACATACACATACGTACATATACATACACCCATACATACCCACATACATATACACCTATATATATGTTGTTGTTGTCTTTCGGCTGCTCCCGTTTAGGGGTCGCCACAGCGGATCATCCGTTATGATCCGCATACTGATTTGGCATAGGTTTTACGCCGATGCCCTTCCTGACGCAACCCTGGTCGCCTCTTACGACACAGGATAGGATTGGGTTCGCCATGATTCCGGGCTGCCCTACACCTTCTCATAGCACGGCCCAGTGCAGAGCGCCCGTCCTCAAGCAATCCTCCAACCCAAGCCTCCGAGTAGCCGGATTACAGGTCGCACGCCACTATGCCCGGTATATGTATATATAATATATATATATATATATATATGCGGCTCTCGGAACTGCATGCATCCAACAGATAATGGTCCCAAGACAGTTATTCAATAATATACGTGTAGATAGTCCCTTCCCTTTTGTCTAGCGGACAACAGGGGCTGCATTGCGAGGATTCATTGCTCGGTTTGCTTACATCATTCCTTCTTCATTTCATTTCTAACTTCATCCTACTCTTCTTTTCTGATTTTCCTGAGGTAAATCTGAGCCACGTGCACCCTTCGCTGTGAGATGGGTCTTCAGCGAAGGCCAAGAAGGCATTACACTGGACACTCCTCCGTAGAAAGTACACTCAACACGACGCCCACGCTGCACGAAACACGGACCGAGGAGACAGAAGAAACAGCACCTTAGGAAGGGGCACTTGAATACCACATGAGCATCGACAGCACAGAGCCCTCATTCTCAAGTGATCCCTCAACCCAACGTTTGCGGCGAGTTATACAGTATGCTCGGCAGCTTGAGATTGTCCACTCCAGCTTCCGATGATCTGGGGAAGATGGCCGGTTACATTGAAAAGGCATACGAATTAATATCTCTTAAAAAGGCTGCACGAATGGTGTTTTTCACAACACAGGAAACACACCCAGCACGACGGGAGAGAACCAAGAGCAAGGACTCTCCCACCCGTTGACACCGCCAAGCCACAAGAGCATAGGGAACAACCACACACGACCTTCACGCCCAACCTTTTGTAGGTGGGCTCCGGCCTTCGCTCCCGTTTCTGGCCTCCACCTCCCTCCTGGAAGCTTCCAAAAAGGGGCGTGCCCTCTCGTTCCTCTCCCGCCGTGCGGGGGACGAGGAAAGTCAGTTTTGGGCTCGGCGGCCAGGGAATCTATTCCCCAAAATCAGCCCCCACCTTTTTTTACGCTTTGACTCTGCTCAATCGTACCCTCCCATGCAAGCGTGGGAAAAGCGAAAGGAAAATCCGGCGGGAGTTTTTGGGTGGGAGATGCCCCTTCGCACCCTGGTTGCTGCTGCCACTTCCGCTTCCTTTAATTCGTCCGCGGGGATGCGTGACCGCACGGTGCCGTTGAATGGCGAGTGGGAAAGATGTGGTAGCGTAGTTGTGGAAGGTGGCGTCGTGTGTGAATGGCGTGATTGTTGGCGTCGTGTAGTGTAATGGCGTGATCATTGAGATGTTTGGTTGTGGTTGATGTTCGTTGTTGTTCTTTGCAACCAAATTAACGACAGCAAAAGAAAAACGACTAATTGAATAGAATCGCAAGCCCGAATGGATTCACATATATTCCTCTAACAACGGGTTTGGGCTAACTACCACTTTACTTACCGATTATTCTACTGAGGACCTTTATGGTGTTATTGCGAATTTTTCACAAGCCGTACACTACCCCCCTCCCTTTTTACAGACTCGTCCCGAGTCGTCAAATTCTCGTGTACCATCATGTGTAGTTCTCCCCTAATACGTTTTACCTTCGATCCTGAAGTGCGACATTCAGTGTATTCGTCCCCAAATAAATAACCTGAGGGCTGAGTAACTAATAACGACAAAACACTCACACGGACGACTTAAATAAAATGCCCGGCGCTATGACATACATCCGGGGCGCACTCAATTTACAGTACATGTTAACAACTTACAAAATCTTACACTAAACATGCCCAGGATCTATGGACTCTGCAGGAAAAGGTAAAAGTCAACCGGCGCACGGGCCGCACTGCAGGCACGTTTGTAGCTTGCCAAGCAGGACTAGTCCTTGCAAACTTGAACGTCCGGCGCGGCATGGAAATGAACGGGGGGGGGGGGGGGCAAATCAAAACAGAACGGGGGCTGGTAAACGTGGGGCAGTGGGCATGGCTGGCAAAGGTGACAGACAAACACAGCCTGCAGAACAAGGCCGTTGCAGGCAAACAAGCCGGCGGACGATCCGCCGCCAACAGGCCTTGGAAGCAACAGCCGCAGATGATCCGGCCGGTACAGGCTCGCAGCAACACAACAGCAGCAGATGAAGTTGGCGGCCTCTGCCTTTCAGTGGAGGTTGATGGAGGGGAGTGGCGGTGGTGCTGGCCACTCGGAGCCGGGCTCCGGACCTACCTATCGGTCTCCCTCCCACCTATGCGCCTTTGCCTGTCTCTGTCCATACCGCACCCCTAATATGTAAACCCAATTTAGGCCCAACTTATTTTTTTGTTTATTTTTATTTTTCACTTCCATTTTCTAGAAATCGTCCCCTAACCCCTTTATGTCTCTGTTCAGCTAACGCTAGTCCTGTCCTAGCCTACTCCCAACCCTACGTTCCTTGCCCAGAGGGGAATAAGGGAAAGAGCTCGCGTCCTGTGTCGAGGCGGCAATCAAGCCTCGGATGGCCCTCCTCGGAGTTCAGCGATCTTTACCAAAGTTGGTCCACGCCACAAGAGAGCGAAGGGATGGAATGGTGTGGCGGAGGGGTACAGCTTTCCTATCTACCCTAACCATTTAACTTTTGAACTACCCCGGGCTTTCAAGCGCGATCTTCGCTTAATACTACTGGTTCTATCAACCCAGATTTCCGTCGCCTGTGTTGGTGTCCTCACAATTCTGGGCTTACCCCCACAATTTTCCTGCCCGTGCCGCTCACACGTTTCGTGGCTGGGACGCGTGGCTCCCTTGGCAGGAATTACCTCTCTGCCGATTCTCCAGCTATGGCAGCCCCGGGCAACTACACGCCTCCGAGCCTAACCACTCCCTAAACACGGGGAGTGCCCTCTCCTGGCGACTCCTCTGAAACACTCCACGTGGCAGGCTGGCGGCCTCCGTGCCGCCTTCCTGGGTGGGCCGGTGCCAATGCACTGCCCACGCGGCTAATGGCGCCCCGGGCCGCCGATCATGCGGGCCACCACCCGTGCCACTAACTATCCTGGCCCATGGGCCTTGCCTACCCGCGGCTGACTAGCCGGTGCGGGTACCTTCTCAGCGATACTCACCTTTCGCAGGCCCACGCTCCAGCCTGTAACAAGGGCTCCTAGCAACCCCTCCAAATGGGGTATCGAGCCTACTCCCAACCAACAGCAAAACGACCCTCCAATTTTTGTCAATTTTACTAACCCAGCTAACTACATTAACTGACCCCGGGTCCCCTGGGCGGAGTCACTCCTCCCCGCAATCACTCATCGCACCATGCATTCACATTCGCTCATTCATACAGACCCCGCTGGGCCTCACGTCACTCACCAAAGTAACATTTTCCACTTTCTTCAATCTCACACATCGCCGAACTCTGCCATCCTGCTGACTACTTTCCCCTAACTACCTCGTGCTGCCCACGTCCATCCCTTAAAATACGCACGTTCCATTTACACTACGTAGCTAAGCTTACGTCCCCTCTACACATCACAGTCTGTCTTGTCCTCCAAAATGTCCCATTTTTCAACTAAATCTCATCTAAATCCCTCTTACTAATCCATTCCACGGACTCCATGAAGGACTTACCCTGCCCTATGAAGTCGGTCTAACTATCACTAACCCTCCCCCCTAAACTAGTGCCAATCCTTGTGCCTGGGCAGGGGGGTTCCACCCCTTGCCCGGAATCCTGTTCACCCGAAGCGAGGCTTGCTTTTTCCTTTTTTAAATTGCGCAGCACCAGCGCGCAACTCGCAACCTGCGCACCAGCGCGGCAATTCACAGCGCGCACCTTTGGCGTGAACGTCATGGCAGCTGTTCGTGTCCCTCGTCCTCTTGGACGGTTACATCCGGCTAGGGCACCCTCCTGCGTTCCACCATACACGCGCCATGACGTCACCCGGCGTTAATCACAGAAAACAACAAGCCTCGCAATTTCGAGGGGTTCCCCAGCGAACACCGTGCTCTGCACCCGTCCGTAACCTGCGCAGTGCGCTCTGCGAACAGAACACCCTGCCAGGCCACGTAGAGTTTCACACACGTGCCCGCCTGGAGAACCTCATCCGGTCTCAAATGCGTCATCCTGCCTAACTTTGTCCGTCCGCGGGATCGGCAACATCCACCGCTGGCGTTTCGGACCGGGTTTCACTCCCGAAGCGCGCACGGTGGCGGCCTCGTGCGTACCACACACGGACCTCGCGCTCGCTGCCGTGTAAACCCGGGCGCGGTCCCAAAAACAGCTACGGGCCACTACCCGGCTTTGGTCCCTCTGTCGCCGTCGTCGCCTCATTCCATGCGCACGCACACCTGCGTGTTACGACGCTCACCCACGACTTCATTAACACTCACTCGCGGGGAACGGCGGCTGCATGTTCACTCATGCCACCGTCATCTCCCTTACATACCGCTCTCTCACACACACGGTCGCTCCCCCTCACACAGACCCTTTCACTCAACACGCGGTGACACCCACACGCGGGTGCCTCATCCACACCGGCGTGCTGGGGAAAGCCGCACCTCGGCTCCACACAACACCGGCGACAATTGCACTGGGGATTCGTGTCCCACAAGGGTTTCCGGGCCTCTATACCCCCAAGCTGCACTGCACCTGTCCACAGCACTGCGTTCCCTCGAACTCTGCTCGACATGCGCCTCGAACTCACCTGGTCCGTGACCCAGCTTCAGGGAGATAGCGTCTCCCTCCGTTCCCAGAAGGGAGGCCTATCCAGTTGCTCGCAACCGGGTCCCTAAACAGTCGCCAGCTCCCATCCCCCCCATGGTCTCCATTACCTCATGTGTGTGTGCTCGTCCCCGAACCCCGTCCTTATCATGCAGTCTCTTCTCTATTTTTTCTGTTTCTTTCTGGCTCCTTTTCCTTCCGTCTGAGTCGGTTCTTCTCTCTGACCCCATTAGCTTGTTCGTTTCTCCCTCCGGAGCTTCCTCAAATCCTCGCATTGACTCCAATCTTGCTCTCTCACGTTTTAGTTGGTTCAATTTCAAACCTCACATTGTTCTTGTTTTCTACCCACAGTTTTCTCCTGCTCTTCATTTTCCAATCAATCGTTTCTTTCAATTGGCTCATTTCCTTCCTGTGTTTCATTCGCTGTTCTCCTCACTACTCTTCTGGTTTCCTCTCCTGTCCTTCCTTCTCCAGCTTCATGGTTTTGCTTCATTTGGTTAATGTCATTTTTGTGTTTCGGTTCGCTGTTCTTTTGTCTTATCTCCTCGCACTCAGCCTCGCCTTTTCTTCCCAATTGTCAATCCTACGGCTTCATGTTCCTTTTTGTTTTCTATCGCCATTGTTCTCTCGTTCTTCCCTCTCCAATCTCGTTGTGTCCTTCAATCTCACTGATTTCTCCTTCTGCTTAATTTGTTCTTGCCTTCATTACTCTTTTCTCCTTTCAATCTCATTCTTGCAATCTCATATTTCTTTCACTGACTGATTTCTTCTCCTGTCTCATTCCTGTTCTTTGTATTTCCTATTCCATGTCTTCTTGTTCCTCATTCTGCAATCTCGTTAATTTCTTCAGTTGCTGACTTCCTTCTCCTGTCTCATTCGTTCTCCATCATTAACTTTTCTTGCATCTCATTCTTTAATCTGGCCTTCGCTTCCAGCTGTTCGATCTGTACAGTGTGGTTCCTTAACCGTTTCACATTTCTCCGTTCCTTGTTCTTTTCTTCTCTCACCATCCTCAACGCTCGTTTTGTAATTCCGTCCTCTTTGTTTCGGTGTTTCTGTAACTCAGAAGCTTTTTCCCATTAATTCCTTCCCTCAACGTCCCCAGCTCATCTTGTAATTCCGTCCTCTTTGTCTCAAGTTCCTGGTAATTCCCAAAACTTTTTTCTCCGTCTTTCCTTCTGTGCCTCATCACCAATTTTGCATGTTCCTTCAATAATTCGGTCATTTCCTATTGAATTCTTTTAGTTCTTCCTGCCGTTCCTTTCCTCTTTCTATCTTCTGTTCCAGGCTTTCCTCTTTTCCGATTGCCTTTTTCTACTCTCCTCTAGTTCGCATCCTTTCTCGTTTTAACTCATAGGTATCCGCTCGAATTTTCCTCCTTTCTCCCTGTAGGTTCTTCGAACTGTCTTGGACTTTTTCCAATATTTTTTTCCTTTAGTTTTTATTCCAAATCGTGCTCCTTTGTTTCTTTTCGACTCGTTTTCCATCCTTCCTCCCAGTTGTTTTCCGAAGCCGCCAATGTCCGCCTGCCTCGGCCTGCCATGACACGTGGTTTGACCGCGGTGGCTGAAAACACTCGCCTCAGTGTCGTGCCGTTTTCGCCGCGCCATAAAATAACCGCTCGCTCACAGCCTCGTGCCCGCGCTGAAGTGCGGCCGGCGCCGCCATCTTGTGCTCGTTTGCCGGCAGAAGTTCGTGCTCAGAATAGGGTGAGCTCAGCTCGCACGGGATTCAAGATTACAAGAGGTACCATCCCGGGCCATGGATTTACATTACAAGACCCATATTTATTACCCCCGGCTCCCGCTCGCTTTGAGACGCCATCTTATTTCACGTAAGCGGATTAAATTTTAAATTGCTCGTAATTTGGAGGGAATCGGGGGTCGCTCCACTCACCCCTGAACCGATTCCCGTGAATTAGCTGGAGATGAGAGAGTTTGTATCCCGCTGCTGACACCACTGTTACGGAGGAGGGGGTGAGTTCGTATCCCACGCCTGACGCCAATGTTTGGAATTCTGCCGTCCGGCGTGGCGATCGGCCGATTGACTCGAATGGCGACCGGTCGCCCACCGGAACGGACAATTCAGTCGTGACCCTCCGGGAACTATACCGCCAGGAGCCAGTCACGGGTGGTGGGTTTTAACCTCACCACAACTCAGATCCGCAATTCTACCTGCGCGAAATAGGGTCCGATCGAACGAATGTCGATTTACCTAGTCCCGCGCGGATACCGGATAGCGTACCGAGGAGTTGTACCACGCCAAGGTTGACTCGGACACGAATCGCTTAAGCGGGCTCGTTCCCGTACTACAGGGATAACAAGCGGAAGTTATGCGTCGACCTTGACGGTTCAGATTAGTTACCGGGTGTTTTTAAACCATCTATTAAACCTTACGTGATGCAAGATGGAGATTCAAACAAAGGAAAGGACGCAGCGAAACGGGCGAACAATTGGACCCAGCACATTTATTACGGAAGCACGGAAGGCACGTATATTACAGTCCAAGCAAGAAAAACACAATAAAGCAAGCAGTCTACAACGCGAAATTATGATTTACAACGACAACAACTTATACAGTTTTCTACTTTTCAAAACTGGCGCCAACCCACAGACATTTTACACAAAACCCAAAAGAAAAGAAGTCGTGACTTCCCTTAGCGCGTCGAGTCCTTGGCGACCTTAACTCCGAGTCCCTCCGGCCTGGTCACTGTGCTCGTGCCTCGCGCCTGCCCATGTCGTCCGCCAACAGGGACGAACGAACAGAACCCTCCGACCGGAGCAATCACACAACTCGTCCAGCAATTCTGCCTCAGGGACAACCGACCGGACCAAGAGCAAGGACTCTCCACCCCTCGACAACCGACCCAACCTACCAAGAGCAAGGGAACAACCCACAACACGACTCTTCACGCGCCCCCCTTTTGTAGGGTGGGGCACCGCCCTTCGCTCCGCCCGTTTCTGGCTCATCACCTCCCTTGCTGGAAGCTTCCCAAAAGGGGCGTGCCCTCTTCGTTCCCCCTCCCCGCGCCGTGGCGGAGGACGAGGAAAGTCGTTTGGCTCGGGGCCGAGGGAATTATTCCCCCAACATCAGGCCCCAACCTTTTTTTCACCTTGACTCTGGCTCACAATCGCAAACCTCCCCATGACAAAGCGCGGGAAAAGCAGAAGGGAAAATCTGGTGGAGATATTTCAGCGGGAGTTTTGGCCGGGAGATGCCCTTCGCGCCCTGGTTGCTGCTGCCACTCTCCCTCCTTTCATCCGTCCCGCGGGGATCGTGACGCATGGTGCCCGTTTGAAATGGCGATTGGCGAAGATGTGGTAGAGTAGTTGTGGAAGGTGCGTCGTGGTGTGAATGGCGTGATTGTTGGCGTCGTGTAGTGAATGGCCGTGATCGTTGAGATGTTTGTTTGTGGCGATGTCGGTTGTTGTTCTTGCACAAATTTAACGCACAGCAAAAGAAAAACGACTAACTGAAGAATCGCAAGCCGCGAATGGATCACATATATTGCCTCTAAACAACGGATTTGGGCTAACTACACATGACTTACCGATATATCTCACCTGAGGACCTTTATGGTGTATTGCGAATTTCCAACAGCCATAACAATAAATATATATATATATATATATATATATATATATATATATATTATATACTAGGTGAAGCGTCACTGGCACATATGGTAAAAAGACAGGATTTAGCATGAATGTATTTTAAACAATATATTATATCATTTTTATCATTGATTATCATTCAGGTTTTCCCTTCGACTGTCCCACAGTAGCTCACTTCGAATGAACATTACCAGTAGTTTAGTGGACTACACAAGTGTACCATTCGTGAGTTTCCGGGGGATCCATAAGACGCATTAAAATACAGTGGCACCCTACTTTAAAGTGATCCAAAGGCCGATCAAGTTTCGTCTACATATTCAATATCTTGTAGATTTTAGCTGATTCTGTTTCAATATCACGTTGATCAAGGCATAGGGCTTGGACTTGGGGATGCTTGCAACAGAATTTATCAGAGGAGTGACTTGAGGAAGTCTTCATATTCTGTTATTATTGGCATCTGCCATCCGATCGAAACTCTTATTGTGAGATGTGACGAAGTACTTTTAACGGAAGCGGTAAGACTCAAGGCTCACTGAAGCACTGGAAGGCTCGAAGGCTATTTCTGTCGTTCAAATTTCAAGATCAGCGGCCATTGTTGTTCAATTCAAGTTGGGTTCCAGATTTTTTATGTGACGTGCTCAATCCCGCAACCACCGGAAAAGACCCAAGTACACTGTCAGTACTCACCTCCACACTAAAACGATGATTCAATGATTTTGGGTTTGCCGTAACTGACCGGGCGATACCTTTGTTGGCAGTTGGTCCGGCTGGGCAGCGTGGTATGCGGTCGTGAAATTTCAAAACGGCAAACCATGTATAAAAAAAGCAAAGAAATACTTTGTACTTGTCAGAAAGTCATGGTTTTGTGAGAAACTACGGGCACATGGAAAGTGCAATTCGTCAGGTATGAACTCAACTATTTTTCTCCCCAAATGGAGCATGATTTCTATGAGCCGCACTCATTTAGTGGTCCTCTAAAAAATGGAAACATTTTTTATTTCTTTTTTGTGCACTAATTCTCCCATTTTTGCAAATGGAGAACATGAACTCTTTTAACTAAAACATAATCATCAAAACGAATTTTGAGGGGCCTCTTAAGGAAGACCAATAATATCATTAACTATATATGTCAAAAGCTTGTTTCATTTCATGCCAGTAACAAAAATTAATCATCAAAACGAATTTTGAGGGGTCTTAAGAAGACAATAATATCATTCTATATATGTCAAAGCTTTGTTTCATTTCATGCAGTAACAAAAATCTGTGGTGGAACAAAAAAGGGGCGGTGCCGAAATATTAATATAGATATAGATATATATATATTATATATATATATATATATATATTAGTATATATATATATAGGTCAACCCGCCCGCTTCATCGCGGTTCACAGGGCTATCGCGCCCCGTTCATCGCGGGTTTCCCCTTGGAAACGTAAACTAAATTTTTTCTGCGGATTCCCCGGTACATCGCGTATAATATATAAAATATAAATTATTTAAGCAATAAATTATAACGCGGTGGCGCTCGAAAGTATCTTCATAATAAACAAACAAAAAAACATTGGTATTGTTTGTCGACACAACGCATGGACAAAGACAGAGCAGCGCGCTATTCCAATGTTTCTCCTGGCCTGATTGGCTGCTGCCCACGAGCGCACTCTTCGCTGTCTTGAAGTGTTTTCGCTTGTGAACGACACAGATATTTTCTTACGTTTTTTTTCTCCAAGCCTACGATGCCGCCCAAGTAGAAACGTTTGCCGCGGTTGGGCGCCATTACGGTTTGATGAATTGACCATACGCTACATCAAGAAGGACGAAGCCAACATCAGCGCTTTACATTCCGCAATGCCCTGCAGCACCTCGTGGAGCCAATGGATTCCGACGACCAATTTTTCTCTATGAGGGCGTATTGGCGCTGATTTTCACGATAGCATCGTGTCTCCAAATAATTCAGAAGGCTCTACAAGAAATGAAAAAGAACCTAAAACGCCTGTTGGAAAGAAGGCTTGTGGGCCAGAAATGCGTCCAACGAAATACAAGGCCTTTTCCTCCCACGAAATTCACCCATTTCGGCAATCGATAAGGCGGTCAAGGGCTGGCGAAGATCTCTAGGAGGAGGTTCAACGACAGCGCACGACAAAGTGAATGACTCATCGAAACCAACTCTGACCCATTAACGACGAGGATTGGCTGAGCTTAATACGAAAGTCTGGCATGCGAGGAGGAGGAGAGAACAATCTGATCCATCGCAGGAGCACGACGACGAGGCCTATCACTTGAACGCTTAGCAAACAATGGCGAAAACGGCCAAAGAATTGCAGGGGATGGCTGAAGCATGGGATCCCTCTAATGGTTCGGGCGTTGCAATTCAAAAACGCTATTGATGGCGCTCACTGGAACCTATAAAATCTCCTCACTCACCATGATAGAAAAACGCAGCAACTGCCCATCACAATGTTTTTGCAGACGTTCACCTGAGTTAACAGTAAGCATTTTTATGGCTTCAAATGTTTTCTTTATGTGTTTAATTAGATTAAAATGTGTTTAAAAATGTGTTTTGTGAGCGTCATTCATCGCGGATTTCACTTACCGCGGGAGGGTTTGGAACGTACCCCCGCGAGAAACGGGGATTACTGTATATATCACAAATACATATATCCAACTGCACCTGCTGAATTCAACGCAGGTGGGGTTGCGCCTGTTATTCTTCAAAGGTCGGAAAAATGGAGTGCGAGCTTGCTGGTGTCCTGTGTCGTGAGTGGCGACCCTCCAGGATTGTGTCCAATAGCCAAGGAGACTGCTTAGGCAAACACAATGCTCCTGCCCAAAGTATGGTCCAATGGATGGATGGCAGTAACCGATCTTTCAGATCAAATCAGTGGAGAAGAAAGAGCTTTATATATACATCATAATTCATAATAAACAGGAAACAAATTATATTTAATGTGGGACAAATTACATTCCCAAACGCAGGAATCAAACCCAGGCCTGTGGTGAACCATACCAGTGTTCTGTCATCTGAGCTTCTGGGTGGACCCACTGTCTGGACACACAATTCTCCCAACATATTGATGCCACTCTCTTCCCCCCGCTGTTCTGGGGCTTCGCTGCCAACCATAGACGCAGAGGTCGTCCAGGGGAGGGTCTTCTTCTCCCTTGGGGAGGGGGGGGGGGGAGGGGAATTCCATGACCGCTATTAATTTACACAGGGGGGTGTAGTAACCATTATAAAATGAAACAAGAAACAAGATTATATCTATTTTGTGGGAAATTTCATGCACAGAGCACGGAAAATTGCTGGGGACATCCACTCTATATATGAATAAAACAATCGAATCGAATCCCCTAACCATTAATAATACTCCAAACTACTGTTAAATATCACAGTAAAAGTCGATGAGCCAATTGGAAAAACAAATATGGCCGACCGATTGATTTGAAGGTGACGAAATGTTGCAGGAGAGAAGGACGATGCATACTCACGAGATTAAAGGAAGTCGTCGGTTTGGGTGATGCTCATGACATCAGACCAGCCAATCGAGTCAGAACAACAGGCGGTACCTTTGCGTACCAAGATGGAGATCGCAGAAGAGATCTCTCACTCTGTTGTGAATACATGCGAGTGGAGCGGAAGTGAAACATTACGTGTCTAAAAATTGTTCGTACCTTCCATCAATACGGGTTTTAACAATATGAAAAAGGCCTCCACGGGTTTAAAGAGAAAGAAGCGGATCAAACCCGAAAATACGGGACACTCACCGTGTAAGAGACAAGAAGAAGTTGAAAAGAAAAGGAAAGTGGGCGTATATTTTCTCCCGTCCACCTCACACAGCCTTGTACGTGGCTGTGCCAGCTTCAAAGTACTACAGGATAGAGAGATTGATGGGAAAGATGTGGTGCGATGGGGCACGCAGCCGCATCCTGGGGTGCCCAGAAGAGCCAGAACCCAGTGCCCTCCTCCGCACTATGGCCTTTCTGCCTCCTGCACAGGACAATTTTTTGAGGACAAGGACAAGCTCTTTTGGCGATTCTGCCCCTTCCTTCCCTTCAATTGCTTTTCCCCTGCGGACATTGTTTTCTCTCCTCAAGTCTACTTGCCCTCCTGCCTTCTTTGGTCCATCCCAATATCTCGCTTTCTTTCCTCTCTCTGATTCTGTCTTCATCTCCAAGAAGAAGGACACAACTCCGAGCTCCTACAGAGCTCCTCCGACGCCAACTACGAGGAAGGGTGTGGGGGGGTAATGGCCCGATAGGGAAAGGAGGAATTGTTTTGAAATGATGTTTGTTGAAGGGGTGTTATTAGTGGTTGAGAAAGCAGAGGGGGGAAACGGACCGATAGTGTGAAGGAGGAATGATTGAAAGGAGCAGAAGGGGACTGAATTGGCGCGATGGGGGTGAAGGAAGAAAGAATGAAAGTAGCAGAGGGTCGGGGGGGTGTTGGGGAGGAAGACATCACACTGGGAGAATTCCAAACTAACCAACACATGCCCTCCCACATCTCCCCCTCTCCCGAAAAGGGACCCAAGGACTATTAAGGAATATCTACACATAGACTTAAATGAAATAACTATCCTCGAGACCTCCACGTTGTCCATGTAATGCTTTCCCCCGGAGGAAGTTTTTCCAAAAATCGTAAACAATATATTGTGTTGCTCATGTAACATTTCTTACTGAGTGGTCTGAGTGCAGCGCGTAATCTGTCCACGCTGATAAATGACGACGGAGGTTTTTTTGTACAAACCCTTTTGGTGTACAGTATTTTGAAAGATTCTCGCAAGCAAGTTACCCTTTTTACTGCTCCGGACGCATTTTGCAGAAAATTTCAGTTAACTTCTGACAGGTGTGGAATCAGCTGTACGTAACTGAGTCGGACACGGAGCCCTACTGGCAATGCACTTTCAACTCAGCTACCCAATCTAATTGTGCTCAGACTATGGTTTCGTTCAATAAAACTGACAACAGACTTATTTGTTTGTGTTTTGATTGCCTTTGTAGTCGAAGTCCATTCAATTGAAACATGTTCCATGTAACTATCTGGCTAAATTTTTAGCACAGAACCTGCTGCCATACAGCAACCATAATCAGTGTCACCTGGTTACCCAGCAACCAGGGAAGATTGAAATTCATCAGGGTGCTGGAGATAACTCATTACTCCTTTGTGAAAGATTACTGTGGGAATTGTACATCCTACAACTGTTGCGAGCAGAAGAGACACCCAGCTCAATGTCCATTTGAGAGATGGTACACGTTGATGCCTCGTTATACCAGGGTGCCAGTTATAGTTGGGTCGACATTAAGACCCAGGTTAGACAGCTTGAAACGTGAGCATGCCACCTCAGCTATTCTGGCCAGTCCACGTAAATTGTGTACATCACTCTCAATCTACTGTAGCACGTTGGGTAGAAGGTTACAGAACTGTTCGTCTGAAATTCGTTGGTCCTCACTTGATGGGCAGCGAATTGCCTGTGATATGGAAAAACACAGCTGGATGGAGGGGTTGCCTTTTTCGAGGTTTGCTTTTGTGTTTGTATCTTCAATTATTATTTGTTGGCAATGGCATAAGTATTTTGAGAAAGAAGTCAAAGATTTATAGCACACCTGGGCATTAAAACTCCTACAAAAATCCGAGATTGGGAAAATGAAATACATACATACACACACATATATAACATACATACCATATATAGATAATACACATAATACATACAATACATAAACGTATATATATATATACATCATACACGTATAACACACTACCTACATCAACATAAACCATATGACACTACAATACATCATACACTACATATATACATACACACAGATATACGATACACACGATTACTACACACATATACAAAATATATAAACATACACACATATATAATAAAATATCATCATAACAATATATATACATCAATATATATACATACCTATATACATATCTAACGATATACACCTATATACAACTATAATAATTACATATATCCTCCATCAATTGGGACATACTCTGTGCAAGCGTTGGGCTGATTAGGCAGTTCCTTAGCTATTGAGTAAATTACTTGACGGTCGCCACTCGACACAGGATACCACAAGCTGGCACTCATTTTTTATCGACTTTGGAAGGATGACAGGCAGTCAACCCACCTGGTATTAAATTCAACAGCATAGGGGGTTTTTAACTCGGACCTGAGAGATCCCAAGCCCACAACTCTAGCCATAAAGCCAACATCAGCCTGGTGTTTGGCTTAGTGGTTAGGGTGGTGGCTTGGATCCTCGGGTCTGAAGTTCAATCCCAGTTTGGCCCTGAATTAAAATACACCACAGGAGGTGACTCAGCCTGTCATCCTTCCGAGGTTTGGTCAAAATGAGCACCAGTGTACTGGTAAGGGGACACTGCATCAGCGCATAGCCACGTCCCAACCAATGATGGCCACCAGCAGCCCAGGCTGCACTCGATATAGAGAGAGAGAAGCCCAAATCAGACATACAAATATGCATATATAATACATAATGCATATACATATGGTGATACATATATTATAATGTAGATTTTAGTATATATATATATATATATACAAAACACACATATATGCACACACTACACATACGTACACTATACATACACCACCATACATAACCCACATACATATACACCTATATATATATGTTGTTGTTGCTTTCGGCTGCTCCCGTTTAGGGGTCGCCAACAGCGGATCATTCCGTTATGAATCCGCATACTGATTTGGCAATAGGTTTTACGCCAGATGCACCTTCCTGAACGCAACCTGGTCGCTCTTACGACACGGGATAAGGAAATTGGGTTCGCCATGAGTCTCGTGGCTGCCTACACCCTTCATAGCACGGCCCAGTGCAGAGCGCCGTCCTCAAGCAATCCTCCAACCAAGCCTACCGAGTAGCCGATTACAGGCGCACGCCACTTATGCCGGTATATTATGTATATTATATCATATAATTATATATAATATATATTAGAAGCGGCTCTCGGAACTGCATGCATCCAACAGATAATGGTCCCAAGACAGTTATTAGAAATAACGTTGATCCCCCTTCCCTTTTGTTCTAGGGCGACAAAGGGGCGTGCGTTGCGAGGATCTCATTGCTCGGTTTTGCTTACTATCCATTCCTTCTTCATTTCTTTCTAACTTTCATTCCTACTCTTTTTCTGATTATTTCTGAGGTAATCTGAGCACGGTGCACCCTTTCGCTGTGAGAATGGGTCTTCAGCGAAGCCAAGAAGGCATTCACGACACTACATCCTGTAGAAAGTAACTCAAACACGACGCCCACGCTGCACGAAACCGGAACCGTTGAGGAGACAGAAGAAACAGCACCTTAGGAAAGGGGCACTTGATACACATGAAGCATCGACAGCACAGAGCCGACTCATTCTCAAGTGATCCTCCAACCACGTTGCGGCGAGTTATACAGTAAATGCTCGGCAGCTTGAGATTGGGTCCATCCAAGCTTCCGATGATACTGGGAAAGATGGCCGGTTACATTGAAAAGGCATACGAATTAATATCTCTTAAAAGGGGCACGAATGGTGTTTTTCACAAACACAGGAAACACACCCAGCACGACGCCACGCTGCACGGAAATGCGTACCGAGGCCGATAATAGAAGGCAACCCCACACCACGTTGCCGCGGGCATGCGAGTGTGCAAGGCACATGAGCAGCGCGTTCCTCAACACATTTCTGGACTAATTAATCAATTTGG
>CM068968.1:26407325-26426482 GCA_035128595.1 Eptatretus atami
TTGTGTAAGGCTTTTCAGGTCACGGCGCCGGCCAGCAATGGCCGGCAGTGGCATTGTGTAAACCACTTTAAAATTGCTACATGGAAATGTGTTTTGATTGGAAAGTCCTCGCGGGCCGCAGTATAGGGCTCCGGCGGCGCTGCATGGGATGGTTGGGGAAGCATATGTTCTAAAGCAACGCCACATGTATGCAACAAAGTTAATTGTGAGCAGTGGCCCCACGGTCCGGCTCTTCCCGAGGACAAACGGGAATTAAACCCCTCATAATACACACGGTACCCGTGGCCGGTAACAATATATTTATATATATATATATTATATATATATATAATATATATATATATTATATATATATATTTTATAATAATATATGTATACCGGCGGTAGTGGCGTGCGCCTGTAATCCGGCTACTCGGAGGCTTGGGTTGGAGGATCGCTTGAGGACGGGAGCTCTGCATTGGGCCATGCTATGAGAGGTTGTAGGGCAGCCTGGAGTCATGGCGAAACCCAATCCATATCCCTGTGTCGTTAGAGGCGACCAGGGTTGCGTCAGGAAGGGCATCTGGCGTAAAACCTGTGCCAAATCAGTATGCGGATCATAACGGATGATCCACTGTGGCGACCCCTAACGGGAGCAGCCGAAAGACGAACAACAAGTCGACAAATCAATATATACATATATTCACGTACATACATACATATACCTACATATACATGCATATGGTGTTGCAAATGTCTGATTACTATTTCAATGCTTTGTTTTGAAAACGGTAGACTAGATTCACAATTAACAATCACCCATCATAAAGTAGAGACGTGGGAGATTTCGTTTTTGCCACTTTGATTTACGATGATTGAACGGTGGGAAACGGCGTGAATGACGTGTTCAATGTGACCTCCACGGTGTGCCAGGCAAGCGTTCACTCCAATAGTGAAGTTCTGTGTCACCCTCTTGCAGGTGAGAGGTGAGATGGATCTTCCATACTCCTCAATAGCTCTCTTGAGCTGCTCCATGTTACGAGGGGTGTCTTTGTAAACATTGTCTTTCCCATAGCCCCACAGAAAGAAGTCCAATGGGTTGAGGTCTGGGAAATGTGGAGACCAGATGTGCTCTATCTGGAAGGAGATTGCCCTGTCACTGAACTTCTCTGCCTTATCAGTGTCTGTGAGAGTGTTTGATCTGCACTTTGCATGGATAAAGTTTCATGTCCTGCTTCAGTATCTGAAAGACAGTGTGTGTGAAAGACCAAGCTCTTTTTAGCGCCAGCGAGAGTTTCTCGTTGGATGTTGAATGACAGATTGTCTCACCACCTCATTGTCCTCTTCTAAATGCCAAATCTTCTTCCTCACTGATTTCTTGAGATTGTGAACAGTGCCTTCTTTCTGGAACTTCTTAACATTGCGAAGAATACAGTCCCCGGTGGGTGGGTCCCTCATTTTTGAAATGTTTGCGATAAAGCTGCTGAGTATTGATCACAAACTTCATCTCAAGATACCATTCTACCATTTTACTTTGTTGTGCTGTGTATGACATATTGACTCCGGACTAATGAAACTTGGTGGAGACAATTTCCCAACTTCCTTGCATATAACCTGAAAAAGAAATAACTCTAGAGAACATCTTAGCCCATGCAGTTTGAGAAAAATACTTTGGAAGAGTCTTTTACATCTCTTACTTTGCATTTCCGAGCATGATCTATATTTCCTACTTGCCGCAATTTTGTCTGAATCTCGATATTCCCCAACGCTGAGAACGCGAAAAGCAAATTTGATTGGTTGATGTGGCATAAAATGGCATAATATTTTGTCCAAGTACTGCCGAACTGTGGTTTTTTTGGAGGTGCCAGCAAGGCGAATTGTGTTCTACAGTGTTCAAGGATATAATTCAATTGAAACTAGAGCGGAACTTGACTGAGCGCATACCTCCGACAAGCTGAACAGTTTACATTTCGTATTCCACTGGTCTGTATCTGGACCTGAACCAAAATTGAATCGGCTTCTTCTTGTCACTAAACCAACTCATCCATCTAGTTTTCTCATAACTCATCCACAACTTTTTGAGATATCCTGCTCTACTGTGGAACCTCGACATTCGCAGATTCGACATTCACTAACCCCTCATATTTGCGCTTTATAAATTGTGACCTGCTTCTACATTCGCACTTTGCGAGTTCGCTGTTTTTTTTTGTTATATTTTTTTACACGACGAGACTGGTCTCCTATATCTACCGCCACTGATATTAATTCAGCCTGGAAATTCTTCAACAGAAACTTGCTCTCTCTTATGCACAGATTAATTCCACTTCACCTTCAATTATCTTACCCATCCCCCCACTCTTGGTATTCTGAATCCTAATGTGAGACTGTTCCTTTAAAGCAACTTATATTCTTGTCCAGGAAGGCAAATCTGACTGAAGGCAACCTCAGATCATTCCACGAAACCCGCAACATGTGTGTCCATTTTCAGGAGAGCCAGAAAACAACATCTGTCCAATCTCAAGAATGAGCTTTCAAACTTGTCTTCCTCCTCAAAAATCTAGTGGCATCTTGTCAAGTCTGTCTCCAGTGTCTGCTTCCTTTCCATCCCTTCCCTCACTTCAAAAGGCACCACAGCCGACTCTGCTCGTGAGAAGGCCGAATGCCTCAATTCTGTGTTTGCTTCCACATGTTGTGTCCCTAACCCCACTCTCTCTAAACCCATCCTTTTGAGTTGTACCCAACTGCTCTTAAATTCTGTCTGTTGCGCCTGAAAAGGTGGAAAAGTTTCTGGCACCCCTCGATTCTGACTCCGCAACTGGAACTGACAGTATCAACTCACATGTTGTATATTAAAAAAAAAATCTGCTCTGATGCTCTTGCACTTCCTCTCTCTCCCCTTTTCACCCTGTTAATAGCCCTCATTGGAGTTATTCCAAAACGGGGGCTTATGGATTTGGTTTCGATTTTCGTGTCCGTGCGGGCGTCTGAAACCATATCTCACACATGTATGGACCGATTTTATTTGTACTTGGCACAAAGACAATACATGATGCTATACATAGGCACATCATTTTGTTTCACAATGTGATCATAGATGGCCGACTGGTGGCCATTTTAGTTGTAAAAAATTTGATGTTGAACACGACGTTGAGACTAACGTCTCAACCATTTCTCGGACTGCTTTTACTTATGTTGTTCAAACTTGGCAAACAGATAATGAATGATGACCTCCATATGCACATCATTTTGTTTTAGTGATTAGGTTCTCTCCTCCTCTTCTGTCTCTCTGTCTCTCTGTCTCTCTGTCTCTCTGTTCTCTTGTCCCTCTCTGTCTCTCTGTCTCTCTGTCTCTCTGTCTCTCTGTCTCTCTGTGTCTCTGTGTCTCTGTGTCTCTCTCTCTCTCTCTCTCTCTCTCTCTCTCTCTCCTCTCTCTCTCTCTCTCTCTCTCTCTTCTTCTCTCTCTCTCTCTCTCTCTCTCTCTCTCATAAATCCTCGCATCTACTTTCTCACCAACCTTCTCAAAGAGGGTCGGTCACACAAACCCTTGGGTCTCACTCTCAGCCATGATCTCTCTTGGGCAAGTCACATTTCAAAGTTGGCCTCCAAAGTGCCATTTGAAGTGAGGAAAGGAAAGCATACACCAGAGATGGACTTGATAAGGCACCACAAGATTTTAGAGGAGGGAGACAAGTTTAAAAGTTCATTCTTGAGATTGGACAGATGATGTTTTTTGCCTCTCCTGAGAGTAGAGACACTTGTTGTGGGCTTTGTGGAATGATCTGAGGTTGCTTTCAGTTGGATTTGCCTTCCATGAGGAGAATGCAAGTTGTTTTAAAGCAACTGCCTCACGATAGGATTCAGAGTACCAATAGCGGGATGATCGATAAGATAATTGAAGAAGAGGTGGGATGAATCTGTGCATAAGAGAGAGAACGTTTCTGTGGAATAATTCCCAGGCTGAATTAATATCAGTGGCGGTGGTTATCGGAGACCAGTCATGAAGTGTGTAAAAGAAAATACCTATACCCCTTTTTTCCCATTGAAACAATGCCCCGACATTCATGGCATTTTCAGTAACCTATCCCCGGTGAATGGCAGAGCCTTACAGTTTATCGCTTTTGGCCCAACCTCTGAATGGTGAAGAATCACTTAAAAAACAAGTACAAATGTGTCCAGAGCAGCGTCCTAAAGGTTTTTGGTCGGCTTTAAGAAAAAAAAAAAAACTTCCGATATTTCATCACGTGCCTTGATTAAGCCAATAGCGAGACCAGTCATAATGTATTTATGTATTTACGATATATAGTGTATTTACGAAATAAATAATGTATTTACGAAATTACAATACGATAAATGGAATAATCTTAAATAGTAACGTGAACTTTTCGAAATTTTAAAGCAAATGTCCGAATATATTTAAAAGTTCATGATAGACGCTTTCCAAAAGGCCCGTCAATGCGAGGATGTGTACATGTGCTTAGTATTTAAGGAGATCCGGATCTTGTATATACAAGAGCCGAGTCCTGGAGGTTAAGGTTTTGTTCTTCACAAGAAGAAGAACAACAAGAAGAAGAACAAGAACAACAACAATCCCGAGCTCTCTATGAGCAGTGTTCGCTACGCGAGACGCTGCTAAAAAAACTAGTATCCAGATTCAGATCTTCACCATAATCGAAGCCATTAGTTTTTGTCACAAAGCCAAACTCTCCACCAAATTTCGTCAAAATCCATGTTTAACTTTTTGAGATATCTTGCTCTCAAATAGACAAACAAACAAACACACAGAAAGGGGTGAAAACATAACCTCCGTGCGCGTGCGGTGGCACATTTAATAAAATAAAAGGTTCATTGACTGAAGGGAAAAAAAAATTTTGGGGAAGTTTACCGCCGTTGATGCAGTGTCTTTTACACCGTCTTATTTAACACTTTACATTAGTTATTCGTGCCGGTTGTTTGTGTCCTTTATGACGTCTTTATAAACAGTAAGTTTCCTGTTTCAAATGATTTTTAAACTTCTTTGACTGGCAGACAGGCACACAGAGTAAAACATTATCTTACTCCTCTGTGCGCATGTGCGATCGGGTCGAGAATCTGTACATTTTGCCAAATTCAAAGCCAAAGTACAGTGCTGCTACACTGCATGTTCATGTTCAATTCATGTTGCGATTCGTGTTCTGCAGTGTTCAAAATATAACATTCAATTGAAGTCGAGTAGTTTTTCGTTTATCGACTGACGTCTGTAGACCGACAGAGTGAATCTAGCTCTGTGCTTCGTGTGTGGCAGGGTATCGATTACAATTAAAAATGTTCCGTCGAGACCAAGTCCAAATAGTACCAAGACCTTTGAAACACCCTCTACATACTTGGCTTGAATCGAACCTCACAAAGGTTTGAGGTATGCCAAACCTGGGTCGGTACAGGTTTAATGTTGATGCAATTTTTGAGGTTCAAGCGAGCAAAATCTTTGCCATGCTCTGCATTTACATCGTGTCATTGGTAGATGCTGAACAACTGAGCAGGTAGAGGGGTGTGACGGTGTATTATAGAGGCTGAAACAGAGAAGGGCAGCTGCAAACCTGCCATGCACTCATGTAAAGTGTGTTCGATGTGGGTGATACCTGTTAGAAAATGAACATCTCTTGGTATCCTGTCATTGGGCCAAATATACGCTTAAACCTCCCCAATCCCTTCGTCCCAAAAACATAATTTGTTAATAAGTGGATGCATATTGGATGGGAGTCATTTACGAATTGGGCCTGCTCGTGTGCACCAATGTCTGGGGTGGACGGTTTTCCTGCTGATATAAACGTCATTGTACCCTTATGACATGATGGTTGTGGTGATGTTTATTTGTTTGTGTGGGAAAAGGTAATGTCGGGGGAAAAAGGTAATGTCGGGGGAAAACGGGGGGTGTAGGGGTGATTCCACTGAACGTTAATATGAAAAAATATATGTGCGGTGAAGGAGAAACCATTAATTTTGGACACAGCTCTGCATCGTGGGGAGGATAGTATGTGGCAGGGATCACATATGAACCTGTTTTTCCATGTTGTTGTTTTTTTCCTGCAGAAAGTGCCACATTGCTCATTGTCCCAAATGCAGTTATTGATACCGATTGGTCACTGAGCCAATGTTCTGACCAAAGGTCACAATGAAAATTGGGTGGGAAATACTTGGAGTACACAACACAAAATATCCACACTTCCCAGCTGTGGATGATTTTGGTTCCTGACTCTATTGTTTCAACATGCAAAGACACAAGGGATGGTGGAGGGGTCGAGCATAGCTCATGGCTCGACCCCTCCTCCACTAATGTACATGATGGTGAAAACACTTTTGTACTTGCAGCCTCTTCATCTGCTCTCTCAACTCTTCTTTTTCTGCTGATCTTAAGACATTCTTGGAGAGCCGCCTCTCGAGAAAGCAGCATGGAAAGTCGCCATTATTATCCCAATTCGTTAAATTGGTGCCAAAGCTCACCCTTTCAAGATTAGACCAGTCAACCTTCTCTCCATACAAAGTAAAATAATGGAAACGATCATTTCAGCAAACCACAACTCACCTGTTCTTTAACTCCCTTATCTCCATTGATCAGTTTGACTAACTCCAATTCATTCCAGATTGGACAAGCTGCTCCTTTTATGTGAACTATGTCGAGACATCCTCAATCTCAAAGGAGACATGAGGACCATATCATTGGACATCTCCCTTAATTTGATTCTGTCTGGATGGACTAACTCACTCCTCTCCAGAAGGACTAAAGTCCTCCCAACTTATTTCTATGGTTAACATTTGGGAGAAGTTTCAGCTTTGGATCTCCTGATACATTACGTGTCTTTGACAGATCACGTCTTCAAGCTGGCCACTAAAGCTTGCTGTCACCTTAGAATTATCTGCTGGTCCAAGTCCTTTCTCTGCCATCCTCAGCTCTCACAGTGTACAAGGCCTTCATCAAAAAGTGTCATGTGATATGTCTCCCACATGTGGACTGGTGCTGTTTGCATAAACACACACATACACATACACACACACACACACACACACACACACACAACACACATATATATACAGTAAAAGCTCGTTACTATGCCACCTCGCTTCTATGCCACTCTCGCTATTATACCACTTTTGCTCGGTCCCGACAAAATTCAATACAAAATAAATTTACTATGCCACCCCTACTCTCGCTACCATGCCACTACTGTGTGACTGTTAAAAGGCACGAGTCGTGAAAAAGTCTGTATTGCGCAGTGCTCGATTATCACACTCAGCTCCAAAGGCGAAGCGACGAACTACAGTCCAGCTGCGCACAACATAACTCAATACGTACGCGCATAGTCAGACTGTGTCAAAACACGCGATTCTTCTCCCCGATGCCAGCCACAACAAGCCAATCACAACACGCACAACGAGACACAAAAAAGCGCGAGCACACACACAGACACGCAGGCACCGTACAACAGTGACATCATTTTTTTTCAAATTCAGCCCATAATGTCAGCTCAGAAACGCAAGCGAACCGACTTTACGCTGAAGGAGAAGAAGGAGATCATCGATGCCGCGAAAAAGGAGCCGAATCAGTCCAAGTTGGCCAGGGAGATTAGCAAGAAATGGGGCGTCGAAGTTAAAGAACCACGTGAAGGGCATTCTCAGCAAGAAGGATGCAATCGAGGCTGCAATCAAAGCTGGATTTCCATCGAAGCGCATGAAGTTGACGCAGGCTCACGACCCGAAGCTTGATGAGGGAGTGCTCATGTGGCTGAAGCAATCAAGAGGACAGAATGTGCCTGTCAGCGGCGATCTGATCAAGGAGAAGGCGATGAAACTGGCCGAGCTGATGCACATCCCAGACTTCATGGCGAGCGACGGTTGGTTGGGCAATTTCAAGAAGCGCCACGGCATCACGTTCAAGACAGTGCAGGGCGAAGCTGGAGCGGTGGATTCGCAATCCCTTCTTGAGTGGCAACAACAGGTTTCTCCGGCCTTACTCGGGCAGTTCTCCGCAGACGACGTCTTCAACCTGGACGAGACTGGACTCTTCTGGCAGCTGCTTCCGAACAAGACCATGGCTTTCAGGGGAGAGCGGTGTACTGGAGAAAGAAAAGCAAGCAAAGGATCACTCTTCTGGTTGGGGCAAACATGAGCGGCAGCGAGAAGTTCCCTCTTCTGGTGATTGGCAATTCCAAGAAACCCCGTGCCTTCAAGAACAAAGAGATCCCGGTCAAGTACAAGGCGAACTCGAAGGTGTGGATGACGGCGGAGCTTTTCGAGGAGATGTTGCGTGCGTGGGACGGACGACTCAGCCAGCAGGGACGCAGAGTGCTGGTCTATCTCGATAACTTCTCTGGCCACCCTCCGAGCTCGAGCTGAACAACATCCAACTGGTCTTCTTCCCACCCAACACGACAGCCAATTCGCAACCAATGGATCAGGGAATCATAGAGAACCTCAAGCGCCACTACAAGAAGCTCCTGCTATGCGCCGGCTTGAGGCCATAGACGAGGGAAAGGAGTTCAAGTTCACGTTGCTCGACGCTCTACACGTCGCCCGGCGTGCTTGGGAGCAGGTCGGCAAGTCGACGATCAGGAACTGTTCCACGAAGGCCAAGTTCATCGAAGAGGAGATCCAAACTGAGCCACAGGATGCGGAGCTGCCCGACATCTGGGAAGCTCTGCCTGCCGAGGAAAAGATGCACGAGAATGAGGAGATCAAGCTGTCTGACTTTCTCGAAAGCCGACGAGCGCCTCGCGACTAGCGGGTATTTCATGCTGGAGGAGATTGCGGAGGAGATTCTGTGCAGTGAGGAGCCGATGGAAAGCGAAGATGACGAGGTAACTGTCGAGGAGGAAATCGTTCCGTTCGAGGAAGCCCAGCGCGCTTGTAGCACCGTCCGGAAGTTCATGCAGCAGAGAAGCGGAAGCCGGTGTGATGCAAGCGTGCGATCGGCTAGACAACGAGATGCACGAGATCCGCCGAAAGAAGATGCGCCAGCCGACGATTCTTGAGAGCTTTGTGTGTCGTGATTTCTCGCCATGCCATATGTTAGTGTGTGAACTCTGTTAGTGTGTGTATGTTCTCCGTTCGCTTAGCTTATACAACAGTCGTGCCTTTTACTTGCTGGAATAAATTTTGTCTAAAGATTAACTACAGATGGGTAACTTGAGAAAATAAGGCCGTTTTTACAAAATCTCGTTACTATGCCACTCTGCTACTATGCCACTTTTGCTCGGTCCGACGGGTGGCATAGTAACGAGCTTTGACTGTATATGCATATATATATATATATACACATGCACATGCACACATATACACGTACACACATATACACATGCACATACACACACATACACACACACATATACATGCATACACATACACATACATACACACACATATACACATGCACATACACACACATATACACACACACATACACATACATACACATATACACACACACATACACACACATACACATACACATATATACACATACACACATATACACATACACATACACACATACACACACATACATGCACATACACATACACACATACACTTACACACATATACACACACATACACATACACACATACACTTACACACACATACACATATACACTTACATACACATACACTTACACACATATACACATACATACACATACACACATACAGCATACATACACACACATATACAAACACTTCACATACACATACATACACATACATCAACATACACTTACACACATTACCACACAATATGCACAGACACATGCACATACATCCACAACCAATATGCCATCACATACACACATACACATACACACAACGCAACATGACAACATACCAACACATACACTTACACACATATACACATACACAACATATAACACACACATGACACATACACAACACACATACACATACATACAATAACATCACACATAACACATACACATAACACATACATACACACATATACACACACAACATAACACACATACATACAACACATTACAATACACATACACACATACACGACATATACATACAAACACATACACATAACATCAAACATACACATATACACACACATACACACGACATGAACATCATACACACACATAATACAAATCCACACATACATCATACATACACCATATACACATAACACACATACATACACACATACACATACACTTACACACACGTACACATACACACATAGCACAGTACACATATCACACGCATATATCCACAGCATATAAATACACACATATAACACACAAACACACATATACACACACATACACAATACACCATACACAACATACCACGATACACACACACAAATACAGAATACAACACATATATATCATACACACATACCACACATACACGACACAACATACAGCACATACATCACATACACATCATATTACACACACACACATACACATACACACAAACATACACACAAGTACAACACATACAACACACATATCACACATACACACACATACACATGCACACACAACACATACACAATGCACATACAACATTACACAGCATATACACATACACCACACACATAACAACACACATACACATACAATACACACACGTATACATCACAAGTGATACATACACACCACACATACACACATACATACACACATACGTACACACAATATACAACACACTATATACACACACACATACACACACACACATGCACATACACATACACCACATACACATACGCACATACACTTACAACCAACATATACACACACAAACATACATACACACACAGGCCTAACATACATACAAACGTACACACACATATACACAACACCACATACAACATACATTAACACTCCATGATACACCACACATAACATACACACATACATACAAAACACATATATCACATGCACAACACAACATACATCACACACAACCGCACACATACACATACACACGTTACACACATATCACACACCATAACATACATATACACACACACATACACAACACATGACACACACATATTCACATACACAGTATACACACACATACACACACACATACACCACACATCAACATAACACACACATAACACACACATACACATAACACAACATACACATACACATACACACAACACATACTACACATACCATACATGCACATACACAATACACATACACACACAACACAAACGAACATACTCCACATACACATATAACACACATGATCACATGCACATGCAATACACATACATATCACACACACAGTACACACACATACACAACACATATACACTACACACACATACACTTACATCACACATACACACACATACACAACACACACAATACACACATACACACACATACACATACACTTACAACACCACATACACATACACAAACACTCACACAGTACACACACGATACAGCAACAACATCACACATAGCCACACATACACACAACATACACATAACACTTACATACATACATAACACACATCACGTACACACACCACACACATCTACATATCACACCACACACACATAACACAACATACACACATACACATACACACACATACACATCACACAGTACACATACAATTACCCATACATACACACATACACATACACGATACACACATACACACACACACACACACATCACACACCCATACACGAAATACACACTACACTACATATACACAACACACACACATACACATACACACACATACACTACACATACACATACAGCATAATACATACACATACACACACAATATACAACACACTACCAAGATAAACACCACATACACATACACAATACACTTACATACACAATACACTTACACACCACGTACACACCCACGTCACACAACATACACATACACACACGTACACACATACACATACACTTACACAGCACGTACACACCCATGTACACACACATACACATGACATACATTATATCACACAAATAACACACAACAGACATACACCACATACACACACACATTACACACATTACACAATACTACACATACACATACACACATACACACATACAGACACAACATACATACACACACATTCACACACACACACACAATTACACATACACATGATATACACACATATCACATACACATACACACAGCATACACTTGACACACACGCAACGTACACAACACATACACACACAGACATAACACACCACACTACACACGACACACCACACAACACACATACACACATACAACACTACCTAACACAATTATTATATTACTATACAATAACTTAAATAATATACTATACAATATACATCACGCACACATATCACGTACACACCCACGTACACAACCTGCACATACACACATACACATAACACACATATACACATGACCATACACATACACACTACAATACATACACAACATATACACATGCACATTACACACTACATATCACACACACACATTACAAACCAACACTAGCACTACACATCACTCACACAACATATGCATCACATACACAACACAACTACACATACACACAACATACCATACCTACACTTACATCTAAACATCAACACATATACACATCACATCACCTAAACACATATGCACATACACATACACATCATACACTATACACACATCATACACACACATACCACACAACATACCATACACACATACACACAAACACTATACAATAACACAATACAATAACACACATATACACAAACTACACATACAACACATACAACACAATACAGCATATACACAGTACAGCAACACAATACATAACACTATCACAACACATCATACACATACATACGACATCACACATACACATTACATACACACACATATAACACACAATACATACACACATACACAACACACATCACTTACTACACAACAACATAGAATACACAATACAACACGAACACACATATACAAACATAACACCATACCAAAAACAACACACATAACACACACATATAGCACATACACATACACCACATACACAACCATCAATATACCATCATAACACATCATATACATCACACCACTACACACATCCATTCACACACACACATCACATAATACACATACACACAACATACACACATACACACATACATCACACATATAAACACACATAACCACACATACAATACACACATCATACACATATGACATACACACATACTACACATATACATCACACACATACACAACACAACACATACATATACACAAGTATTACACACAATACACACACACACAATCACACACATATCTACACATCACAATAAGTCATCACATATACACACATATACAGCATACACACATACACAACACACATGCAATACACTACACACACTTACAACATTACACACACCTATACACTTACATCACATATACACACACATTACATAATACACACATACATACATACAATACCACTACTACACAAAACACACGCACACATACACATACAACACATCCATCACACCATAACACATACCACAAATACATACACACATATAACATCAACAAACACATACCCACACATACACCACACATACACACTACACACATACAACACATATACACACATAACATAAATCACCACACAACATACACACACCACACACACACACACACAAAACACAACACATAGCAACACACACTACACATACACACATACACATACACATACACACACACATAACACACATACACACATACACACATACACAATAACACAACAACACACAAACATCATAAATATACACAATACACTATACAACATAACACATGACATCACATAGACACATACACACACACAATACACATCACAACACATAAATAACACATACACACAACATACATACAACACACATCATACACACACATACACACACACATACACACATACACACATACACACATACACTACACACCACATACACATACACAACACACACATACACACAACATACACACACACACATACACACATACACACACATACACATACACTATACATACACATACACACACACATACAACACACACACACACATACACATACACACACACACCACATACACTACACATACACACAACACATACACACACATAACACACAACATACACATACAACAACACATACAACAACATACACATACACATACACACATACACACACACAACACACATACACACCACACATACACATACACTACACATACAATAACACATACACACACACATACACCACACACACATACACATACACACACACACATACACATACACACACACACATATACACACACACACATACACACATACACATACACATACACTACATACACATACACTTACACACACTACACACCACTACACACACATACACAACAACATACACATACACATACACTACACAACGTACACACACACACACATATCACACATACATATACACACACATATACACAAACACACATACACACACACATACACACTACATACACACAATACACATACACACATACACATACACACAATACACCACATTAACACACCAACATACAACACACATCACACCACACACACATACACATACACAAATACACACATACACATACACATACACACACATACACATACACACACACATACACACAACATAACACAATCATACACACATACAACATACACACACATACACTCACATCACATAATACACACTACACATACACTTACATACCACCATACACTTACACACACGTACACACCCACGTACACACCCACACCCTACCATCAAATGTCACACACATACACTACATACACATACACTTACACACACGTACACACCCACGTACACACACATACACACATACAATAACATATACACAACACACATACACTATAACACACACATACACACACATACACACACATACACACACATACACATACACACATACACACACATACACACATAACATACATACATACAAAATTCACCAACACATCACAACACACACACAAAACACAGCGCTACACATACACATATTATACACACATACACATACACATACACACCAACAACTACATACCTAACACTACATACACATCACTACATCACACGAATACACCACACACCATTTACACACATACACAATACACACATCATACAACCACTATACACATACACATTACGCTACACACGTACCACAGTACACACATACACATTAACTATAACAATCACTACACACCCACGTACAACACACCACGTACACAACATCACACAAACTACACACCAACACTACATATCACATATACACACATAAATACACACACATACACATAAACACACACATTCATCAACACATACAACACATACACACACACACACCGTATCACAACACGTCACAAGTACACATCACAAATACAGCACATACACACATACACTTACCATCACATACACCAACATACTAAGCACATACACAAGCCATACACGACACACATACACACATACATACACATAAACACAACACATACACACACGCATACATACACATAGCACACATCACTTACACAATGAAATAACACATAATACATACACACACATTCACACACACACACATATACACACCTACATACATATACCCTACACATCAGACACATACACATACATCACATATACACACACAGTACATACACACATACAACATATACCACTAACATTACACACACAACACACATACACATACACACATACACATAACACAACATACACATACACGACACTACAACACATACACAGTCACACATAACACTACATACACACTACACATTACACAACATACATACCCAGTACAACCACATACACACACACACACAAATACACACATACCGTACACACATAACACATTATACACATCACATTAACAACATGGTACGTACACAACCCACAACACACATACTACACACATCATACTACAACACATACACATACACACATACACACACACACAATACAAACATACACAACATAACACATACACACAATACACACATACATCCACATCACACATACACACATACAACAACCATTATACACAACACATCAACACTATTCACAATAAAATCAACATCACACACTCTTACAGCATTAACACTACACACACATACACACACATGCACACATACACATACACATAACACATGCACCACACACATTCACACAATCACACAACAATACACATACACACACAATTACACACCATAACACATCTACATCATACATACCTATCACACACGTACACACAGCACTACATACACAATACATACACACAACGTACACACATCCCATTACACAACCATCACGACACACACATACATCACTACACACATCTACACACATACACTACTACATACACACTAACACTTACACACAGGTACACACACCACGTACATACACATGACACATACATACATACATTACCGACACACATATACACCACGAACATACAATACATACTCCATAACACATACAACCACTACACACATTACAATACACACATTACAATACATAACACCACTACATCACACACCACACATACACATACACCACTACACAACATCACACATACTACTATCACAACAACATACACACACACAATATAACACACAACAACAACACATACACACACACACACACACACACTACAACACATACTACATAACACACGATACACATAACCACATACACATACACATACCACAACACATAACACACACAACACCACAACATGAAACTCACACACACATACACAAATACACATCTTACATACACATACACATTCACATCATACACACATCACATACACACACATCACTACACAATCACATACATACACATACACTTACACACACTACACACACATACACACACATACACAACAACACTAACACACTACACAGACCTACACATACACACAATACAATACACACCACCACATACAACACACATACTACACTAACATACATCACACACACACGATTACACACCACAATACACAACACACAACATACACACATACATACACTAACACAAAAACACCATACACATACAACACATATACTACACACATACACATTACACCATACACACATACACACACACATTACACATACACAATACACATATTACACAACACAGCACACTACACATACACACACATACACATACACATACAATACACACAATACACACATATACCACACACATACACATCACACATACACATACACATACACTTATCAGCACATTGACACACACTACACACCCCTAACCATTACAATATGCACACATACAACTTAACACACTTAACACACACGTACAACACCCACTGTACACCAATAACACATACATACATATACACTACCACCACATACACACCATACACCACATCACAATACACAACACACATACACATACACACATACACATACACACATTCATCACACACGATCACAACTACACATGCACATGACATACACATCATAACACACTTAACACACATACACACACATACATACATCACACAACACACAACATACACACACACCATCAACACATGACACATACAAACATACATACACTACATACACATACAATTACACACACGATACAACTCACTACACACATACACTAACACACGTTCACACACAACACGTACACACACTACACATACCCACGTACAGCACATACACTTACATACAAGTACAACACACACTACACACACGTACACACATACACACAACAATACACACACAACATACACATCACACACAAACAATCATACACACACATCACAATAACAACACACATACCACACATACACATACACACATGACATACATACACACACATTCACACACACACACACAATACACAACCATACACATATATACACAGAAACATACAATACAAATACAACATAAATACACATACACACACACACATCACACACATACACATACACACACACACACCACTATCATACACATACAACTTACACACGACACGCACTACACACACATACACACCAATACACACACATACACATCTACAACACATCAACACATACCACACACACTACACACTATCACTACATACACATACTAAAACCACTACAACACACACACATACAACACACCACACACAACACACACACAGTACACATAATAACAAACACATACACATAACACATACACACAACATACACAACACAATACACACACATACCTACATCACATACACAATACACAGACACTTGATACACAACACCACACACGTACACACCACTACACACACACACGTAACACACAGCTAACACATACAATCACTACACAACGTACACACCCATGACACACACATACACATACATACATATACCACACGATAACCCACCGCACCACTCACACATACATACATATACAACACATACACATACACATACAAACACATACACACATCACACATACACACACATCGACATACATACATACACACACATCACACACACACCATACACACACACAACACATATATACAACTACACACATACACAATACACTACAACACTGACGACAACACATACACATAACACACACATACACACACATACACACATACACATACACACACATACACACACATACACATACACATACCTACCACACCGTACACACATACACTACATACACATAACTTACACACACGTGACACACCACGTACCACACCCACGTACACACACATACACAATACACCACACGTACAGCACATACATTACATTACAAGATACACTTAACACACAACGTACACACCCACGTACACACACATACACATACTAATACATAACACACACAGCCATACACATACCACACACATACACCACATTACACACACATTACACACACATACACAACACACATACACACATTACACATACATCACATACAATACATACACACACATTCACAACCACACACACATACACACACACAACAGCATAATAAACCAGACACATACACATACACATATAT
>CM068968.1:26458721-26470438 GCA_035128595.1 Eptatretus atami
ATATATATATATATATATATATATATATATATATATATCGAAGTCTGGTGTTGGCTGGCTTAGGATCTTAGGATCGTGAGTTTGAGCCCCATTGGCTGCTGCTTCTTTTTCTTGCGGTTGGCAGCTTTGCTGCTGGGTAGCTGTAATTTTGTTGGGGCAAGATTATGTCGCTGATGCTGTGCCCCTCTACCAGTCCAGTGGTACTCATTTCGCCGACCTAGGAAGGATGACAGGCTGAGTCAACCCCACCTGCTGTTAATTCGGTTGCAAACGGGACTCAAACTCAGGACGCTAAAAGATACCAAGCCAGCCACCCTAACCACAAAACCAACACCAGGCTTTGTTTGCTGCTGAATTAACATCAGGTGTGATTGACTCAGCCTGTCATCCTTCCGAGGTCGGCAAAATGAGTACCACTGGACTGGTAGAGGGGCACAGCATCAGTGACACAGCTGTGCTTCTAAGAATAGATAGCTGCCCAGCAGCCAAGCTGCCATATGCAAAAACAGAACAGATTATACATCTGATCATTGGCTTTCTCTCATTGAAGCTGCTCCCCATGTTACTGGTTATCTTATTCAGCAACATTTTAAAGTTGTTTGATTTGGACTTCTCTTAATGGCAAAGAGCTTTCCTTATTTAAAGGTGGCTGACATTTGGTTAGTATGACTTTGATGTAACCAATTTTGTTTTGCTGATGATTAAAGCCTGAAATCGGCATTCACAATGCAAGAAATCACATTAGAGGAGTTGGGGGGGGGGAGTGGTGGTACTCATGTTATTATCCTTGATAATATTGCCAATTATTATCGTAAATAAAAAGGCCACGATAACGTCTAACGACACTCAAGCTGCTATGTATACACCTTAAAGTTGAGTTTTCCCAAGGCGGAAAAAGTCAATAAAACATGGGAATTCCTCCGGATTACTTGTCGTCGGTTCAAGAGAAAACTCGGTTAAGCGAGTGCAAAATAAGATGAAGAACTTTTACTTGTGATGCAATTAAGGCCTCTGAAGCATCACTCATAATACCCTCTCCCACCATCACATTTATGGACAGAATTTGCATCGGCACTACCTTTGGAATCCGGGAGGGGCGGGGGGGGGGGTAAACTAGGTGGCTACAACCATTGTCTTCTGACCCTTAGTTCTCATGGCGAGTTTGGTTGAGATTGGAGATGTAACAACCGAATGCATTGGCCACAAACAGACAGACACCAAATTGTGTATTTTAGTACAATAACATCTACATTTTTTTTAGCAAATATATATTATGATTTCGGTTTTTTAGTGGAAATGCAAAAGGACCCCAGGGTGTAACACTCAACACATAAAGGAACCCTTATTTCGATATCTCATTAGTAATTGTGCTTAATCAGGTACCTTCCCCTCATATCTTATCAGGGATGGGGGAAAGTGCATTGTGAGTGTTAGGTTACATCCCCATTGTGATTCCCCACTTTCCATCCTTCCCACATCCATCCATCCCTCCATCCCCACCATCCCTGAATCCTTCCCCCATTCATCCTTACAACACTCCATCCATTCGAATCCCTTTTTCTCATCCTTCTTCCCCTTATACCTTCCCATAGTGCAAACCATACATATGTTACATCACACTGACACCACAAGTCATGTACAACGTAATTCCTGCACCAGGTGCATAACCTATAATGCGCGGCAGCATAACGTACAACGCCGCAACGGAACCGACGACGGGATACCTATGCCAAGCCGTGGCCGACGGTGTGCCGCTGCAGCGCACTAATGGGGACATGTCATGCGTGGGTCGAACAGTGTGAAATTATCCTTCCTCCCCGAAGCCCTGCCTCGTTCGGGGCCAGAGAGTGCCTCATGACCCTTGCTCCCCTCAGAGCCACGCCCCGGCCAGGAATAATAAAAGTGGGAGCACACCAGAGCTGAGTGCTGACTCACATGCCAAAGACCTGGATGTGGAAAGGAACTTGAAAGGAACTTCCCACTTGTACTCCTGAATGTGAAGCAAGACTGCTTGCCTGCCATTTTAACTGAAGGATCGGGTGAGACAAGTCATGCTGGGGTGAGGTTTCACGAGCGGACGGTGACACTAGGCTCTTGGCGTGCGGTGGCTCCCTACTGATTTACACGATCTGCCTTTCTCTATCTAAACCACCTAATTTGTCTCCTTGAGATGCACAACGAGTCCTCTGTCTCTCTGTCAATGATTAACCTCTGTCCCGGCTGGGAGAGTGACTGATATACACCTCACATCCTTTCTTCGGGAGCTCACATCACATACGCTGCACCTCTTCAGAAACTGCTCCAACATACGCATCTCATTATCTCCCTCCCCATTCCTTCCCTTCCCTCCACCTTTGGACCAACACAATCCCGCTTGTTTGCATAGGGTGAGTGAAGGGCAGACCCAACACCCCCAAACTTTCTTTCTTTCTCTTTCTCTCTACATTTCCTGGTATGATTGTGGCGTGGCCTGTCCTGTTCATAGCTAAGTAAGATTGTTTAAGGGGATCTTTACGTGCAATGGGATAATTGCTTTTCTTTGTGACACTGTGCTTGTAAATACTTGCCTTGTGAATTGTGTCTGTAAATGTGTGCCCCCTTGAATCATTTGTTTCAACTGTATCAAACCTACTTGATTTTTCCATCATTGGTTCGATATTGCGGATGTTATAGATAGGTGGGACATTATACCCCAGTAATTCGCTCCACTAGTTTAGCTGACCTCACACTTATGGTTTCGCTTGGCTGTACATAATAAATAGATATAAAGGTGGGATGTCGAGAGCGCTGTTCCCCATCTGAGCAGGGCTGGGTCACCGGAAAGGTAACACGACCTCGGAGTGGGGACCCTGCCAAACTCAGCCTCCTCAGACGGCGTCCGTGGTTGCTTAGCAACCCAACGCGGAGTTATCCTTGGCTTGCAGCTTCAGGGTCTGAGGTTGAGTAGCAGGTTAATCATCCCCATTGTGAACCCAGCCCTCACCCTGGAAGCCGTACATATATATATATATATATATATATATATATATATATATATATATATATATATATATATATATATATATATATATATATATATATACATGTACATACACACACACACACACACACTTTCTTACAGAGCACAATTACTGATGATGATGTTACCGATGCACTACTCTGTTACTGAGCGTCGGTGCTGCCAAAGCAGTTTATTGACAATGTTTCCACTGGATGGTTTGCCATTGCCTACTTTAATTCTGTTATTCCCTGCATTTTTGCATCGCTCTAGTGGTGAAATAAAATGCCATTGGATGCTGAAGAGAAAAGGGGATGGGGACTCTCATCTGGGTGGGCGAACGAAGCTTGCTTCGACTCGTCCCTTTGGGACAGTCAGGCGAAGAAGCTTGGAGAGACAGAATTTAGGATTCTGGAAACTTAATAATACTTTGCAGCAGATTTTTGTTCACCCAGTTAGACATACCTTATTCTCCATCTCTTAAACACATGCAAAATGACTTGTACTGTATTTTACTTTGTGTTTATCATGGTTCTGGAATTGAACCCAGATTAGACAGAATGGCTATCTCTCCTGCATCCTATTATGTAACCTGTTATTTATCTAAATTCAATGAACATATAAAAAAAGGGAATATGATAACTTAACCTGCTGATAACTCTAATTGGCTCTTTTGTTAAAAAAAAAAATATTCAACAACAGAAACAGCTGGAGGTATATGACAATTACTGTTGGATCTATTGAACTTTCGTTTATAAGCTCCAGATCCACCCTTTAACGCTAATCTTCCACTTCAAAATCATAAACTCTGCCACTTGACATTGCCAAGAAACCGATTCGAATGTAAACAAGAGTTTTCTTTTATAACTTTTGAAGATTTATATTAAAAAAATAACTGCAGCTGTAAACTCTTTGAATAAAGAGCTAATTCTGATCACTCATTCTTGATTACCTCCGCCACCGAAGATGGACGGAGGTTATGTTTTCCCCTCTGTCTGTCTGTCTATCTGTGAGCAGAATATCTCAAAAGGTTATGGAAGGATTCAGTTGAAACTTGGTGGACAGGTTGGGTGTGTGACAAGGACGAATTGATTCGACTTTGGTGAGGATCCGAATCCGGATATGCATACGATAATTATTTAATATTCATGCAAATCAGATTATTTTTTTTCGCTTTTGAAATGTTTTGCAGAATGAAGGGTCTTACAGTGGCCGGAGTGCAAATCCTGCCACCAACCTTCTCATTAGAAGTAACCCAACTGCAGGAGGACGTCCGCAGACACAGTTGGGCACTAGATATGGATGGCCATTGACTCACAAGGAGCTCCTCCGCCCTTTGACAGTTTTGTTCTTCAGCCTCCTGGGTGTCCATATCATACACCCTCCTCACCAAGAAACATCAAATCTGACATGACCTGACACCACCACCTTCATCTACTGTGATGTACCAAAGATTTTCACACCATTCAAAAATTGGGCTCTGAGAGGGTCTACAGTGTGTGTGTGTGTGTGTGTGTGTGTGTGTGTGTGTGTGTGTGTGTGTGTGTGTGTGTGTGTGTGTGTGTGTGTTTGCAGAGGGGGCTTGCCCCCCAAAATATGTATTTGCTTTCCTCTCTGAAACCACACACAAATTTGATGAAACTTTAAAAAAATATCCATCGGTATTCACTTTCTTCTCCGTTACATATTTTGTGGGTCATCCATGCCTACCAGTGGTTCCCTGGTATCTTATCCAGCCATTACCAAGTGAGCACCCAGGGATACTGCCCTTATGTTTTCCTTTTCCGAACATGAGTAAAATGGCTCCAGAAATTGAAAAAATGAATTTTGGCGCCATTTTACCTCCCGTTCCATGGGTCCTATTATTTCATTATATCTGGTTAGAAAAACAAAATCGCTTATTCCTATTTTTATCTTTGCCAAAACGAAGTTTTTGCAAGATATGTTAGTCAGCTTGTATGTTTTTTTTTTGTTTTGTTTGTTTTTTTTAATTTTTTTTTGTCTGTAATCACGTATAAAAAATTCTGCAGAGCACAGTTATCATTGGAAATTTTTGTAACTTCGCATATCAGAGGCCTATGGAGGTCCTTTCAGCGCATAAAATTTTGAAGGTCAGGTCAAAGGTCAAGTCACTTTGTCGCAAATCAGGGGAGTCGACGAAACCCTTATTTTTTGAGTAATTTTGATCGGATCGTCTTCAAACTTCATGGGAAAATAGTTCATGGTCTGGCGCTCAGCTGATTAATTTTTGGTGGCGATTGGCCTTGACCTTCATGGTTAGCACCTAAGGTCAAACATATTTTACCCCAAGGTCAAATTTTCAAGTTTTAGGAACCATATCATGTAGTACCTCAAATTGAACACCTCGATGAGTGCTTTCTAGATATGTCAAGCTTGAGACATTATGACGTCATTTGGTGACGTTATGAGGCAAACGCATATTTTTCATGGTTACTCTGTAGAACGATTCTCATCAGAATCTCTCGTAGGCAGATATTCCTCAAGGAGTCGCTCCTGGTGGATAGCAGCTCTGTTCACCTCAGTGTGACCTTAAAGAAGTCACACGTGGTTTATTTTGTTTTCGATTTACCTCTAGATTTTGACATAATTATTGCGGCCATAAGTTCCAATCGTTAAATTTGTAATCAGATTTTAAATATCCGCTTTTAATAAACCTATGCGAAACATTATTCAATCTTGCCAGTAGCCAATCACATTGTACCTCGTCTCCTCACACAGCCAATCAGTGTAAACTGCAAACAGACAGCTATCTCTGTTACATATATATATACCATATTGAAGATCATCATAAACTCTCCTACTACATATATATAATATTGTATATATATATATATACATATACTACATAACACATCTAGGATGCAGCCCAACTTTCGCTTGCAGTCTGCAAGCATGCCACACTATATCGATGTAATAATCATATCACCCTTTAGTTGCTGTGTTGACATAAATTTGTGCCCCATCACGGCTATTACACCTGAATTTTAACAAACAGGTGTTACCTGCCGCACAGATACGTTGCCCTTTTCCACAAACAACCAAATGGTTAATTTGCAAAGGCAGTCGGGAATGGTTTTGCAAGTTTAATGCATTATTGCTGCTGCAGCGAATCCATCATGGGCGGGGGAGTGTACGACGTGTTGATCACCCTTTGGGTCATGCACCCAAAAAGTCGGACCAATTAATTTTAAATATAATTCTTCTCTTCTAATCTCCTCCCCCCACCCCTTCATTTTTATTTTCTTCCACTGTTCTTCATTTTCTCATTTTTTCACACTCACCTCCTCCATCTCCCCATATCTTAGAAATAGATTGCCACAATCCACAATCAGATTCAATGGTGCACTTGAGAAATGGGCAGCGATCATGGAATTGTATATTCATAAGGGTCTTATTTAAAACCCAGACATTAACATTCTTGGTCACTCCTCATTTCCCCTTTGCTTCACTGTGTCTGCAAAAATATCTTGTGATGTTCTCGATATCAAACACTGATCCCTTGTGCATCTGCCTCCCTGACCTTTTCTTTGAATATGAAAACAAAAATTATGAATATGAAACTCTGGGAAGACATTTGAAGTGCCTTAAAATTGCCATCCGTGCTCATGACTGTTTGTTTGAGCCTTGTGTAATCCTTTTTCCCAGGGTTCTAGTCCAAAACTAATGCAGATTCGCTTCAGTAAAGATCATTAATCAAAGAACAGCTTTCCTGCGTGTTTTGCTGAGCCGTGCCGCGGACAGGCCTAATTTCCATGACACGGGCTGTGGTTAACGGGCTGCAGTTAACTCTTTAACGAAGGTGACCTTTTAGTTGGAGTTTTTATGGAATTCTGCCCCCTCCTCCCTTTTGCCTTAAAATTCTCTTTGATGCAGACAAGGGGCAGTGCACACATATTAATTGCGACAATGTGTGACAATTTTTTTTAATATATGGTCTACTATACCTCGGAGCAAGATGTGGCCTGTTTTGATTGGGATAATACAGTGGTGTTTGATTTTCCTGACTGGATACAACTGGGATCGAGTGATGTGCATTGTAGAACTGGGTTTATCCAGGCATCATGGATCCATCATCCATTCAACTTATGGTTTGCCATCGTGCGACATTCAAACAGAGGTCGTTTGCAGTGCGTGCGAGGATATACAGTACAACGTATCATGTTAAAAAGGGTAAGTATAACCTTGATGGTGGCTTAACGGTCAAATAAGTTGGCTTAGTATGTGAAAGTCCTGGGTTTGCGCTCCAGCCTTGCCGACCGATGGCCAAAATGGGGAGCACCACTCCATACTGGCGATGCATGTTTCATCAGGCTCTGCACATAGCTCTTCAGCAATATTGGATGATGGCAAGATAGTGTGGAAACAAAATTGCATGCACTCAATCCTGGCAACTGTTATTATTAGCCTTTTGACATTGACATCCATGATGGAAGATTGATCCCAAAGAGGTCGAGTTGTGCTGATGTTTCTGTCCAGGAATTAGACGATGGGGGTTCTTAACAAGATTATGCTTTCCATAAACTGCCACTGATTTTGTCTTTTGATCGCTAAAAGTAACTTGTCAAAGATCAGTCCACATGTAGACATGAGACAAATCTTCTTTGATCCTAGCTACTTTATGCACATGATCAACTGAAGTTGGAATAACCCGAAAGAGTGTGGTGGCATTGGCACAAATCAAGTCCATACATGAGTACCCCTCCCAAAAACGGTCAATGATGGCTAACAAAAGAATATGATCAAGGATCAGACCCTGCGACATGCCAGTGCAAATCGGCAATACTCCAGATCTTTTCCCTTTGATGGCTATCTGCTACTCCAATATGACAGGTAATCAGTAATCCAGCGCATCAGCCTGCTTTGAAGGCCAAACCGATGGTCAACTTTCTAAATGAGATCCTTTTATGCCACAGAGCATTAGAAACTGATGAAATGGATAAACTTACAATTCCAGAATTGCGTCTCACACATCGTTGTTAAGTTGATCAGAATATACCTGAGTAAGAATCACAAGAGGTTTAATGATAACAGAACCCAGCATTGTTCATTGACAACCAAGTTGTGAGACTGAAAATGATCAACAATGCAATTTTAAACTCTGGGTTTCATGACTTTAGAGATGATGGAGATTAGACTGACAAGATGGGTTTTTTTTGTTTGCAAAATCGAGACTCTTGGAAGAGTGAGGTGACAGGGGAAAAGGGCAATGCACTGACAGCGGTGCAGTGAGATCACATTTGGACATGAGCAGTGGAATGAACAAATAGGAAAATAAAGAAGAGGGGAGGAAACGGCAAGTAAGAGGGTTGGATTAGCTAGGGTTAATGGGGGGCAAAAAATATCCTGGTGGGGAGATTGTGATGCACAGCTTACTCTTTTTTTGCCTGGAGGGAAGAGTGCGATTGAACAATCTCTGTGAGGCGGTTCTACAATTGGGAGAAAAGAGGTACAAACGAGTGAAGGTGTGTGGAAAGCCTGAATGTTAGGAGTTTAACTATGAGGGGGGTTAATGGAAGAACATGTGTAACCTGTAAGAGACTGGGAGGGTTGGAGGGCTGAAAAAAAAAACAGAGCTAGGAAGGCCAGAGGAGAAGCTGTGAAAGTAGAGGGGCCACCTTGATATGTTGGAAATGTGAGCCCATCATGCCTTGTGCCTCCTTGCAGGAGATGCCAATAATGATGCTAATTATATGGATTGCTATTATGAACAGATATAACAATACTATAGAGGTTTTACAGTTAGAAGATGAAGATGGTAAAGCTAGTTTAGGTGAAATGCTATCAGAACTTGTAGCTTTGAATGATTCAATGCTAAGCATCTTCTTTTGGACTAGAAACACCCACTCCCTACGGCCTACAGGAGAGTATTAGCCTCTCCCTCGTCCTCTGTTGTCTCTACTTGCACTGTGCCCCATCCACATATACATTTACATCGAGAATTGACAATTCTGACTTCAATGGAAACAACTTGTTGAAGCATTCCTCGTTTTCTCATTGTCACAAAACCCAAGCTTCTTTAATCGATCGATGTTTAACTGGAAGATGGGCGTATTACAAACTCCAAACTTGCATTTATTTAAGAGATAAAGCACAAGCGAGAGATGAACCACATCAGTGTGGCGTTGTACACAACAAAGCACATGATGGGCTCTTCTTTTCCCGCTCTCTTTTCTCTCCTCTATTTTTTTCCTTTATTAATACTCGGTCCAAGAACATTCGCGAAAGCCAAACATTTTAGAAACTATGCATAAATATTCGATGGTTCAAGAACCAGATGTTGCTAGAAACTACATGTTTTTTATGCGAGATAGTTCAATTTCTGGAAGTGTCAATACATTTTCCCAAACTCTTACATTCTTCCCACACAGCTGTCCATCTAACTATGTTATTGATATGTTTTTAATGACATGATCTAAGGCTCGCAGTGGAGCTGCCTCACACACATACATAACAGAACACAAGATTGTTAGACAAAACAAACACAGCCACTGAGCTTGGGGGAAGTGTTGTCACTGCCCAGGGTACTCTTGGTACCAGTGACGTCACAACAATGGTACTGCTTTTCTCATGACACTCAGCAGGACATTTCCTAAGGAGGAACCCTCCTCATGGATGCCAACCTCGTTTTTGAAATCTTTGGTAGGACTCAGCCAGGGTTTGAACCATCTACCTCCCAGACTCAGAGCATACACTCTCACCATTACACCACTCACTGGGTTTGGTGAGACCTTTTTTTGATTTTTTTCTTCGACTCAACTTTTACAATTAGCATCGCACTTCAACAGACGTTGCAGAGAGTACATAAGCAATTGCATATCGAATCATTGAACATACAAGTGTTATGATTGTGCTGAAAACAATACACCACCTATCAGTCACTCGTAAATAGTTTGTGGCTGAAGAACTTCAATGAATGATGAGCCTGGTGTTGGCTTAGTAGCTAGGGTGGCTGGGTTGGGATCTTAGGGTCCTGAGTTGGAGCCCAGTTTTCCGCTGAAGTAATACCAGGTGGGGTTGACTCAGTCTATCATCCTTCCAAGGTCGGCGAAATGAGTACCAGTGGACTGGAAAAAGGGCACAGAATCAGCGGCACAGCTGCACCCCAACAAAATGATAGCTACCCAGCAGCTAAGCAGGTACATGCAAGAAGAAGAAGAATGAATGACTTGGTCATCATTTTCAAGTGTAAAATATATAGGGGTATGGGGTTACTAGTTACCTCAGCCACCGAAGGTGAAGGAGGTTATGTTTTCACCCATCTCTGTCTGTTTGTTTGTTACTTGCAAAATGGAAGATTTTTCAAGTATATTGCTAAGTCCATTTTGTGATTCTGTTTGTCTTTCTGTTTGTCTGTCTGTCTGTCTGTCTGTTTGTCGCCGCCAGGTCACAATTTAAAACTGATCTTCACGAAACTTCACCACATGGTAGTTTGTCATAAACAAGAAGCCTATTATACTTGAGGTCAAAAAGTCAAACGGTCAACATCGGCCAAAGGTCAACAACTTCGGTGACATTTCTAAAATTCTCAATTTTTATCTGATTGACTTGAAATTTGAAGAGGATTTATATTTTAGGTCACTGAATTCAACCAGTCAATTATATTGGAGGTCAAAATCGACCAAAAGGTCATCCGATTGAATTGAAATTTGAAGAGGATTTATATTTCAGGTCAATGAATTCAACCAGTCAATTATGTTTGAGGTCATCATCGACCAAAATATCAACGTAGGCCCAAGGTCAACAACAAAGGTGAGATTTCTAAAATCTTCAATTTTCCTCCGATTGACTTGACATTTGAAGAGGATTTTCATATCAGTTCACCGAATTTAACCACCAATTATTTTTAAGGTCCACATTGGCCAAAAGGTCAACATAGGCCGGATTTCTAAAATTGTCAATTTTCATCCCATTGCCTTGAAATTTGAAGAGGATTTATATTTCTGGTCAATGAATTCAAGCAGTGAATCATTTTTGAGGTCAACATTGAACAAAAGGTCAACATAGGCCCAAAGTCAACGGCTAAGGTGGTGTTTCTAAAATCTTCAAATTTTATCACGTTGACTTGAAATTTGGAGAGGATTTGCATATCACGTCACTCTATTCAACCACCAATTATTTTTGAGGCCCACATAGGCCAAAAGGTCAACATAGGCCGAATTTCTAAAATTGTCAATTTTCATCTGATTGTCTTGATATTTGAATAGGTGTTGCAAATTTGGTCACTGAATTCAACCACCAATTATTTTTGAGGTCATTTGTTTTATGCATTTTGCAAGTATCGTGCTCTGTATGACATCTTCTTCTTGTTTGTTGGGTAGTCAATCTAGTCTACCCTTATTATCAGTATTTCCGTCGATATGTTTGTCTGTCTGTCTGTTGGGTAGTCGATCGAGTCGAAAAAAAAAAAATTCGAATTTTTTTTTTTGATCTACCCTTATTATCAGTATTTCCGTCGATATGTTGGGTAGTCAATCTAGTCGAGAAAAAAAAAATTTTTTTTTGATTTTGAAATTTGTTCTACCCTTACTATCAGTATTTAAAATGGCGATTTCAGTTAATACAATGGCGATTTCGATAAAACTTGGTTGGTAGGTTCATACCATGACCTAGTTGTGTACAAATGAGAACCGTTGCTATGGACACCACCGTTGCCTAGCAACCGGACTTTGAAATTTTGAAAAATCATAAAAAATTTATT